>JAFMSR010000022.1:1114395-1575052 GCA_022818135.1 Saxidomus purpurata | reverse complement strand
TTTTTCAAATATCACATCCAATTAAAAACAAAATGACAAGCATCGCCATTTCAATTTTTCTTCAAAAAAGTCAATAAAATTAACTTACATCTACAAAATAATCCTTTTCCAAATTCACTATAATCACACAACACAAATGAACACATCCTGCATGAGCAAAAACAAGACCCATACTGACAAATATTTATAGAAAATGAAGTCACATGATTCCGCCATTTTGATTTTTTGGTCACGTGGGGTACCATCTCAGGGGTACCATCTCTCGGTTCTAGCCTATACCCTAACCCTAACCCTAACCCTAACCCTAACCCTAACCCTAAACCCTAAACCCTAACCCTAACCCTAACCCTAACCCTAACCCTAAACCCTAAACCCTAACCCTAACCCTAACCCTAAACCCTAAACCCTAAACCCTAACCCTAACCCTAACCCTAACCCTAACCCTAACCCTAACTGGGAATGCTGTTGGGAAATCGTGCTTTGTGGTCTTGGGGTAGTGTGTATTCAGCTTTGGGTTTTTAGTATCTAGTTTGGGTTTGGGCCAAAAATAAGACCGGTTTCATGGTCCTTGTTGCCATGGCAACCATGTCTGTAACTTTGGCCTTTATATGTTAACGTTGAAAAAACCGACTTTTTTCATATTTTCTTAATCAAAACAGGGTTTTTACCAAAACTATTCACAAATGACTGTTGGGACCCTTAGGGACTTCCATTAGAAAACCCTAGAGAACCCCTGACCCTTTAATTTTGGCCAAAATTGGACTTGTGAAAATCTTGGGGTTAGGGCTATTGAAATTTGAGAACTTTTTGAATTTTGAACCGAAAACATCCAATTTTTAATCCTTTGATATGTTTGTTTCTGATTAGAACCCTGACCTCTATTGAGATTTCCAACAACGAACCAAGCCATGTTTAACCCCCTAAGGGCCATAGGGTCCAAACCCTTAGCGGTTTTCTACCGTGCTTTGTGGTCTTCAATCGTGCTTTGTGGTCTTCAGGGTAAGGGTTTAACTTCAATGTTTTATAACTTTTTTGGTGGGTTTAGTACAAACTTGAAATTGATAACACTGATAATTTTAAGGGTCCCCTTAAGTATGATAATGCATTATTAGGGATCCCGTAATGGACACTTGCTGTATTCAAATTATTCTTATCCATACATTGGCGTGATTGAAAGTAGGTCATTTTGTCCCAACAGGTCTCCTTCGTCTGATAAAAGTGTTTCCTGTCACCCAGCTTAAAAAGGGGCCAAACCCTAGAGGGGACCAAATCGTGCTTTGTGGTCTTCGATCGTGCTTTGTGGTCTTCAGCCCCTAAAATTTCTAAGTTCAATGATTTTTCAATTTCTAGTGTCATTTAGCTGAAATTCACACCATTATCAGGGTTTTGGCCCCTTTTCGACATGGCACAATTTTAAGGGTCAGCCCCTAATATTTAGGGGTCAAAAGGAATTTTTTTGTTTTTTTGGAATGGAAGTTTCTAAGTGGTGCAATAGATCCCTATTTGTCCCAACGACTCAGAAATGTATTCGAAATATCACCAAGGGGCCTAGAACCCAAACCCTGAAGGGGCCAAAAATCGTGCTTTGTGGTCTTCAGGGTTTGTTGGGAAATCGTATCTTCTGGTTTTTGGCAATTTTCTTGAAACTGAATGCTTATCATATTGTTGGAAATTGTTAGAATATCTTGTTTTTATATAAATAAAAGTAATTACTCTTTGAAATTTCTGAATTTATTGTACTTAGATAGAAATGAAAATCTTGGGCTAGGGCTAGGGTTAGGGTTAGGGTGAGGAAAATTTATCCGGCCTATATCTTTTTTGCAAAGGTCTTGACAGCAATGACTTAAACAAATCCTGGATACATTTCATGCCATTTTTCTGAAAACTTTATATAAAAACATACAAATTACATAGTTAAGGCTAAAAAGAAGAAATACATTTTCTGTTGGGAAAATCGTATCTTGTGGTCGTTCTTGTTTTTTTCGGATAATTGTTTAAAAATGGACTTTTAGCAAGAGTTAATCATATATAAATGCTCATTGTTACAATTAAAGTATCATATGCTAGACAATCTAAACACAAAATATGAATTTAGGAAATAAATCAAGATTTTTCTAAACTAGGGTTAGGGTATGAATGGTCTTGATTTTTAAAGTATTATAACTTTTGAAATAAGAGACACAGATTGTCGCCATTTAAATGTTGTGTAGTTTATTTTGTATTCTATAACAAGATTAAGTTTAAAAATAAAGTATTGTAGTATTTTTTGAATAAATGAAGATCTAAGTTTTTGTTGGGAATTTCGTATCTTCTGGTCTTCGAAGATTTTTTCGATTTATTCTGTTTAGGCAGAGAATTTATATCCTTAAAATGATTTATAATATGTATTTCGAGAATACAAATATTATATGCTTGTACTTTTTCGGAATAAAATCTTTATCCTTTGATAAGTAGCATTTCACAAAATTAGGGTTAGGGTTTGCAAGTGCCTGAAATTTTAAAGTCCTAAAACATTTCTACTAATTAAGACCATAAGTTTATATTAAGCTACATACTAGTTTTGTTGGTATTCTTTCAAGAAAATATGATTAGAAAGATATGCCACCAGTATTAAAGGTAAAAATGAAAAACAAATATTTTGTTGGGAAAATCGTACCTTGTGGTCTTCTATCATTTTTTCTATTAATTTTGTGCACATAGTCTTTTATAAGGTTAAACATCTCTAGGAATAAGTATTTTTGGGGAACAGTAACTGTGTTTCACATAACTTCCTCAAATAAAATGATAATTAATAATTAAATGAGATTTAACAGATACCTGGTTTAGGGTTTGAAAGGACTTATAATTTCAATCTTAATTTTCTTTAAAATTACAGAATTTAAGGTAACAGTGCTAAAATATATTGACGCAATTGTTGTTGTCTTTCAGAAAATTAAGCTTGCATGAGTATGAATGCAACATTAAAGGTAAAAAAGAAAAAAGAAATTTCTGTTGGGAAAAATCGTACCTTGTGGTCTTCTCTATAGTTCAATGACTAGTATCTTATTTTTGGGAGAAGGCATTAAGCAACCTATATCAGTGATAAACAGCTTTGCCGGATCTTTAAACATAGTCAAGGTATCGACTTATTAAAGACGCGCAATACTCACACAGAGTGCACGGAATGCACGTGTAAAGCTAACGTAACGTATGTCTACCACGATTATATAACTGCTTTACTTAAGCATGGTCTCTTTCAAAGGTTAAGACGTTAGCTTTATCTTCAATTAGGTACATTTCACATGCTATATATCAATTTCCAATTTGCAGGGCTCACACAGTTGATAGCAACCAACCCCATAATATACATTGAATCCCTTGTGCTTTAGTTAATGTTCATTAATGACTTAATACACCTTAGAAGGAGTCTTGTCTAATCTAATGAACAGAAATATTAAATAATGTCCATCTTGTGTCCTATGCGCCATATATATCAACAAATAAACCCATGCAATAACATTAAACTTAGCTTGGATAATAAACACAGGGTTGAAATGTTCCAACAGAAATTCAGGGTAAAATTCAAAGTTCGATAACTTTTGTCCTAAGATTACCCTGTTGTTATAATTGAGACATAAGGTGTAACTAAGGACATTTCAGGGATATATACTCTTCAAATCCCTTAAAATCCCCTTTTTCTAGGGGCTCCTATATGGGTGAAAATTTTTACAACTTTCATGGATAACTCCTGCTATGTAAGGGTTTGATGAAAATAACAAAGAAATACCCATAAATTGATCCAAGATACGCCCCTGGACACCCCTAATACAATTCAAGACTGTCAGGGAAGGAGACCCTTAACCCCTAAAAAACCCCTATAACTCAATTTCCCTGAAGACCACAAAGCACGGTCCAATGACCACAAAGCACGATTTGAAGACCATAAAGCACGGTAGCCGAAGACCACAAAGCACGGTCGAAGACCACAAAGCACGATCGAAGACCACAAAGCACGATTTATTATAGAGTAAATTCCCAACCCTAACCCTAACTCTAATCCAACCCTAACCCTAACCCTAACCCTAACCCTAACCCTACAGAATGAGTGTTGATTAACACTAATTTAATAATACCGAATGACAATTTTCAATAAAGTATTCTTACGTTTTCAGTCTTGAATGGGTAAATAATTTATGTACAGTCAAACCTGTGTTAAAGACGACCTCCGAATAGTGAATAAAATCCAGCAGGGAGATTACCGAGCACTATTAATATTATAGCAGACACACCTGTGAATAAAGACCACCTGCAAACAAAGACCACATTTGTAGCTCCCCAACAGTGGTCTTTGATCACAGTCTTTGACTGTACGTAAATAATTCATATCTATGAACATAATATGTTGATACCACCAAATTAATGTTAATTTGAAGTGTAGAATATTTATACTTTCTCGGCTAGTGAAAAATTAGAGTAGCATATTTATAAGAAAAACAAGGAATAAGTTTGTTTTCCTGAAACACATGTCGCGACATATATTTAATTACTATTGAGGACAAAAATGCCAAGTGGCTGGCTAGCTCAGTCGGGAGAGACTTTGCAAGGGAAGGTACATGGGTTGGAATCCCGGTCCAGGTTCTTTTATTCTCACCTTGTGAAATTTGGCGCCTTCCGACTGAATACTTTTTTTTTCAATATAAATCTTACTTACAATCGCTTTCATATACTACAATTTCGCCGAGTATCTTTTTTAAAGGTAGTTCTTGTTTTGCTATATCTTCGTTAATCATCAAAAGTATTGTAACAACGAACATAAGGTTGCTGTATTCAAACCAACATAATAGCACGGGAAACGAACTGCTTGGTACTAGAGAAGAAAATGGATACATTAAATATTTCATTCCATACATCATCTGTATAACCTGTATATTTGCCATACGCATGTATGCTGGCAAAATCTAAAGAGCTATTTACGAGGAAGACTTGACTTTGATGTGCAGTCACAGTACTCAGTTTCCGTCGAAATATAGATACGGCAAATAGGATAATTTTCAAATATTTTTGGGGCTCAATACTTGTTGAAGACATTATGTTAAAAAAAGAAAATTTTCAAATATTGGCTTTATTCGTATGAACTGGCGGATTATTATGTCGAAAGACGTCGGTTTTACGACGTTGTGTATAAGAAGCGCATCAATACTGAAAAAAGTAAGCCGAAAGGGTATCAATTCTTTGCTAATTTCGTTGGATGCATTGTTAATTTCTGAAAAAAAAATTACCAGAGTGTTTTGACTTTATTTACATTTATGCGTAAATTTGTACGTCGACAAACGCCCGACAAATGACGTTTGGACGTCGTTTTTCTGCTGACATAATGTACTAACAAGTGACAGGAAATTGTCACAAAACCAGGTTTTCATTTTTCAATCTGCTGGCCGAGCACAAATGTGTTTTTAAAGTAAGTAGATATACATAATGTGAAAAAGAAACAAAGGTCTTCTTCTATATATTACATGTGTAAAAAAAGCAAAGGGCCATAATTCAGGCAAAATTGATCAAAACACAAAACCCAGACAATATGCACGTGGGCACTTGATGACAACAGTTGTGTGAGAGTTTGGTTTAAATATCTTGAGAAATGTAGGAGGAAGTGGGCACGTGACAGTATTCTTCTATATATAACATATGTGGAAAAAAAGCAAAGGGCCATAATTCAGGCAAAAATTATAAAAAAAAA
Organism: Saxidomus purpurata; assembly: GCA_022818135.1. NCBI lineage: Eukaryota > Metazoa > Mollusca > Bivalvia > Venerida > Veneridae > Saxidomus > Saxidomus purpurata. Next base: position 1,569,336 of record JAFMSR010000022.1, on the reverse strand, counting down.
AAAAAAAAAAAAAAAATGCTCTGTGTGGGGTTTGAACCGCTGGTCTCATGAGAAATTTTGTCATCTTACTGTAACAGAATACTCCAAAGTATACAGGACTAGTAATCTATTCTAAAAATAGACAGTAGTAACAGAGTATTCTCCCTTTTATAATAACAGAGTATTCTCCCTTTTATATATACTTAAATAAGGAGACACAAAATTGCTAACGGACGGACGGACGACCAGGGGCAGAACATTATATATTCAAAATTCTTTAGTTCACAATTATAGTTCTGTGAAAGTTTGGTTGAAATCCCTTGAGAAATGTAGGAGTTGCACACAGAAGAGTATTTCTCTATACATATTACATTATGTGAAAAAAACAAAGGCCCATAATTCTGTCAAAAATGATCAAATCACAAAACCCCGACAATATGCGCCAGGGCACTTGGTGACAATAATTCTGTGAAAGTTTGGTTGAAATCCCTTGAGAAGTGTAGAAGGAGTTGCGCACAGAAGAATTACATATGTGAAAAAAAACAAAGGGCCATAATTCTGTCAAAAATGACCAAATCACAAAACCCGAAATATATGCGCCAGGGCACTTCATGACATTACTTCTGTGAAAGTTTGGTTGAAATCCGTTGAGAAATGTAGGAGGAGTTGCGCACAGAAGAAATTGTTTACGCCCGCCCGCCCGCCGACATACCCCAATCTAATAACCAGGATTTTTCCTTCGGAAAACCTGGTTAAAAATTAATTTATCAAAACTTACATATACCAGTCGAGAGAAAATATCAATCTCTCAACAGCACATTGTGAATTTTCTTTTTTACGATTATTTTAAGTCGAGTTATATAGGAAAACGCACGACAAGGCACATGTGTTTAGGCAGTGTCGTTAGGTGGCGTCTTATCGTCACTTTGTTGCTAGGTAACCGACGTCAAAATGAAATAAAAGTTGTGATTCCGTACTGGTCGTTTCTTCAGGTGTAATCCCTCCAAGTTTCAGATCAATCTGATGAAATTCTATTTTGCCGAGGAACAGCGCGAACTAGCTTAAGCAGGTCATTTTAGTCTTACAAGGCCACTATTGTACAGTTCCTGCCCCATAACGATAACATATCCACGGTGGGGCAAGGCCATAACCATTACCACAAAGCCACCATAGAGTATTGTTAAATAGTGGCTCCTGCAGCTCACCATTTGACACTTTTATAGCCATCAATTAACATCACTGTGACCTTGTGTGCGTTTCATAAAAATTCATAGGAAAGCTAAGATGATCGATGGTTTCATTTTAGAAGCGTTTCAACAACCTTTCCTAGGTTAAAACTGATCCAAATGCAAATACAGAGAGAAAATCTTACATTTCATTTATCCTATCATTTATTCTTTCTTTCTTTCACAGTTCATTGCATAAATATACTGCCTGAGAAATGTCGGGTGTAAGTCTGATTCAAGCCAGTTTCCCTCGTCCAAAATATTGTTAGAAATTTTCCTTGTATTCATTAGGCATGACCAAAACGTCTGATTTTGTATAGGCATCCAGACATATATAGTTAAAGAAATGCAAACACGTTCTGGGATACATTAAATTCGCTACACTTATAAGAGCATTTTAATATAACTAAATTTTTCTGTGGATTCTTTTCCCGCAACATTATACTAATAACTTGGTTGCACTAGATATATTTTTTGTCTTATTTAAACAAATTACCTTTCAGTAGTTCTTTATTTACATCAACCATTTTTCTGGAGGGAAACCTAGAGTCTCTCATTGTGCTCGTTGTTAAAGGAAGGTAACCTAAAATATTATTACTTATTTTGCAAGTATCATAGATATAACCGGCACATTGTCGGTTCAGCTGTATCCGCCAGTTTTGAGCTGTTATACTGGAATTTCTTCTTTGAGTGCAAAATTTACACGTATCACGTGTAAAACTTGTTTGACTTCGAATAAAGTCGAGCATCGGCTGTAAAAGATCTATACCAGCAAATGTTGCCAGAGAACGCGATGTTTCAAGCGGACTTTCAGCCATATCTTCATAGTGTATTATTTTTAATCTATCTGTATATTTCTCTAAAATTCTTTTCGAATATTTTAAATCATCAATTACACTTGGACAGTGTTTGTTTACCTGCTGCTGGCAACTTGTTTGCGATACAGCATGAAGCTTTAATCTCGAATTAATAATACCTCTAGCATCTCTGACAAGATGTATTATTTTCATATTTGGATAAAATGGCAAAAATGGAAGAACATCTTCCATTCTTAGACGTATAAATTTCAATGTCACCAGCGGTGCTTTCTGGCAAAAACGTATTGCTGTCTTAAGACACGCATCAATAATTTTCGTCCTGTCAAAATAGCTACGTAATTTTTTATGAATATTGAGGTTTCTCTTGCCTTGCCGTGACCTGTAATATTTGGAGAATGGTCCTTTGACACAGTAGTAAAAGGCTTCCTTTTTTTTTGAGAAACTTGTACGAAAAAAATGCACCAGACTGCGTATATCAAGCGAGTCAAGGTTACAGGTTAACCAGCTATTCAATTCATCAGTCTTTGTTCGCGTTCTCTCCGAAGATTTGCATTTCCTGAAAACAAAGAAAACTTGCATTGTCGTTTGCCAAAAAAATGGGAAGTTTGATATCGTATTTTCAGATTACACTTTAGGACGGAAGCGGTTTACTTAATAGAGTATAGGCCTGCTCTAAACTATATTTACAAATACTTGAAAATAATCAAGAAAATAATATATTAACTTTGAAGCCGCTCTTTTAAAGCAAATACAACGAATATTATACGGTAAAGTTCCGCTATTAGGACACGCGCCTAAGACCACTTTGTACCTGTCCAAAATGTGAGTTTATTATAGGAACTCTACTGTAAAGTGTTTGAAAGCTAAAACAATTTGTTATTTGTACAGAACGTGGGCAAAATCAGACAGTAACAGGAGTGAAAGCTTAAAACTCTACAAAGAAAATTATACATCTTCACAAAAGGAAAACGTATGCCAACTATTTAACATGAACATTTATAAAATAATACCATTTACAGGGGACTTAGTCACACAAGGACCTACGTGTCTGAGTTTCAAACTTTATGCTGTATTTCATTAGATGTTAAACTATAATGCGTTTAAATTTATGTATACAGAAACTTAAATGTTCATGACGGACGGACGACGGCCAAACACAACACAAAATGAATTCCATCAGCTGGAGACAGCTGTTTAAAGAAATCTGCTCCCTACAAATTACAGACCTTTCCTTGTCATGATTGTATCTAATAGTTGCACACGTCTGGTTGCTGACGTTTACATTTTTCAACATGTTTCCCAAAAATGCAAACGGTTCAAAAACGTAAAATGTTCCTGGATATTGTTGAAACACGGATGCCGTAAAAGTTGAGCCACTTCTCATGTATGCTATTATAATAACGATTTTCTTATCGCTCATAACTGTTACATTCTTAGTTTTGCCGTCTGCTTCCAAGTCTGCCATTTTTGATTTTGCGTCGTCCGGTTCCTTATTCGGAAAATTTGGTATAACATCCGAATGCTTACCCCTGATTATTTTTAGCACCTTGTTAACATTACCAGAAGACTTGAATCCAGTGTTTACGCTTGTCTTGTCCGGCTTGCTTGTGATACTGTTTGCTTGGACCTTGTGTATGTGGCTGGTGGAAGAAGTTTCAATTTGATTCCCTCCGACATCACTTACTATTGGTGTGGTTATTGAATCCGTTTTTGGAGCAATTTTCAGATGTTGAGATCGAACCTCGAATTCTTTCCCTGTTACATCATCCGTAGGAAAAGGCTGAGACACAACGACATCTGAAAAAAAAAACAACGTCACATTTGCACATATGTAGGCCTACTTAATATAGTTTAACATAGTTTCAAGCTTAGTCACACTTTCAGTTGTATCAAGACAATATCTTGTGCGATTATTACAATGGAAAATTCACACAGTTTTCTTACAATGGCAACAAATAATCATGCGAAGTTTGGTTGACATTTTGCTCAGTGGTTAAGGGGTATGCGTCTTTAACGAAACGACACCAAACGGACAACGGGTATCAGACGACCCTAATAGCCCGCGTTGTACTTTGTGGCAGGCGAATATAAAATTGTCCCTCTGCCAAAAAGTACTTAAATTAATTCTTAGAAAGCATGTTACAATCTTCCTGCAAATCTTACGTATAACAATAAATAAGCCTATGACATTTCTTAAAAGCTGAAAGAATACACCTGATTCTGCTATCACGATCACAAACAGGATCTACACTGTACCATTTTATCACATAGTGACCTGCATTATTAGCAGACGAACATATAATGCTTGGATATATCAATCACATTTTAACCAAAATACAGAGTGCCATAGTTTTAAAGGTCGTAAATCAGTTAGAATAATCGCTTTGATGGATAATTGTCTTGCAAGCAAAATAAATTGTATTATGCCTCTTTAATATTAGCGTGTTTCGCACATCATCAGTTTGTCAAACAGACGAGAGTGGTGTTTCCGATTTACGTGTATCGTTTACAGTGATTATTAGCATACCCCCGTGAAACGAAGTATTCGGAAATATACTGGAATCACTCTGTCAATTCGGTCCTCATTTAAAACAAAGGTAGTTTGTGGAGCAAAAACTTCCTTCATTTTTCAAAAGATTGCGATGAATATTATTAGTACATATAATCTTCACGAATAGTAGATCCGTAATGTATCCGTAAATGTGTTGTTGAGTTATGCCCCTATGAACTTAGACATTTCTATTGCAACCATTTCATGTAGATTGCGGAGCGAAACTCCTCCCTCAGTTTTTAGCTCGGCTTTTCGAAGAAAAGGGGAGCTATCCTTGCCTCGGCGTCGGCGTTGGTGTCACACCTTGGTTTAGTTTTTCCTACCACCCTTTTTTTTATTTCAAAACCGTTAGAAAGTTTCATCATTACTTCCATCCACAGACAAGAGTACATAACTCTGTGAAGGTTTTTGTTAGAATTATGCCCCTTTTTCTCTTGGAAAATACATTGTATATAGATAAAATCCACTTATTGACTTAGCCCCTTGAGATATTGCTTTGAAACATGGAAAACTTGTTTGCATCATTATCCCTATGTGTAGGTAAGAGAAGGTAACTCTGTCAAGGATGTTTTAAAAATTAAGGCCCTTTAGTTTGTCAAACAGACGAGAGTGGTGTTTCCGATTTACGTGTATCGTTTACAGTGATTATTAGCATATCCCCGTGAAACGAAGTATTCGGAAATATACTGGAATCACTCTGTCAATTCGGTCCTCATTTATAACAAAGGTAGTTTGTGGAGCAAAAACTTCCTTCATTTTTCAAAAGATTGCGATGAATATTATTAGTACATATAATCTTCACGAATAGTAGATCCGTAATGTATCCGTAAATGTGTTGTTGAGTTATGCCCCTATGAACTTAGACATTTCTATTGCAACCATTTCATGTAGATTGCGGAGCGAAACTCCTCCCTCAGTTTTTAGCTCGGCTTTTCGAAGAAAAGGGGAGCTATCCTTGCCTCGGCGTCGGCGTTGGTGTCACACCTTGGTTTAGTTTTTCCTACCACCCTTTTTTTTATTTCAAAACCGTTAAAAAGTTTCATCATTACTTCCATCCACAGACAAGAGTACATAACTCTGTGAAGGTTTTTGTTAGAATTATGCCCCTTTTTCTCTTGGAAAATACATTGTATATAGATAAAATCCACTTATTGACTTAGCCCCTTGAGATATTGCTTTGAAACATGGAAAACTTGTTTGCATCATTATCCCTATGTGTAGGTAAGAGAAGGTAACTCTGTCAAGGATGTTTTAAAAATTAAGGCCCTTTATTGACTTAGAATCTCGATTAAGTTTTTCGTACCAGTCCACTTTTTGACTGAACTGTATCAGATATTACTTTTGAAACTTGGAATACTTGTTAACCATCACTATCCCCAAATGTAGACAGGAGAAGGTAACTCTGTCAAGGATTTCATTTGAATTATGGCCCTTTTCGACTTGGAAACTCAGTTAAATTTTTCATTCTTGTCCGCTGGTTGCCTTAATCATTTGAGATATTACTTTTAAAGTTGGGATACTTATGTTATGTACCATCATGATAACTATTTGTAAGCAAGAGAAGATAACTCTGTGAAAATGTTTCTTCATTTGTACATAGAAATTCCTAGTTTAAATGTTGTGTTAGTTTAAAGTTTGTGTGCAACTGGCACTGTCATCCACATATATCATTAACAATCTAAAACTTTGCTGTAGTATTCAGGAATATCAAACATTTAAGTTTGATAACTCTTGGCTGAATATCTTGCTACTTGCGGCCCTTGTTTATAAAGACTTTGTTTTACCTTTTACTAACAAACTTTTGATTTATTGGCAAGTACTGAAAAAAGTAAGTCGAGCGCGCTATCCTACTGACAGCTCTTGTTAATGTATTGCGTTCAATATTAGCACAAACAATCATCATGAATTATGAGTGAGGTGTTGCAGAGGAATGCCGTTTTGAAATTAGATTGATTCTAACTAGAGTGAATAGTGAAATCGAACATTCCGAAATTGTAGGAATTTGTTTCGCAATCGAGAATAAACAAATTAGTATAGAAGAGAAACATTGATCACGCATCAGAATTATCAAAACAAACATGATCGAGCTCTACGCAAGACTGCTACGTATTGTATTTGGCTATGATTATTATAAGACCTGACCAGCGCACTAGCACTCGTAAATGTAAACTTTAAGCGTACAACTGTCTAATTTCGGGGGAGATCTCTTCATCATTACATAAATACCATTCACTATTATCCTAACAATAATTCATACCATCGTGTACGATAGAACTAAAACAAAATTGAACATTAACACCATCATTATAATCATCATAAACAGATTCATCCTTGCAATTAAATTCATTAAAAATTAGTTTCATCAAAATCGTTATTTTAATAATAGTCATTGTACCCATCAGCATCAGTGGTGCCATCATGAAAGTAAAACAAGTAATGCCGCTAAAACCAGGTTTCAATGGTGCCTGTAGAAAAGCTACAATTAGATTAACATATAATAATCACCCAGTGACCTTGACCAAGAAAAATATGCCAGTAAAATGAAAAAAAGTGAGAATTAAAGAAAATGGGTGACCTTGAACAAAAAAAAATAGCCAGTGATATGACAAAAAAGTGATAATTGAACGAAAAAACAGTGACATTGACCCCCCTATAAGAAAAGTATATTTTTTTTCTATTTATAGTAATAGTGATCTTGACTCCCCCCTCAATCTTTTAAAAAAAATGTATCAGAACAACTTATATATCAGAACAAATAATAATTCTATTTTTAGTGATAGTGATCTTGAACCCCCAAAAGAGATATTTTTAAAACAATATTAGAATTTAAAAAAAAATATTTTTTATAACAGTGACCTTGACCAAAGCTTCCTCGTCATGCAAGCTCCCTACACACCAAGTTCTATTGCAATTAGTCACTCTTAATTAAAATTATTGAGCGGAAACCAAATGTTTGACGACTGCCCGCCCGCCTGACATACGACATCGCCATTCTAATAACAAGGCTTTAAGACAATACTGGTTGATAATAATCATCACCATTATCATTATCATCACTATCACCACCATCATCATAATAATCATCACCAGTATCATAATCATCACCATCATCATCAGCAGCAGCTTTATCATCATTGTCACACTATCAAAATGAATAACGACCATCAACTCCATCTCCCTCAAAGGTACCATGACAAAAATTAGAGGTCAAGAACTTCCATTTCCAGATGAATGTGTTTTGCTGGGTGAAAGAATATACCGTAACCGATATCCGCTAATGACTCCATATACGGACTCTCAAATGAACAGACGGCCCTTAAATGAACGAAAGATGTGCAAAAACTTAACAAACGCATTAGTCACTGCAGATTAATTGCTGAACATGCAAAAGCATGGTCTGGAGACACCCTTGTGATAAATTACCATTAATAGTCCACATTTGCAGTGGTATGATTGTTCGTCGTAAAGAACTAAACTTGACAAAATACTTAATATTCGAGAGCTTTTGGTTTGTATTATTGTTCTAACTTGAGATGACCCCTCAATACATTGTACGTTTACATTTACATGTACGTTTACAGCTACGGTAGTCAGGTCTAATATTTATTTATGACTTGTAAACGAACTTGTACACTTTTTACTCAAAGTCTTGGTGGGGTCGAATCACACACCTGTTCATAATAATCGTGATATCAAATCTCTACTCCAGTCATATCATCAATCTTTCTTCATTGAGATTCTGAATTGTCAGTTTCAATTAAGTATTGTATCTTATTACGTGTGCTTTAAAACATCGAAAACCAACACGGTTTTGTTTTCATGCTACAGTAAAAATGTCTTTTGTAATAGCAGATCATGGCTGGAAACCGAGAAAAAACACCAACTATCATTGCTGATACTGGATAATAGCTTTCAGTGTGTATTGTATCTTGTTATATTCAACACAGCAATTCCTTTATCTGGTAAAGGTTGAAAACAGGTTTCTCGACGATACTAGATCTAACACGTGTTCAATATAAACAAGTTAGTTTGACGAAAGTTCTTCTGTGCTGTCATCAAAACATATTGGATACAAATTGACATTTGAAATTCATTTGAAAACAACAGGGGTAACGCTCCGATGGATTCCGAAGTTTCTAGTCTGTATGTAATAAAATGTAAAGCTAAACTTCTTTTGTAACATCATCGACAGCAACGCAAGTTAAAATAGAACTCGATATTGTTATATACGGTAAATCTCTGAGATGTTTTACCATTTCCTCCCGGTTATTGTGTTAAAGTATCTAATAATTTGAACCATTTGGCACTTTGATCTTCATATTTACATACCAGTTTACTCATTTTTATCAGTAACAGAAATCGGAAAAAACGCTATAAACTAAGACACTAAAACAGCGTATGGCTGATACAGACTTGCATTAAACTGCTTGAAAAGACCACACAAGTGTAGTTTCTTGATATTATTGTTTTGACTATATCCTTCAACCAACTCTGTGATTCTCCTTATCTTCATTTATGGCAAAACATAGTATGACATAATTGGATTGTACAAACTTTAAGAAAGTAATTAATACTAATTACATGTCCATATATTCAACCAATTTTAAAATTTATCAACACGAAACATACACACCTTGTACGTAGGTCCTAATCCCTATTTTGGTTGCCATAAAAAGGTACAAGATGCCCCCGACTACAAATATCACACCAATATCACGGTAAGCCTTCTTGGTAGCCATAGCGCTTCGTATCCTATAGTCCGGCTTTTTTGTAATATAGAACAGGAGTCAAGATTATGTGTGAAGAATTTAAAAAAAAGTGTTGTCGGTGTAACAAAATTTGCTAGTAGGAATATGCCTTATTCGGGAGTTGTTTATAAATTTGGACAGTACTTTTAATTAAGGTGGCCATCTGCGGTAAATCAGTACAACTAGACTTGGATACAATTCATATTCTTTTTGTTATGTCCGTCCGTCCGTCCGTCCGTCTGTCACACTTCAATTCCGCTCAATAACTTTAAATCGATATGACCCACAATATTTAAACGTCATATGATGATTAGTTTTAATGAGTAAAAGATCCACGTTTTTTTTTAAGTCAGCAATACAACGGTCAAGGTTAAGGTGACAATAACTTTGAATAACGTTCCCGCTCAATATTTTTACACTGACCCTCAGTCTTCAAACTTCATAAAATAATTGGTCTTCTTCCCGAGTAGATGATCCCTCTTGTTTTGGGGTCAGTTGTTCAAAGTTCATGTTCACAGTGACCTAAACTTTGAAAAAAAGCTGATACTTTTTAGCGAGTTTTGGAGCTGTTCAGTCAGAAATAGTTTCCGCTCGATAACTTGAGATTCATATGAACCACAGTCTTCAAATTTTATAGGATTATGGGTACTATTGAGAAAATGATCTCTATATTGGGTCAGTAGGTTAAAGGTCAATGTCACGGTGATCCGAATTTTGAAAAACGCTTCTGCTCAATAACTTAGATTAAAATGACCCACAATCTTTAAACTTTTTATGATGAATGGTCTTTGTTTTGGGCGTGTGTAGATCAATGGTCAGGGTTCATAAGGTTTTCAAACAACGTAAATGAAACACTTCGCGCTTTATAAATAGAAAATAGTGTGAAACACTTTGAATTCTACAACACTTATCTTATTAGTATTTAGAACTAGGCCTTTTAGCATGCGTTGTGCTCACAGACCGAATTTGTATCAGGACTGTACACTTTTAGGACGTTTATACTTAATGCGCAAAGACATATTTGGAATAGGACTATACATGCAATTTGTAGGAAGGCTATGTTTCTTGTATTAGGACTGTTCGTTTTTAGGACGAGGATCCTTCATGGTAAAAGACTGGTTTCGAAATAAGACTGTATATTAAAGGACGGATATCAGTTATTCTAAAAAAGACTTGTTGTAAATAGGGACCCACTTTTTCAAAACGGGCATGCTTAATGCACCGCGAAAAAAGTCGGTCGGTCATATGACAGTGTCAAGTACCGAGGGTAAACAACCCCAATCAGTCAGTCAGTCACAGCGAAATAAATTGTGAAAATACGGGAGCATACCGTATATGGAACACCTGATATATGGGAAGACCGCATATACATCATAGAAATACGGGAGTCAGTATGTTTTCGATAAACATGTTTGTATATTTTCTGTATTGTCGAAAAACAGTGTTTATATTTCATATTTCTGGCCTTTATAAAATGCACCAAGATCTAAACTATTGTAGGCCAAAAAGAATTAAAACTGTATCAATGTTAATGATATTTCAAAAGTAATTAATGAAATTGATGAAGATTTCTAAAATCAAGTTTTCATTCAATATTGAAAATGTGGAAATTCAAATGCAAGAAAATGATAATTTTGTTGAAGTGGAGGCAATGCATGTCAAAGCTGGGAATGCAGCATTATGAGAGAAAAAATTAAACGCCAGATAAAACGCCTCCTTGGGCAAAGTGAGAAACAATGGAAATTAAGTTTTTTTTATGGAAAATGGATTGCAGCAAGTCCTGTTATAATTCCTAGGAAAATTTCAAAAGTTTGAATTTAAGAATGAAAACGAGGACCAAAGGATGTTTAGAGGAAGATTAGTAATGCAAAACTTAAAAAATGAAATCGTAATGGAAATATTTCGAGAAGCCTCGTGTGACCAGAGAGTTATAAAACTAAACAGCGAAATAGTGGAGATTAAATTATCATCGAAATGTTCAGATCGTATGGATGGACATTGTGACGAGAAATGAAGAAATTTCGCACAACAGATGGAAAAATCACGAGCGATTGCTGAATTCTTACGAATTTATTTTATAAGGAACTTTATATCACTGATATAAGCCAAAACTAAACAATTATTTATGACGTCATTATTTTTGACGTTGTACACATGTGTACACAAAAAAGTGACGTTGCTTAGTAATTTATATTGTTTTTGCGCTGTTGATCTTATAGTGAATATTGATATTATACCTATATAATGTCGTTTTTTTTTCGCTTTTTATAATTTACTTATTCTGGAACATCTTTTTTACTTATAATATATATGATCACAGTCATGGAAAACCTGTCTTAATGACATCGATCGCGTTATCCGGTAATCCGCTTTAAAGTGACGTCACAATTTTTTTTTTAAACGTGTTTTGAGTTTGAAGTTATTGTGACTGTTGGATTCTGGTGTTGTTTAATAACAATGAATTAGGAATTCGAAGTAAGTGTCAAACAATTTCCTATCAAATGATACCTTTAGCGTGAATAATGTAGATATCTAAGTTAAATAGGTAGGTGTGGTAAACTCGCCTTACTCGGGCATATAATCTTTATAGGAACTCAATTTGTAATCATTGAAAATATTGCAGTGTGACAAATAAAAACAGCCGCAAATTTTTAGATAGTTGTCTGATTTGCGGGATTTCCCAGTTGATTTATGTTCTGTAGATAATTTGAACCAATAACTGCGCACGTAGCTCCATGGCGTAATTGGAAGCGTCGTATGACTGTGACTTTCTCTTCTAGTTATTGTTTTCGAGGCTCGGTAGACGCTGTTTTTTTAATTTTCCGTGATAACTTTTTTTCTAAGCTACAAGCGTTATTCAATAAATATAAGACTTCAAAGTTTAGACCGTGACATAATAAATACCAGTTAAAGCTCATAACAATAAAAACTTTATACAGGCAGATCTAGCTAAAGTTATTTTGAAAGTTGGCGCATTATTTCTAATACATTTACAAAGGACATACTTGTAGACGAAGCATGTATTTTTGATGTTAAATGAGAGTTTTTCACTGAAGGTATTCGCTGATATCAATCAAATTTCGTCGATAAAGTTAATTCAAAAGTTTCAGTCAATGGTTGCAAAGTTGTAATGATGTAGCCAAACACAAATTTACAGGATCTTTATTTTAAGCACATTGATTTCAATATAAACGCGTAAAGTTTACAGTTTACACTCGTCTGTTCTTATATATTATATAGGAGAAATTTTCAAGCCGTTCGTGATAATTTCTTGAGAAAATTATAGCTTAAAATTAAAAAAATATAATCCCCGGTTAAGAAGAGATTATCGTTCAGGAGTTTACTTCTTCAATTTTCAGCCATTTATATAAAAACATTCAAGCATGTAAAAATAAATGACATTACAAATTTGCCAAAAATTGAATGTGTATGATATCTATTTAATTCGTCAATGCAAATTTTATCATTTTTGTCTTTTAAACGTGAATATTGGTACATTTTTCCGGGACTTAAAAGTATTTTAATTTCTCAATTGTTGCAATGCGACAACGGTAAGACATGCGTTCGTTAAAAAATTAGAAGGCTTGATAGCGCATGTCCCTATTTTGAAATACCGAAATAAAACTAAAAGAAGTCGAACATTCGCTGTTGAAATATTGTATAGTAGAATTTTACATATACATGTATATGGTGTAATAAATAAATCCAGTTTGATCTAATTATTAGGGTATTTATATATTTACACTGCCAGGCACCACATCAACTGATAAGTTCCAGTTTTCATCCCAATGTTACTGGGTCATTTTTGCCAATAAACCCGAACGCTCAAGTACTAAATTACAGGAAAAAAAATCGAACATAGCCAAATAGCGTTGAAAGTAGGTATCTACGTAGATCATGGAGATTATGAGGTGCCGAGCAACGGAAATGTTGAAAATATTTAACATTATTTTAACTCATCATTCTAACGTCTCATAAACACTAAAACAGCAGTAAAACACAGTAACATGCCATCAATTATACCAAGTTACAAATAATTACTTAGGTGAATAATGCCCTATATTATTTTTTTCATGAAATGTTGTATTAATCCGGCATGCTGTGAGCAAAATAAAGTAAAGATGGATTATTTGTTTAAGCCAAAATAAAACTCGCTTTGTGCTTGGGTACTTTGCTTGGCGAGTGATGACCGAACAACATACCATGTTATCAATATGGAATAAAGATCAAGTTTTACTTCTTTCCAGTAAAATCATGTGAAATAAAGATGCATATGTATAAGTTTTGTTGTTGTCTGTTTACCTAACAGTATTACAAAATAAAAGAACTTCTCGGTCTCAAAACTCTTACTTCTTACTTTTGTCTCAATATATATATATAAACAATACGGGTTTTTCACAGACTTCTGCGCATGCGTGACATTAACGGATATCGGCAGTATTATCAACTGAGGGGGCAGTTACACCCCACTGTATAAGCGATATATACTGATTTATTGATCTATCATTTATATTTGTTTCATAAAACACTTTAACGACATTGTTTAAAGACATTTTACAGATGTTTAATCGTATCTTATTCGTTTAATCATTCAAATATATTTAAAGTTGATATTTAGAATGATCAGTGAAAAAAGTAAACAACGAAGACATCTACTCGACGGTTATTTTATATAGTTGTAAAGTGGTACGGCAACAGTTTTAAATATATTAAATATATTTTACATTAATTAAAAATAATTTGTCCCTTTTGTCTAAAGGGGGTATGATTAAAAAATTAAAAGGCAGGCACGGACCTATATACACATGCATGTGCAGGCGTAATAATTAACTGAAATAAAACATCATGAGGGCGTACTTTATCTATTCTGCCTTAATGTCTTTTAATATTGTGACGATGTTTTAAGGTATTAACTAACTTGATTTATCGGAGTTTTAAACTTACGTTAAAATAAAATTTCATGTTGAAATTAATAGATATTCATCTATATTTTACAGATCTACATACATCATGTCAGAAGAAAGAAAATGACCGCGTCGCGTTTCTCGTTTTTGTATTTTTATATGTCATTGAATGTTATAATGAAATCATTTTTTTAAACAACAACATCCTTTAAAGTTGACATATGTAATCATTAATATGTACATTAATCCTGAAAAAGAGGAGAATAAATGAATAAAAACTGCCCGTACGCCCGTTATATACATTCAGCTGTATAAGTGTGTTAGCTTGTATGTTTATTTACACTTTCAGTGTCATGGCAACAATTTTCGATATTTTTATTAAAAGTTTTGTTAGCCCGTTTTTTATCATGGCTGCTTTCAAACTGGTTACGAAGCTATATAATATTAAGCTTTAACTAAAAATTAGCACACGCCAGTTATACCTATTTATATTATATTAATTTGAATTCTTCAGAATATTGTGCTAACTTCTTTTCAGACATCTTTAAAAATAATTTCATTAATAAGTAGATAAATTTGAAATTATTATTTAAAGTCATGATTGATTTGTGATTAAGCCGTAGTAAGTATTTGGCCGTGCTGTAGAAGGTGACGAGTTATACCCTGGCCACATTAACGCTACGAGCTCCGCACGAGTAGGTTTTTCAATCGTAGACTATTCCGAGCATCGTACGGATTTTTTAACACCGTGAGAACTCGGGTACTCAGTGAACTGTTTCACCAAGCTTTCGAGTTCTCGCTTAGCTCGTAGAATTTAAGATATCGGGAGCAGCTCGCAAGTGCCCCGTACGGATACTTCAAGGGCCCCGGTAGAGTTCGTACGGGAATCGCACGATGTCCGTGCGGACTTGGACACCACGAGACCCGTAAGAGCTTGCCGGTGCCGAACTGGTCTACTCTTGTCTTACGGACACCGCACGAGCGGCGTACAACACACGTGCATGGTACGAGATATGTCCGAGCTCCTTCCAAGCTCCGCACGACTTGTCTGCGATGTCCGTACAGATATGACTCACTTTGACATTTTTCAAAGTGTTTTTTTAATTGACTTGATAAATCCCTTTTTTTGTTTAAATATTGAAATAATTTACAGTTAACTGTATATATTAATAGTAAAATACTTAATACACGAAACGCGTTGTAGAAGTGTTTCTGTTTGAAAAAAGAAAACTCCCACTTAAATACAAGAACGAATTTACTAAACTTATTTTTTTTGATATTTTATTGAAATGCTGAAAGAACAATCTAATTAATTTCTGTTATTATTCATGCACGTTCAGAAATTGTAATGTCACGAAGCTATAATGCCTTCGCCGGCGATTATTTCTTTCATTATAATTTCATCATTTTCTACAATTAAAATAACAAAAAATATACTGATTTAATTAAGTATATTATTTGAATTAGAAATAAGTTAATAGTTTAGCAA
Source organism: Saxidomus purpurata (assembly GCA_022818135.1). Lineage (NCBI taxonomy): Eukaryota > Metazoa > Mollusca > Bivalvia > Venerida > Veneridae > Saxidomus > Saxidomus purpurata. The sequence continues at coordinate 1,553,621 of JAFMSR010000022.1, read as the reverse complement.
AATACACGATAATTATAGTATTATTCGCTCATGATACATAAAACAAAGTTATACGCTTTCGTTATCAGACCGAAACTGACCCCTCATTCGCCGATCGATAACTGTTTGTGCTCTTTAACGCTGAAGAGTACGCAAGAACGGTAAGTCTGTGAAAAACCCGTATTATAATTTTGTCAACACTTTCATGTTCGTCCTTTTTGTAATTTGCCTTTACAGCTTGAGCATCACGGTTTTCGGCTTTAACTTTGTCGTCTTGTTTCTCATCCTTCCTTACTCATCAGCCTTTTTAGCTCGAGCATCACTGTTTTCGGCTTTATCGTACTGTTTCTTATTCTTACCTTATAATTCATCATCTGTTCCCATTTCTCGTTCAGGCTGATCTGAATCTACTTCGATGCTTTCTGTTTTCTGTGTCGATTCATCTGGTTCTTGTACTAATGTCTTACTTGTAGGTGGTGTAAGTACTGCTCTAGGAGACGTTGGTTTTCTGATAGTACGTCCTAATGTGATGTCGTTTATCTGCCTAGATTCATCTAAAAGTTCAATTTCTGGCTCTACGTCCCAGTCAGATAATTCTGACTGTGAATCTCTTAAGTCTGCTTTAGAAAGAGTGGCAACTTTGTCTTTCTGGATTTTTCCAGCGTGAAATTTTTGTGTATATCTATATAGATATGCCTTCTTTTTGAAGACGGCTTTGCATGCTTCACATGTAATAATAACTCCCTTACATTTCTGAACATGTTTTCTGAAGTCTTCATCATCTGTGTTTGCAGTTTGTTTAGTTTCGTTCTCACCTAAAAGAACTGCTCTCTTGCTTTCTTAAGTCTATTTACGTAAATTATCTGCAAAGAACATGCGCGACCACAATCTATCTTATACAGAAGATCTGATATTTTACCTTTTATACTGAAAGGTCCTTTTCCAGAAAGAGGTTAGCTTTCTTGAAAGACCTACTATGCTCACAGGAAAATAGACCTACACCTTATCACTTTTATCAAGAGTTTCATAGTAAAGTTTAGAATCACGTAGTTTCTTTTGTTTGCTTATGGCTTGACCAGTGTTTTGTCTAATAAACGTATGGGCAGATTCCAACTTTTCCCTTAGCTCCAAACCCATTGATTAACAGGATTGCTTAATTGACCTTGGCATTTCATAAGCTATGTCTAATGGAGTAGTAACCTCTCTACCTAGCATGGCAACATTTGGAGACATCCCAGTTGTCTCATGCTCAGTTGCTCTGTATGCCATCAAACAATATGGAAGCATTTTGTCCCAATTATCTTGATTCTCATCAACAAACATGCTTAGCATTGCTGCAAGAGTTTTATTGAACCTTTCAACCATTCAATCTGACTGTGGATGATAGGTTGTAGTACGTGTTTTTCTAACAAAGCACACATTTTTTGGAACAATGTACTTTCGAATTGTTACCCTGGTCAGAATGAATAGAATCGGGTATTCCGAACCTAGTCACTACTTCTTCAACTAACAATTTCGCGACTGTTCTTGCTCCTTTATTCTAAACTTTCTGTCCATTTAGTAAAATTATCACCCATTAACATTATGTACCTATTGCCTGCTTCGGTTTTAGGAAATGATCCAGGAATGTCAATCGCTAGCCTCTCCATTGGGTACCGGCTTCGTACTTTTTTCATAGATGCAACATTTGTTTTGTTAGACCCTTTTCGTTTTGAACATAATTCGCAAGCTGTTACCTAAAGTCGAATATCGTTCTGTATACCGGACTAGTAGTAACGATGTCTTATCTTACTTAATGTTTTAGTTAAACCTAAGTGTCCAGAGGCCTTGATGTCATGAGAATATTGCAAAACTAAACGTCTATGTTTTAAGGGAACAATTGCTTGCCAATATATGATATCACAATATTCGGGGTCCCAGCGACTAACTACTATATCGTTCTTGATTTCTTACCTCTGCCATTGGCTCCAAAGTGATTTTAGGAAATATCCTTTATGAGAAATGCTTTCTCTCTCAGGTCTTTTTCCATCTTTTAGCCATACCTTCACTTCGGATATTTCTTCATCTTGCTTTTGTGCTGCTTTGATATCATCTGTTCGACGTCTTTAGTTTGGAGCAGTGCTACACATACTGTTTCGTGAGACGGTGGACCTTTGACAGTTTCATTTGTTCTTCCGCATTGTTTGCAAGGTATACGACTTAATGCGTCAGCGTTTCCATGCATTTTGCTAGGCCTGTTTTCTTACTTCATTGAGTAAGATGACAGTATTTCTATCCATCGGGCTATTTGTCCTTCTGGATTTTTGAAGTTTGTTAAGTATTTAAGTGAGCCATGATCTGTTCTAACCCTAAATTCTCTGCCATATAAATAGTGTTTAAAATACTTCACAAAATTCACTACTGCCAATAATTCTTTTCTGGTTACGCAATATTGACGTTCAGCTTTAGTCAAAGTCCTACTTGCAAAGGCTATGACTTGCTCCTTCCCATCGATATCTTGTGAGATAATACCTGCTATTGCAAAATTACTAGCATCAGTATCAAGAATGAATGGTTTGCTGAAATCAGAATGTGCCAAGATTGGGTCATTTACTAATGCAGTTTTCAAAGCTATAAATGCATCATTACACTCGGTTGAACAAACGAAGTTCTGACCTTTTTCTGTTAATCTATGAAGAAGTTTTTAGAAAAAGTGTTGTATAAAGTTTCTGTAATAGCTACAGAGACCAAGGAAAGACCTTACTTCATAAACATTGGAAGGGTTTGGCCATTTCAAAATTGTTTGACCTTTCTTTGGTTCTATCTTGATACCAGATCCTGTGAACAATTTAATATTACCTATAAACTTGCGCAATATCACTGATATGTTGTCCAACGTCTTCGTTCATATGAACAGGTGTTCTGCGGAATGGTTGTTTAATTGGTCACGCATCTTCTGTGTGTATTCCGTGTCTAATAATACCTATTTTACCAAGATCTTCATCTTTTTCAGAAAATGTAGACGAGTGTTTGATCAAAAGTTTCGCAACTTGCATTATTTTTACTTTTAGACATACAATCTGTTGTACGTGTGTATACATCTCGGGGATGCTCAGGGACTTGTTCTGAGTTATCTATATTTGCATTTTGGATATTAACTTCGTGCACTTTGGACACTGGGCTTAAGTCTGCTATATGCGTGCCTGGATGACTGACCTGTGTTTTATCATTTAAATTCATAATGCGTACCGGGACCTCGGACTTTGCATAGACTAAAGTTTTAGCCATAAGCCCTACATTTCACGAAAATGACTTATCCGATGGTTCAATGATAGACATTTCATTTGATTTCAGAGGTGGAATATTTACTTTACCTACTGTGTTTATTTCAGATATAGGCGGTATTTCAAAATTGTCTGAAACTGTGATGCGGTAGCAACCTATTTTCCCGGCCTCCTTTAATTTTAAAGGCTGACCTTTAATTTTCAACGAACACTTTGCTAGATCTACTGTACACTGATTTTCCATAAGAAAATCTAGACCTATATTTGCTTCGACAACTCAATGTCGGCAACTATCACCTTGCACAAACAATGAACATCTTTTAAGTTGATTGAAACTATGGTCTTACCTAGAACGTTAACAGGCTCGCCTGATACTGTCAATATTTTAGATGGAAAGTGTTCGAGCTCCGTGGTGGTAAACTGCTTAATGAGATCCAAACCTTGTTAGAAACTATTGTAAGGGATGCTCCAGTGTCAATTTAACAGTCAGTTTCAACATCTTTTAACAGTTGATGTATAGGCCTGAACCTAAGCTTGCAATGTATTTGATACTATGACTTGTTTAGTTTTTAGGACAAGATCTTTTAATATAACTTTCTGATCCACAAGTATAGCATTTCGCTTGGTTTTGTCTTTGTTTTGTTGTGATGTATCCTGTTTGTTACTGTTTGTATAAGTTTGATTACCGAAAGACCTAGAGTTTTTGTTGTCTTTATTAGAATGCTATTTGTTCATGGTTTCCAATGTTTGTGAAATCTTATGAACTGTTTTCTGCAAGGAATCAAGTATGTCTTTGTATGTATCATTTTGATCAAAATTCCTTTCCGAACTGTATCTAAGGTAACCGTGACCATTTAAGTGTTTGCGTTCGGCCTTATGATAGGCTTCGAGTTCGACTGCATGTCTTATAACATCATTTAAACAACTTGCATAGCCTGCTTGATGCCTCATGTCGAAATTGAACAGTGAGTATAAAAAGTGTTCTTTAGCTAAAGTTTCTTGTACATCAGTTGGGGCAGAAGGGTAAGCTAAATTTATTAACCGTCTGATATCTTGCCCTAATTTTGATACTGTTTCAGAAGGTTTTTGTCGCCTTTCCCTAAGCTTAGCACGGTATAACTAAGTTTGGTTTGGGGGAGAAAATTTTTGTTCTAATGCTGTAACTAGATCTTTATAATTTGGTGTTTTGGAAGTTAAGTTGCCGAAGACACCTCCTGCAGACCCCCTTAGAGATACAGAAAGATCCTTTTCTTTCTCTGCCCATTTGTTTATCTCTGCACAAGCTTCGAAATGTGCTTTATAATCTATTCACTAATGAGAACCATCATATGTTGCTGGTTTTATCATAACTGATCGCTTTGTCAAAGCTGTGTTTTCACCTTTAGTTTTATCTGTTTCAAAAGTTATTTTAGGCCGTGACTCATTTAGTTTATTCTGTATGTTTGTACGTGTGACCAAATGTTCTGAGTTTGTCTTATTTTCTGCCAAAACATTTTTTACTTCATTTCTATTTTCTGTTTGCCACTGACTTTCGACAAGTCTGTTTTTATGAACAACTATCACTGTCTGGCAGGCTTTATCTTTGGTAATGTTTAGGCTTGATAAATGTTCTGCTTTTCTGCGTCGATGTGTGACATATCTGTCATCAAGCTGAATTTCGTTACCGCCCAACATACTTTCTCCTATGTTTGAACTTACTTCAGGTATATTATTCAAAATAGAGTGTTGGCGGATGCCTTCTTCGTCTTCTTTTATCTAACGGTATAGCATAGTTGCGCCTTATATATGTGGCTGCAGTTGCTGCTGAAACACCTAATGTTTCAGAACTGGCTGATCCATAGTCAACTGTAAGTTGCCTATTTCTCGTCCCAAACTTGAAATTTCATTTTGGAATCTCAAAGCTTGGTTCTAACGATGTACCTCTCGTAGTTGTCCATTCAGAAAGTCCAACTCCATTTCATGATGCAAATATAGCATTGTTTCAGTCATTGTTATCTTTATGCTGCAAGTAAGGTTCTTACTCTCATAACGTAGGTATCACGTGACGGTGGTTTTCCGTCAATGTGTCAAATCCAACCGCTGTCACCAACATCTGTAACGTTTCCGAGCGCCTGTCTTCTTGTAGGGTCTAAATATTCGTGTGGTAGCGTTTAGACAATAGTCAAACAGCCTAGATTAATGTTTTTATAGATATAGAATTTTCCTTAGACTGCTTTGCCTTGTGATTGAAAACCAATGATTGCTAAATGATTTTATGTTGAAAGAATTATCGTGAATTAAACAATAATAAATGGTATAAAACCCTACTGTTTTGCTTGTTTCTGGTTACTAATATCCTAATGTTTCTTAAGCCTATAGACCCGTTTAGTAATTGTTCCTTTAGGAAACTCTATGGTCTTATATGATTAGCTCTATAACCCTATAGGTTACAACTACCCTAACATAGTTTCAGCTCCCAACTTATATAGCGACCCGAACAACTTAACAACCAAAGGCTGTACCCCATTTTAAAACACTAGGCTTTAAAAGAACTAAAAGGCTTATATGTCTGAGACAATGCTTCCAGTTCTCGGGCTGAGCCTTTTTAGCGTTTCTGGCACAAAGTCTCTATAATTATTCAGTAGACAGCTTTGGTCCTTTCACTTCGACATCTATCGCAGTTCTGCCTAAATACGTTCAATCTCCTGTACTTATACCTGCAACATCAGCACATGACTTACTTTAACCAATGAGAAGCATCCTTACATTATACCGAACTTCTACATATAATATGCATTACGATTGGCTAACAGTACCTTCCTGCTGTTTTATTGAACCTCTGAAATGACCAAAAATTAGTCATAACAATTCCATAAGCGTCCAGTGAATATGATGAACTAGAAACCGGTATATTGGATTGATACCTTGTATAAGTGTCTATAATCTATCGTAATTAATAGTGAGAACAAAAAATAACCAATAAAAATCGTTTGATGCCTACTAAAAACATAGTGGTGCCTGGTATTAACAAATTCTTTGAAGTCTGTCTGTTTACAAATGCTGAAAAAACAAGCAAGGGAAGTAACTCTCAAAACTACCAAGTAAGTATCCGTCTCTTTTTGATGAAAGAGAAATTATATTAAACGGAAAGGTAAGTATCACTAAAGCTGAAATCAGTTCGGTGAGAACGAGAAGGCAACAAACAGGTTCTCTTTTCTTTGACATTAAATATTTTCCATCTTTAATAGTATTGTAAGATACTAAGTATAACGCCTGTATTTTTTAAATATTAATATATTATTATTCATTCATTTTTTTCCACTTCAAGGAAATATCTGTCTTTCAAATTCTCAGCGGAGGAGCCCGGCGATTTGACTGTGAAAGAAAGTTGTCAGGGAGACGAGAAAAAGCTGTGCATCTTGAAAGGCCCGGCCTCCTGTTTTCCTACGACCGACACCTGTACCAACTCAAGGGCTGAGTGTTGAGCGGCAAAAGTATTTATATACATCTGTGAGACCCTATGTCCGTCCCGCCTTTCATAATGAGCTCTGTCCGCCATCGGTTATGCCACAATATGGCTTGGAACGTTTGACAGATACATCATGCATGTATACGGCTTTTATTGACGTCCTTGTTTTTCACATGAAGGCAGTATATATTTTTTATCATGTTTTTTTGGGCTTGAATGACAGTTTCGAAATATATATCTTGAATCTATGTACTCGTCTTTTACTGTTCTATCAACAAAATCATTTATCCCACGACGGTTGACACGTGACTATTAATAAAAGAGTTATGATGTTGTGTTTGACCAAGGTACTTAATGAAAAACAAACGTTATTTTGACGCCGTAGTAATTTTGACGTTGATAGAGGAAAATATTTCTGCCGCTCAACACTCAGCCCTTGAGGTGATACAGGTGCCGGTCGTTCGATATTAGGAAAACGGAAGGCTGGGTCTATCAGAATTCACACATCCTTCTTGTCTCCATGACAACTTTCCTTCACAGTGACAACACCAGGCTCATCTGCTGAGAACTGGAAATACTGATATTTCAGTGAAATGGAAAATTAAATATGTGAATAATAAACATTTGAATAAGTACAATTAGATCTTTTTACATACTCAAAGAATATTGTCAGTTGTTATATTTGGTAACATGTATTACATTATCCGTATAATTTTGCATAATTTCAAGTTTCATAATAGTGTTGTCCTTAAACAAAAAGGTTTTCACATATTCAAAAACATACATTGCAGGGTACCAGCGTGTAGTTAAAACATTGCGTGCTTGACTGATAACGGTTCTAATAGAGCTATTGAATGACATTATCAAAAAACCACAATACTGCCACGCAATTGTCGCCGATGCGCTAGCTCATTGTTTATATTGGTATAGGTGGGGTGTCTATACTTTAGACGGTCTTGGGTTCTTTGTGGGATGTTAACATCAGGGTCAATGACACAAAAACTGTAATCTGTAATTTTAAAAAAATATAATTAAGTAGATAAACTATAAATTATGAATATACAATTCATAAAGGTATCACATCTGTGAAGCACTATCGATCGTCTATCTTAATAGCCAATCGTATTATAAACTATTGAATGTACGGCAATACATGTATATTTACAATACTAAACAAATATGGCGGTCAACGGTCAGTGGTTTATCACGGACAATCATTCAACAAAAGTATCAAATTACATCAAAAGGTTACATTCTTGCAATTGATCATATACACAGAACTCTTACAAAATGCATGTAGATTCATTTGCAATGCATTACCTGTAATTTGTAAATATAATTAAGTAGATACACTATAAATTATGAATATACAAATCATAAAGGTATCACAATTGTGAAGCACTATATTAATAGCCAATCGTATTACCTCATAGATGTATACATAATTTACATAACAATAGAGGACAGGTAAAAGTGTATGACATGCTGTGTATTAGTAATATGTTATTATTTAACTACTACGTTTGATCGACTACAATACGACTACTATAAAACTACTACGATTGCACATTATGACGTTAAGGGCAGTATAATGGTATATAGGATGCATATATAGGGAGTGTATGAAAACAAAAAACATAGTTACATGTAAAGGCTTTTCATTGTATTGAAAATATAACAACCGCGACATATTACCTCTCTCCAGGAAAAATGTTGTCCTCAACATTATGTTTTTATATACAATAAATAGCAATGCGTACCTGCAAAAGAACAGAGCTCAAATGTACATAAACGGTACAAAATTACAACATCATAATTAGGTCGATCACGCGCAAACATGCGAACAATAAATACACCATCCGCGGTCATGTAATGACTATATCGAACCGATACTTGTGCAATGTTAACATATAAACGGCGAACGTGCTAGCCGACGTATGTAGAAGATCGCTGTACGTTGAATACTGTAAACTAGCGTCGTTGAATACTGCTACGTGATATAGTAATGCCTTATCACCTAAAATGTAGCCGTTATCTAGCAGAGACTGTATTAGTCCGTACAACTATAGTCGCCGTAAACAATCTTATTGTTTCACATAAATCCAGAATATTTTTACAAGAATAAAATCAGTTCAACACTAAAATCACTGTCTATCAAAGTCAATTCAAGTGTGTTTTCAATGCTCTCATATCCAGATTGTTTTTAAGGACACGAATTTAACGAAGGTCCCAGTCGCTGCCTCTCATCCACCTCGGTCTATGCCGTTGTCTCACTTGCCTGGGCGACTGAACTGGACTCGACGTTGTTGAGGCAACCGGTGATCTTGGAGATAAATCTGTTGATGCGGGTAATCGACGGGCTGGTATTACATACCTTGGTATCCTGTTGGACTGGGCTTCATCAGACGGTCCATCGCTGTCGGGATTATAGAAACTGGTACAGTATTCCATTTAGATGAGGACAAAACCGTTTCGTCTTCCGATTAACTTGCCTCGATACTCATGAAAGGTAGTAGCACATTACGGTGGAGAACTCGAGTCTTTCGATACCTTGCCCCCTCTCGTTTTACCTCGTAGACTGGAAGGTCCTTATTTGGTTGACTTACAACTGTGTATGGAAAATGTTCCCATTTGTCTGCCAACTTCTGCTTTCCACGTAGTGACACATTCCGTACCAGTACAAGGTCTCCTGGAAAAAGAGTAACGCTCCTGGCCTTCTGGTCATATCTCTTTTTGTTCCTCTTGCCAGTATCATTGGCCACCCTACGAGCTGTCTTATAGGCATTGTGAAGACGTTCACGCAACTTGTTGATGTACTCTGTATGTGATGCTGCCAACAGATGGTCGATTGGCAACCCCAGAAATGCGTCGATGGCCAACCTTGGGTGTCTTCCAAACATGAGGTAGTACGGCGAAAATCTCGTACTATCATGCCGGGTTGCGTTATACGCATGCACCAAGGTTGGAACATGAGCCTTCCAATCGGACTTTGGTGTTCTTCTAAAGTGCCCGGCATCTTGAGTAACGTTGAATTGAAACGTTCGACCTGGCCATTACCCATGGCATGATATGGGGTAGTGCGGGATGGATATCAAACAGAACTCCTTTATTATGTTGGACCCAAACGTTTGACTCTGTGTAAACGGGAAGGAAAACCGTAATGTACGAAGAACTGGTCGTAAAGAACTCTGGCGGTTGTTTTTGCGGTCTGATTTCTAGTTGGGTACGTTGAGCAAATCTAGTGTAACTAGACTGTAACTTTGTCATGCATTGAAGGATTTTAAAATAACTTGGCACAAATGTCTAGCACATCAAGACGACGTGTCGCGTGCAAGACCCACGTCCCTAGCTCAAAGGTCAAGGTCATACTTAGAGTTTGAATGTAATGGATTCCTCTATATATGCATATATGCACACATTCGTGTCCGGACTGTAACTTTGTCAAGCATTGAAGGATTTTAAAATAATTTGGCACAAATGTCTAGCACATCAAGACGACGTGTCGCGTGCAAGACCCACATCCCTACCACAAAGGTCAAGGTCACACTTAGAGTTTATAGGTAATGGAATCCTGTATATATGCATACATTTGTGTCCGGACTATAACTTTATCATGCTTTGAAGGATTTTAAAATAACTTGGCACAAATGTCTAGCACATCAAGCGGATGTGTCGTGTGCAAGACCCAAGTCCCTACCTCAAAGGCCAAGGTCACACTTAGTGTTTAAAGTAATGGAATACTGTGGCATGGTTACTCTGTCATGCATGGAAGGATCAAGGTTACACTTAGAGTTTGAAATTAATGGAATCCTCTATATATGCATATATGCACACATTTGTGTCCGGTCTGTAACTTTGTCATGAATTGAAGGATTTTAAAATTACATAGCACATTTATTGAGCACATTGAGAGCACACAGACTGTGAGGCACCTTTCTTGGGGGCATTCGTCACTTGTGAGAGACAGCTCTTGTTTTAAAAAAACTCGGCACAAATGTCTAGCACATCAAGACGACGTGTCGAGTGTAGGACCCACAACTCTACCTCAAAGGTCAAGGTCACACTTAGAGTTTGAAGGTAATGGATTCCTCTATATATGCATATATGCACACATTCGTGTCTGGTCTGTAACTTTGTCATGCATTGAAGGATTTTAAAATTACATAGCACATTTATTGAGCACATTCAGAGCACACAGACTGTGAGGCACCTTTTTCGGGGGCATTCGTCACTTGTGAGAGACAGCTCTTGTTCTTTATATTTCAACAGTGTCCTTATGTAGAGGCGCAATTCTATAAATATCTTACTGCAGTTACTCCCCTTATTTTATATTGCTTCCATTTGTATTGGTCCAATCTCAAATACATATTTCCAACCTTTTTTTCATTTAATTTTTTTGTCATTATCAATTGTGATAAGTATTGATAATTCACAACCAACTTTTAGGTTTCAAGTAAATGAGTCTGAAAAATCACAGAAAAAGTATTTGGTCTGTGGTGGGATTCGAACCCGGTACCTCCCGTTTCGCAAACGACTGTCTTACCGACTGCGCTATTGCGAGCTTTCACACTTTTCCTAGTGTACGTTATTATAGGGCACCAGGGGCGCAACTAGAGATTTTCACTTTATTGAAAATACACCGAGTTGGTTTATATGGGAAATTTAGTAAAACGCGTTAAAACATCGCGAAATGAGGACTAAAAATAGTCTCGCGAAGCGAATGTCGACAGAATATTGCATAAAGTGATAAACAATCTTTTATTTTTTTACTTTCTCGTTGATCAATTTGATCATTGAGAAAGAAAAATAAAACTGACGAGTTCTACTTGCTCATGAAGCAAGAAGAATAGATCTTTAATGCTTGATAAATGATTATCAAACAAAAATGAAATGTAAATTAGTTTAATTTACACTCCTGTTCACAAACAATATTTAAACCATGATTGAGTTGGGTTCGTATTTGGGAAGATGATCTATTGGGTAGTAAATCTCTACGATTTTTAAAGCTTAAAACTACATTTATAGACTTCGTAAACTAATTTGTTCTAACTCTCTACTTCTATCTGCTTCAAAAGGGTAACTGTGTGTTAGTTGTAATGAGACATTGAGTCCAGAAGAAGATATAATAATATCTTATATATAAATAATATCTATCACATACTGTAGTGAAAATAATAGTAAGAGGAAAACCTTCCCCTATCAAAACAGTAGTGTGACACACTAAATAGCAATGTTTTTATACTCTATAGGTCAAATACACTATGTAGTATAATGACAGAATTCTCTGAAATTATCCTGGAGAAGGTAACAGTATCGGCTATTAGCACCTCTGCTGGAGATGTTATTATTATCAGGACTTGACCCATAATTCCTTCATGGTTTGTTATCATTGATGTCAGCCCAGATGTTTCTTACTTGATTGTAAAGATTCTTCTAGATAAAGTTGGAAGTTGTATTTTTTACATTCACAACACAAGAGAGATTCAAATATAAAACAGAAAAAGAATTAATATTTGAACAGTTACTGAAAATTCATTAAATATTTAATATATACAAAACATTTAAAAACATATCAAATTTACCAATGTACAAATATCTCTATACATCTTTTTCTTTCATAAAAGAATAAACCGTTTCCCTGTTAATTTCTAAAATCTACTCTTTCACCTATCAATTTTGACAGTACCATTAATTGTTGACAGAGGTATTTAGTTAAAATGTATTGACTGAGTATCGATCAGTGCAGATTATGATTAGATTGCACAGATGTGCTGGCTGATCATGATCTACACTTGTTGCAAAGCAGGATCATTTGTAGCTAGCAGGATAAAGGTTAATGAATTAATGGCACCAGAAATAAACATTTCACATTTACATAGGTAATAATTTTCGGTAATATCTGGTTGGAATTTCTTTTCAACAGCCAACATATTACAATTTCTCATAAGCATTCATCATTTTTCATATTAGATTTACTTCAGCAAATAAAAACGTTCTAGAGCAACAAATAGAGAACTACGTTAACTGAACATTAACAAAAGTTTTCCAAAATGACAGAATACTTTTGATTGGTTAAGGTCATTTTAAGTTGCTGCTTTAAAGAATGTAGCACTTAACAAAAACAGCTTTTGATTCATATTTTTCACCAAAATCATATAAAATTGTCAAAAATCGAAAGTAATATCACTTAATGATTTTGTATAACTAAGGTAGCATGAAAGGACTCAGATTTGCATGCAGTATATTTAAGTAGCATAATCATAATTGCATAACAATTAAAAGAATGGGGTCAAAATGAACATTCATTTGAGATGTATCATGTATTAACAATCAGCACAATATAAAAGATTTCTTGTTTAATTTTCTGCCAACATGTTAACTGATAAACATCTTAGGAGAATTCCAAATGGGTGATTTATTGCTCTCATGCTGTGTGAAGCTGACCACTGACCAATACCAAGAAATTGATAATATCAATATTGCCCTGTACTTTACAGTCTAGATTTATCAGAAGTGATGAGAATTCTGTCAAAAAATAATATAGTGAATAATCTATACACACCTGACTGAATTCAATCACCTGTAAACGGACTGGGTCAAAAATCTAGTACATGTAAATAAATATGTATGAATTTGGAAATGACATGAAATTATGATCAGTCAGATGTATAATAATTATATACACTTAACTAAGGGTGCACATATATGAATAGAAAAAAATACCAATCCGTTGACCAAGTCTACTGTGAATAACAGCAAACACACACAATGTCACATAAAATGTCACTGTTCAAAGTTTCAATTCTCAATCATCACAATCCTCGGTAATCCATGGTCTACGATATGCCGGCGTACGCTTTCCACTGAGTGCACTAACTAGGGTTCGAACCGAATCCTGGATGATCACTAAACACTTATATCTTGGGCCCAATATTCATAATGGTGTACGAAAGTACAAGTAAACAGTAGATATCTGAATCATCATTCCCAATGTTCTCTTCCCAACAACTGAATGAGCGCCATTGTCGCCGATGCGCTAGCTCATTGTTTATATTGGTAGAGGTAAGGTGTCTATACTTTAGACGGTGGTGGGTTCTTTGTGGGATGTTTACATCAGGGTCAATGACACAAAAACTGTAATCTGTAATTTTTAAAAAATATAATTAAGTAGATAAACTATAAATTATGAATATACAATTCATAAAGGTATCACATCTGTGAAGCACTATCGATCGTCTATCTTAATAGCCAATCGTATTAGACATTTGCGAGGTAAGTCGGAAGGCGATAGTGAATGGCAGATTGTGAACATTTTATGGGGGACATCTCAAAAGTATACACATTTCAAATTAGTGATTAGTTGTCGTATAAAGGTTTATTTTTGCAAAGACCATAATTTCGGAGACACATCATTACAAATACATTTTGTAATTACGTACATAGAATTTAGATGATTAGACCGATTCCTTTTTGCCATGTGCATATTCTAACCCTCTGGGGAAGTAATTGTTGTTGGTGCTTCCAAACAGAGATGCCATTGCACAACTAGCATGTTCGACCTTAATTCTATAAAGGGCTTTATACTTATTTTATATATGACTAATTTCTCATCAAACTGACTGAATATCAAGGTTCTGACATCAGACATCAAAATTGTGTAATATCATATTGTGAATTTTATATGACCACACAATATATACTGTTTACAGTGTTACGTTTTAGACTGTCAATACATGTATAATCCGCACGATATTTGCGTGTAAAATATAGGCGTAAACTATTGTTTAAGCAGCAAATGTACACGGCATAGAAAGGAAAGGGGCTGTCTACTTTTAAGTAGTATTTGTAGGAATGTTATATCTAGGTTGTAGCAAATACCAAACACGTGTTATTATTTTCTTGGGTTTCAAGAGATTAGAGCCACCGTGCTAAAATGACCCTACGTCATTTCAGAAACTAAAAAACATCACGTGTTTACTATCAATCAAATATACATTTTTAATCTCAGAATAACTTTTAGCGTATTTGTTAGAGCTTACTAAAAACTATAAACAGATCCGTTTTAAATTGATTTAAGTTGAATAATAAACATGCCTTTAATATCCGATTTGTTCTTTCATTATTTTCAAATCCTGCCGCTTGCAAAACTTCTAAACCAGAAAAGGAATGTTACATTCTCTGCTCATGCATTTTGCGGGTTTCAATAAAAATAAAACAAACAGTAACAGCTATTGGTTAAAACTATCCCGAGTTTATGCGATATCCGAGAAGTAACGAAAGCGCTCTACATCACCCTGAACCCGAGTTTACAATTAAGTATATATGTGTTACTGTTTGGGTCCATAAATATATAAATCTATATAAATCTATACACATATACTTGGCTCATTGGGACCTATGATGTTACTATAAGCAGCCAATTAATTGCCCATTGATATGCAGATCTTACGCCTTTTCCTATTCAATCTGTAATGTCTGCAAAATCCAATACCCTTCTTTGTGTACAGTATATTGTCTTCAAAATCCTTCTTTGTTTTTATTGTCTCTAACGTTGATATGCAAAGTATACCGTTCCGAATTATATCGTGCCAATTCGATTTGACTCTTATCAAATAAGTTTTGAGCGAAGTCGGAAACCATTAATCGATCAGGTAGTCCCCCATAGTACATCCCATTCTCAATATTAATATACACTTTATACATGCGGTTGCGCCGTGTTATAACATTGGTATCTAGAATGAGATTTTCTTGGGCTTCAGTTTTTATGCGTCAAATTGGCAATGATTGACTGTTTCCACAAGATCTCTCCAAATCGATATATGTGTTGACTCCTTATACTGCGGCACAGTTGCCACGAAACCCTGGCCAAGAAAGGAGGAATACTACCGTTTGAATAAGTATATAACCCGTTAAAGACATAAGGGCGAACATTCCATTTGTGAAATGAAGTTACAGGAGCATCAACTCTGTTTGGGCGCAACCACGACAAGTACTTCCCCAGGCGAGCAAAGTATGTGCATCTCTTTTTTGCGACAAGAAATCAGTCTAATCCTTTAAATTGAATGCACGCAATTATAAAATATATTTGCTATGATGTGTCTCCGAAATTATGGTACTTGCAAAAATAACCTTTTATGCGACAACTACTCGCTCATTTGAAATGTGTATAATTTTGAGATGATCCCCATAAAATGTTCACAATCTGCCATTCACTATCGCCTTCCGACTTACCTCGCAAATGTCTATTATAAACTATTGAATGTACGGCAATACATGTATATTTACAATACTAAACAAATATGGCGGTCAACGGTCAGTGGTTTATCACGGACAATCATTCAACAAAAGTATCAAATTACATCAAAAGGTTACATTCTTGCAATTGATCATATACACAGAACTCTTACAAAATGTATGAAGATTTATTTGCAATGCATTACCTGTAATTTGTAAATATAATTAAGTAGATAAACTATAAATTATGAATATACAATTCATAAAGGTATCACAATTGTGAAGCACTATCGATCGTCTATCTTAATAGCCAATCGTATTACCTCATAGATGTATACATAATTTACATAACAATAGAGGACAGGTAAAAGTGTATGACATGCTGTGTATTAGTAATATGTTATCTTACTGGTATGCGTATGCATGTTATCATTTAACTACTACGTTTGATCGACTCCAATACGACTACTATAAAACTACTACGATTGCACATTATGACGTTATTGGCAGTATTTGGTATATAGGATGCATATATAGGGAGTGTATGAAAACAAATAACATAGTTACATGTAAAGGCTTTTTATTGTATTGAAAATATAACAACCGCGACACAATAAAAAGCGATTGCCATGGTGATTCATGATGACACCAACTCTGTTCTGACAATATTTATGTCTTGATTTGTAATGATATAAATGCGCTAAATAGATTTCAAATTGGGTTACAGTACCTTATTCCAATAAAGACGTGAAGTGTTGTGAAAGAAAAGCTTTCAAATGTCGCATTTGACATTGCGGATATCCAACTGCCACATTTGTTGTTGATGAGCGGTTTACCAACCCTTCCATCTACTCAATGGTCCCACAGTCGGATCTGCGGTTCAACCTTTTTAAAAGTCCAAATCTTCCATCAATCAAACATCGAGCGTTGCTGAAAACTTAATGCATAGAAATAAATATCTCGGATAATGAAGGTTTTTGGTATGAATCAAAACAGCTTTATTCGTAGAAAATCAGCCAGTTAATATAGATAAAAGGTGATTGAATATGTTTGGCTTGCTGGGATCCCAATAGCCATAATAAAAGTCCCTTGAAATTGCGGACCAAAACCACCGAGGCCTATATGTGATAACGTAATTGTCAGCCAATGCTCTATTCTATTTTGAAACAAATATGACTTGTTTAAACAGTTTCTTAAAACTACATCATAATTTTAATGGTATAAAATGAGACATTATCATGCTTAAAAAAACAATGTTGTGTATTTTAACACTTTCACTGCTAGGCACATCACAAGCTCCATGATATACGCAGCTATCTGCTTTCATTGCTATTTGGCTATGTTTGGATTTTATCCTTTAAATATTTAGCGCCCGAGTTTATTTGAAAGAATGCCCCAGTAGAACTTGGTTTCTCAGTTAATGACGTACCTGGCAGGGAAAGTGTTTAAAATAAACTCAATATATTAATCCATTTAGTTTAGATTAAATATCATACCGTATACATGAATATGCTAAATTTGATTATTCAGCAAATGTTCGACTACTTGAAGTCAAAGTGGCACTTTTAAAACTAGCCACTCGTGAACTGAAATAATCCGTCACATATGTACCGGTATGGACACTTGTTCGCTTAGAAGTTAAAATTAAAATAAACTTGTAATCAAAGTAAAGGCTAAGTTATACCTGATCATCCAAATTGGCTACTTGAATTTTATCTAAATCATCATCACTTTCTAAATCAGAATTTTAGAAATTCAGAGGTGACTTCCCCAAATGTTATGACAGAATATTTTTCAACTCTTACAATATTCAAAAGTAAATGAATTAGAACTAGTAGTCCATTTAATTCCAATCTCAAAATACTTTGTTACTTCAGAATGCATGTAAAATCGTCTGGGAATACCATTGTCGCAAAGCAATAATTCAAGAGAAAATTGATATTTAAGACAACAAAGATAATAGGATATGCATTGACAAATTTAATTCATGATGCACATTGAGTTTTAAGCATAATTATTAGTTGCGATATCTGTTTCTGTTTTCACAAGCGAGTATTTTAAAAAGTGGCCTAAAATGAAGGAGATGAATGCAAAACGACGATTTCTTAAAAGCAAACAAAATCAATTTTCTGAATTTTTAAGCAATAATTTTCGCAAGAAATTATCATGAACATTTGTTTTATAAAAAATGAGCTGAAAATATCAGAGAAAATGAAAATCTTACATGCCCAAAATAAATGGTTATTTGGTTAACCTGTGTTATCATGTGTGTTTGGCTACATCGTTAAAACTTTGTATCTATTGACTTGAACTTTTGATTGAACTATCGACAAAACTTGATTAAATTCGGCGAATTGTTTCACTGAAAAACTCTCTCATTTATATCTATGTTCTAGGACCCAGTTTGTGTTATGCGCCTTTTCTTAACTACTTCTAAATTTTATCTTATGAGCTATAAAATAGTATTTATTATGTTTAGCTCATTTAACTTTAAAGTCCACTAAAACAATCATAAGGAAAAGCTTGCGCAACGTAATCAAAGGAATACAAACGACCCTACAGGTCTCGAACCAAAAATGTTAACGGCATACATCGTAGCCGATTGTGCCACGGAGCCACGAGTACAATTAATTACAAACTATCTACATCGCATAAATTAACTGGGTAACCCGAAAATCGAACAGAAATTTTTTATTTGTTTACAAGTTAAAAACATATTTCAATGTTTACCAAGTGAACAGAAATAATCATACACTACAGTACTTCTTGTTTGATTTTTGACGATTGAAGGTCATGTCACATTGATATTGCCTGCTGTATATAGTGGCGTATGTGGTAAATTTAGCCTTATTGACTTTCAATGCAGAATTGACGCAACAAAGTTATGATATATCATTAATGTACTTGAATCATTAAAAAGTGAATTAGCACTCGTCTCCTTTTTAGAGATGTGGCAATGAAATGACATTAAGGTTAAAACTCGTACACATCCATGACCCTAATTGACCGAGTCTACCACACCTCTACATTATTCACGGCAGAAGTATTATTTGATAGAAAAACAGTTAAACACTTACTTCTACTTCCTCATCCATCGTTTGATACACACAACATTCAAAATATGACCGTTATCACTGCAAAATGTAAACACGTATTAAAGTTTCCGCTTCCTGGTTTTTCCAAACATCGTGACGTCATTTCATAGCGGATTTCCCTATAATGTCATCGATGTCATTAAGGCAGGTTATTCCATGACGGTGTCCATATGTATGTATGCACAAGCAATATGTGTCACTGCATACTTAGGACTAAAATAGGTACTGATTACAGAATGCTGTTTCAGCTACATTTTAAACCCTAATCAGTTATATAGCCTAATACATGAGGTGAGAGGACAAGTTACACCTTCGTCAGTCACGTATGAAATTTCTAAGAATACAGTCAATGCAGTGTTGCGATGATAAGAACTATTATGTAGATATATTTACATTCCTGCAGGCATAACACATAAAATTACCTTCATATTCCTTAAGGCAGCATTCCCTCTGGCTAATGAATACAAGTTCTTTCATGAACAGATCTTCTACAATTTACTGAAATTTAGTAACGCTTACAAACCTTCTTCTGCCTTATTCTGCATACATACGGACAAACCGGATTTCTTATACATATATTATAATGTTGTTGTCTACCTTGCATACTGCTACATCTGATTGGAATATATATCCAGCTTACGCGAACATTCATATTTTTTAAATAATTTTATTCTTAAACTACAAATAGCATTTGCATTATAGGGACACTGTCAGGCAGCACTCCATTTCTAAAGTAATGAATTTAATAATTAACTTTTATAAATGACATTAAGTAGTAATAAATCTCTAAAAACAACTTACAGTGTTAAACTAATGTATATTCTATGAATCACACTATCCTTACGTCTGCACACAGTTAAAACTTCAATCCTGAAAGAATGTGTGTAATTAAATGCTGCAATATCATAGCTTTGATACTGATGAAATCAGTCATGCAAAATATGCCATCAAGTTTGCAAGATGGGTGTACACCATTCTCCCTATTTAATAGATGTCACTGAGTTATTCAAATTTCCAAAACCACAGTTCTCTAAATTAGCTGGTAACTGTTGTGAATCTGTAAATGATGATCCAATCTTTTTCTGTATCGCAGTTATTCAATGACAAACATATGTGTTAACTCCTCATACTAGTTTATCTTATTGAAACTTCTGTTTAGTAATCAGCCACTATGTACTTTTCTTCATCATGTGTATGCCAAATAATTCATTATAAAATTATATGTGACATATGTCTTAACTCCAGATATGATATTGCTTCTTCAGGTGCCGCCACGAACAGCGCTCTGCAGTGTTGTGTCTTCTCATGGACTCTGATTTCGACTGCTATCCACAACTAGATGCAAAGTCCTGTCATTCAATTGGACCATTCCATTATTCCACAGAGGGCCCAAAACACATTTTGCTTATAAATCTGCTAACCTGTGTTCTGTTCTTAACCTATTCATTTCTATAAATTTCTCCCCAGATTGGGTTAGAAAAGTTAAAATCCATATCATTCTGCTTATTTTAACACTTAACAATTCATCAGTCACAATATTACTTGTTACAAATGACTGCAGTAAAACCAGTTGAATTATTTACCCC
Organism: Saxidomus purpurata; assembly: GCA_022818135.1. Classification (NCBI taxonomy): domain Eukaryota; kingdom Metazoa; phylum Mollusca; class Bivalvia; order Venerida; family Veneridae; genus Saxidomus; species Saxidomus purpurata. The sequence continues at coordinate 1,533,016 of JAFMSR010000022.1, read as the reverse complement.
AATTAGTATAACCCAAACCCTTGATAGGTGCATAAAAACGAAACGCTTACGCTAGTAGTCACATTAAATACATGTATAACAGCGGGCTAAGATCAAACTACATGAAAATAACAGACAATTAATTTTAAAACACACCCTTACTGTGGAAAATATCTGTTTCAGAGACGGTAATTTCTTTAAATATATTCCCTTGTCTAAGAAATATCTTACAAATCTACAGTGACAATTTTCACTCACGGCCGAACGGTAAAAAATCAGAATTTGGTCAAAACTTTTCTCTTCAAAACACGGGTAAAAAAAACGGGACAGGAACCATTAAAAACCCGGTCCAAAAAGCTTGTCTAAAAAAATCGACGCTGTATCAGTATTACAATGTCGATTTACCCAACCCACTTGACTCCCTAAAAAAACTATCAATACAAGGTACAAGATATTATCCATAAACATATGTGCCAATGTCAAAGCTACATTAAAATTAAACAGATCTAAAAATGTCTTCCCTTCTCCAAAAAAAATCCCAGACTTCTAGAGAGTACATTTTACACCCGGTAGACCGGATAAATCAAACAATTGGTCAAAACGTTTCCGTTCATAAACATTGGTCAAAATTAGCTGCCGGATTACCACTGTGACTAAACATTTAATACAACAGTAACTAAAACCTACTCCTAAAATCTTGTTTCATCCTAATATCCCACTTCACGCTTATTTCAAATGTCGACTTACCCCACCCACTTAACACCCTTACCAAAACGTCGATACAAGGTACTGATAATATACACGAACAAATGAGTCAAGGCCTAAACTACATTAGAATAATACAGATCTTTTAATATCTCCCCTTCGCTAGATAAAAATTCCACATTTCTAGAGAGTAAGTTTTGACTCCCGCTACTGCAGTAGAGCGGAAAAAACTAAGAAAATATAAAAAGTTTTTTCTTCTTAAACATTGCTAAAAATTAGAAGCCGGATTACAATTTTGACTAAAAATACGATAAAACAGTACCAAAAACCCAATACTAAAAGCTTGCTTAATCCCAATGTACCACTTCACGCTTATTTCAATGTTAATTTACTCCACCCACTTGACACCCACACAAAAGTATCTATACAAGGCTTTAGTTCCTTTTGTTCCTTTAATTGTTCGTTTTGTCCTCGTGTGTTTGCTTTGTGTGCTGGTGTGTGTTGGTGGTGTATATGTGTGTGTGTACATGATTGTGTGTGTGTGTCGTGTGTGTGTGCGTGTGCGTGTGTGTTGGTGGTGTGCACTTCTGGGTGCTGTGGGGTTCGTTTTGGGGAGGCTGCGTTTTTGGTACGTGGCATTCCCTGTTTGATATTATTTTTGTTTTTAGTACTTCATATTATACATGAACATATGTGCCATAGTCTAAAGCATATGTTAAACACATAGATCTTTCAAAATCTTCATTCCGCTTGAATATTTCTTAAATTTCTAAACAGCCAATTTTCAAACCGGCACTCAAATGTTTCCAAAAATTGGCCACAAATGCAATACCTCTATCATTTTACTAAACCTTAGGAGCTAGCAATGTATAAACCCGCAAAGACTGTAAATTAGTAATAGAAAACCATGTCCTAACAGCTTTTTTCGTCTCAAGCTTTCAGCTTTCATAATCACCCCAAATACCTTTAAGTGTACTTTTAGTAAATGGAAAATACAGCACATCACCGTAGGCAAATCAGGTCATATGAACTGTTGCAAAAGCTGGTATAAAGTAAAGACAGACACTGTAACGTCTATTCACCATAACAACAATAATGGTAGTAATAATAATTCAAATAATAATAATAAATAGCAATAATGGTAATAATATTTTTCATTAATGATAATAAGAATAAGAATTAGAGAACAAGATAAATAGTAAGAATACTACGAGTTATAACAGCAATACAAATAACAAGGGTAATAAGAATAATGATTGCATTAGTATTTTTCTTTGTGATACGTATGCTTGTGGTCTTAACAACATGCAGCCATGACATAGACGACCTACATGTACATATAACGCCATCGATCATATATAATAGCAGCTTCTTACCAATTGTTTCCAAATCCTGGGAAAAAAGGAAAAAACATGTAAAAACCACTGTTAACTGCTTCTTTAAAGGCAATTCCGCTAGCTAAGTTCGAATCAGACCTCGGCGCTTTTTCTTTTTCTTTAGTGAAGTCAGTCATGCGGCGCCACCAGACAATCTGCCCACTTTTGCTGCCTTCAACCATTTTCAACTATGCTTGCTACCATGATCATTCCAGTTTTTCAAGCACAATGCCAATAATTGTCTACCTAAAATTTATAGAACATCATTTACAAACTACAAATCATTTCGAAATAATTCTTTTACCTCAATTAAATCCGGAACATTCTTTATCCATTAATTCCTACAGATTTTCTTACTGAAAAAAATGCGGTATCCCGTAATTCAAAATAGCGCATGCGTAGTACCAATAAAAATTATAAATTATTCATTTCTAATACTCTGTTTGTATTTATTGTGGTAATAAAGGTAGTTTCATATAATATTTCTGGTATTCATTGTATATGAATATATTTCACTCGGTCATCAATATGCAAATAACAAAATTATTCCAATGTTTCCGTATAAATGATACACTATATAAATCAAAGCATTTCCATTTCAACTTATTTTCTATTATCTTGCGCATGCTCATTAAAATGGGCATCTCAAAATGGGCAACTCCTCTTTATACTCCTACCCTAACCCTTCACCGCCAAAGTTCAGCCTGTTAAAATGAAAAGTTTAGCCTTTTAAACCCGGCTAAACACTAAACCAAACCTAGTTAAGCTTTTTACCGCCAAGGTTTAGCCTGTTAAAATAAAAAGTTTAGCCTTTTAAAAGGAAACCCAGTTATGCCTTATTTTACAATGATGTATTTCAAAACTTTCACACATGCATGCGTACGTAAATGTCTATTATTTCCTGTCACATCACTTAACATCATATTTGTTTGCTTATGGCCTTAACGTGTAGCTATGATATAGAACTACACGTTCTTGTATCATTTACATGTGTACTTACGATATACATCCCGAAAAAAATGGCGTGAATATTTAAAAATCGCGATTTTCTTACATTTCAGTTTTGCGTCTGAAGGTCAGACAACTCCTGCATGCTACCTCATTTGTAAAAAATTATATATTTCAAATACATCAATGTCTTGTGTTACTTGTGGCAATAAAGGTAGTTCATATAACAGTTCTGTTAAGGGGGGTCACTGCTGAAATTCAAAATAACAAGAAATTTTATTGACCCTGTTTTTTATGGAGACTAACATATTGCTAGTTAATTTCTGAAAAAATAATGATAGGTCAATGACTTAACTTTTTCGCAATATAAATTTTTAGTGATACACTACCAGAAAAGGTGCTTAATGCAAAATTAGCTTGAATTTTCGTATTGTAAACGTTTATGTATATGGTGTATGTATTAGAATGGGTATCAATTTTTAATCTCTTCTAATGTAGAATGTCATACTTAAGAATGAAAAATTAGAGATAGTGGTATTTTTATCATCATCAGAATAAATATTACGCCCCTTATTATTACCCCACCCACTTTACTAAAATTCATTTTTTCATTTTTTGATATATGAATATTTCATGATGAAGGAATAACAAGGTTTTTCAGACATTTTGCCTACAGTTTGATTAAAACCTTTGATCTAGCATGCAAAAATAAAAAATGGGGGTCAATGTGCATATAAGAAAGAAATTCATCAAAAACTGACAAAAAATGTGTTTTTTTAGATTTCAACGAGCTTTGAGATATGACGGCATATGTCTGTAACAAGGAACTGTAAAAGAAACTATTGATAATACTTTATATCCTAGCAATCCTTCTTGTAATACAGTTTGAATTAAGTAAATATCTTAAATGGTTTTTGAGAAATGACTATTTTTGTACCCCTACCCCCCATTTTGGCAGCTGTCAAAATTTGTCAATTTAATCACAAAATGTGAGGTCAAAATATTTGTTCTCAAAAATGTCCAATATTTTTACACTAAAATATTCCTATTGTGCCTAAGTTTATTTCTACATAATTGTTTTTTCAGTTAATTCATCATTTTTGAAATATAACACATGTAAATTTCCGGAAGTGCACAAATCCAAAACCTCACCAGTGACCACCCTTAATTGCTGTACACGAATATATTTCACGAGTTGATCAATATGCAAATTTTAAAACCATTCAATTGCTTCTATATAAATGTTATTCTATATAAAACAAATAATTTTGTTTCAAATGTGTACGGGTCGTACCAACCATAGCTTCTTTAGAGGATGGTGGACATAATAAGCACATTTACAAACAATTCAAATGTGTATTTACACCATGTTCGGTTTTGACAGTGAGACTACTGATTGTCTTTTACGATAATGGGGCATATTACCCAACACGTCTGTTGAGAAATGTCCTCTTTCTAAAATGTACATCATTTAACAACTTACGGTTATTGGGCAGACCCTTAGTCACGTGTGTGTGGGTTGGTGCATTTTACAGACAGAGGTACCAGATGTGTTTTCACAGTCACGTAACGAGATGCAAAAAAATAGCGAGGTACATTTTCCCTACACCTCGGTATGTGTACCTCATCATATGCTTATAAAAGTCAAAACACACACGCTCCACAAAAAAAAAACCGTTGTGCCTCGCTTTATCCATACAATGCGTGTCAGTGTGTTGTGTTCAATTGCACACTCTGGTGATTCAACTTCTCATTAGCATATTCATGAGGTCAATCGGCCTAACTTCGTCTTCCATTACGTCATTATATCGGGTCTAGATCGTATAGACGTTTTAATCATCCAACGTGCAAGAGACTTGATGGGCACGCTGAGCGTCTGAATGATTGGGAAGAAATGGCGGACTAACAGTCGTAAAATGAGGCATTTATTGTAATGGCGAACCATGTGTGCCGAACAGATAAAAAAATGTTCATATATCTTTTAAAAACGGGACATGTCATTACGCTTGGTGTTTTTTTACAGGACAATGAATTAGTTTGCATACACAAATTCCATAATAGACATCTTGTCTTCGGGGGCTACGTGATAGTTCTATGGACAATGTCTCTAGAGTCGCTGCATATCTTTCACCAAAAAAATCAACATTAATAGGTAAATTGCTAAGAAGATTAGCCATACATGGTTCTCCCCACATACACTTTGGTCTGGTAACGGCACCAAAGTACATCTGGGGCCACGTACTAATCATACACAAATTGTCAATGTATAGTCTTTATGTGTGAATGTTTTAAAAATTCATATTTGTCACTAACGGTCTTGTAATACATAAAATAACTATCTTTGCATGTTGAAAATCTTATACACACCTTGGCAATGCCACAACTGCCTTGGTTAAAATTTGCAGAGCAAATAAATAAAAGAAAGAGGAAACAAATGCAATGAAATGAAAATATTAAGATTGACTTCTGAAATCGAGAAAAGACAGTCAGAGTACAATGTTACATCTTTAATTATGCAAAATGCGTAGCCACGGACACTGAGGAAAGTCAAGGCACCATCCTGGCTGTCATTTATCAATGCCAGGACTCCGTATTGATATGGAATCACTCCACCGTAAATACTCGGTCATCTCAGGCAAGCTTCAGCTTAAATATCGGTAAATCACAGAAACTTACGGAGATTATCGAATATGTTGTTTCAGAACACAGATAGGCTAAAAGATATCTGATATCTTATCTGATAATCAAAATTATTGGGTATGGTGGTATTACATGGCCTTAGGGTAGCATTTTTTGGGGTAGCATGCCCTCGGATCCCCCTAAACTGCCTCGGTTTAAATATACCTCTGGCTACGGCACTGAGTGATAATTAGATTCATTTTTTATTATTTACGCATGTATATTTCGGGTATCCATCGACACAGAAGACATTTTATCTTTATTGTTTATGTTGGTATGTCTACTTCACAAACTCTGTTTACAACAAATTTAAGATTCTCCAAGAAATTTACCAAATAGATGAAAACCATTGAAAATTACATTTCCTTTAGACTCTGTTCCAAGCTTTGCAGCATTAGTGTCCTCAATGCCAAAAGAATTGCCACCAGTTTACTACGTAACTACGTCACCGGCCAATCATCCCCCGAATTCCCTGTGACATAACAATATTTTCCTTTTCAAGCTGGTGCCCAATCTTGCATTGAGGACACTGAAGCTGACGAGCAGGGAGCCATGCGGTAAAATCTGTCGAAAGGAAATGTCCTTCAGGTGGTTGTCAGGTAAACAATTGATTTTGTGGAAGAATTGTGTAGACAGCAGGGAAGATCAAACACTGTCACATCCATCATTGGTTGGACGTATTAGTGACAATTTCTTGCCAATCAAAATGCAGAGTCTCAATTGCTTTCACGCCCTTTTTGGCGTATATCATCGACGTAAACAAGCTGCTCATTGGTCCATCCCTTTAATCAAGTTTTCCAACAACAAAAGATGAGTCTCCTTACCTTGTTTCGATCTTGCAGCTAAGGACTGTCACATTTAGAAAATTTAGTAAACGTTCACACGAACATTAAAACGTTACTTTTGCGTTTTGGTTAATCTAACTATAAATTTGCAACTATTTTCACAAATATTGAGACATAAACATTTAATTCAAACATTTTTGTTATGCAATAAAGAATTTGGATAGTTTTTATGGCATTGGCGTTTTTTTCATTGCTCGACAAACATTGAGAGGATACTTTATCAGTAACATGAACTCATTTTGAAGTGAAATCCTTAAACATCTTTAAACAAAATGAGTTTTTTTTTAAAGTATTACCAAGTAATTAATGAGCAGACCATTAAGCATTTATATATATATATGTTTTAATAAATGAGGCTTAGAAGAAAAACAAAGGAAGCCGTAAAACAGAACACAAGATGTGAAGAAGAACTTGAAGTTAAATTCATAAACTGCTACAAAGGATTGTTTTAAATATCTTATCTTTTTAAGATTTTTTTTCTGTTTCTACCTCCCGATTGCTATCATGTGTCTGCAGGTTTGTGATATCAGTTTTTTAGTTGAAATTTATCCCAGTGCTTCAAGGAAAGGAACATATTTGCCCCATTCAAATTGCAACCATATTCCTTTTTTACCCAAAGTTGAATTAAATCATGAATACAGATGTATATGATGTTAAAATGACAATTAAGAAGCTTAGGATTGATAGATGTGAAATGTAAAAGAATTCGACTAAAACTTTAATTGCTCATTAAAGATATATTTTTCTTGCATCAGATCGGAATATCTGCAGTTCTTACCAGTGCTGGAAAATCTCATCTCATCCCTTCATAAAAGATGACTGTCGTGTATTACTTGTGACATAACAATGTAAACAATGTGACGTCACTTTCCCAAACACAGCATCTGAATAACGTGTGTTAGCTCGATTATTCGAAGAATAAGGAGGCTATTGCACTCGCCCCGGCGCCGGCATCTGCGTTGGTTAAAGATTTTTATAAAGTTAGATATCTCGAATACAATCAAAGGTATTGACTTGAAACTCAAAATATATGTTTACCATCAATATCTACACCTGAGGAAACAATCCTCATAACTGTTTTGATTTTTGTCGATTTATGCCCCTTTTTAACTAAGAATTTTTGTTTAATGATTTTTATAAAGTCAAATTATTTGAATACTATCAAACGTATTGACTTGAAACTTAAAATATATGTTTACCATCATTATCTACACCTAAGGAAACAATCCCAATAACTCGTTAGTTTTTGACATATTTATGCCCCTTTTCAACTTAGAAATTTAGATAAAGGTCTATATAATATCTTGAATACTATCAAACGTTTTGACTTGAAACTTACAATGTATGCTGACTATCAACGTTTTCACTACTGTTTTTGATTTTTGACAGATTTATGCCCCTTTTTTACTTAGAATTTTGTCACAGTTTTTACCACAGTATTATATGGAAATACTGGAAATGGCTTACTTTTTGAAATGTCATAAAACAAGTTTGCAGCATGCAGCAGTCATGCTTTTTTATGCCCCCGTGGGTGGCATATTAAAATCGCACCGTCCGTCTGTCCGTCTGTCCGTCCGTATGTCAGTCTGTGCCTCCCCACTTACAAATTCGTGTCCGGACTGTAACTTTGTCATGCATTGAAGGATTTTAAAATAACTTGGCACAAATGCCTAGCACATAAAGACGACGTGTCGCGTGCAAGACCCACGTCCCTACCTCAAAGGTCAAGGTCACACTTAGAGTTTGAAGTCATGGAATCCTCTTTATATGCACACATTTGTGTCCGGACTGTAACTTTGTCATGCATTGAAGGATTTTAAAATAACTTGGCACAAATGTCTAGCACATCAAGACGACGTGTCGCGTGCAAGACCCACATCCCTACCTCAAAGGGCAAGGTCACCTTAGAGTTTGAAATTAATGGAATCCTCTATATATGCATATATGCACACATTTGTGTCCGGTCTGTAACTTTGTCCTGAATTGAAGGATTTTAAAAAAACTCGGCACAAATGTCTATCACATCAAGACGACGTGTCGAGTGTAGGACCCACAACTCTACCTCAAAGGTCAAGGTCACACTTAGAGTTTGAAGGTAATGGATTCCTCTATATATGCATATATGCACACATTCGTGTCCGGTCTGTAACTTTGTCATGCATTGAAGGATTTTAAAATTATATAACACATGTTTTGAGCACATTGAGAGGACACAGACTGTGAGACACCTCTTTCGGTGGCATTCGTCACTTGTGAGGGACAGCTCTTGTTAATTTTATGCATATCAATTTTGAAACGTTACAAAGTTATTCATGATCAAATAAACAAGGTCATGTATTTCTTTGAAATTATCCGTCACTGCGGGTAACTGTTTCGCGTGAACTCGGCAGAGCCTCGTTCCCACCAAAACAGTTACCCTCAGTGACAGATACTTCAATCTTAACTGCATGCTCATAGAAGAAACTAATATCATCAGTATTGACCCTCACAAATTCTCACTGCTACTAAGTCTCGAGAGCGATTGATCTTTTGTAAGAACTTGTTTCGCAATTGAGAGTAAATAACTTTAGTATAAATAAAAACACCCCAACAAATTCTCACAAACAAGTTGTGTACATCATTTGTTTCATGGAAAGGGGGGCGTAGAATTTTATTATATAAGGCCAACCAAAAAAGATATCTCTGTTTCGGGAAATCCGACCCTACCTGGCGGAACCCCCCACCCCGACCCTAGAATTTTTTTCCAACCCCAATTAAAGTGTCCCTAACCTGTCTACCTAGCATTTTTGGAACCGTTGCCCTAAACACAGATTGTTATTTTCGAACCTATAGAAATTGTTTTCGATTTGAAAAAAACCAACTTTGACCCTACCCTACCTAGCATTTTTCAGACAGCTGCCCGAAACACAGATTTTTTTGGCCTAACATCATACAACACAATGTAAATGTCATATTGAATTTTAGTGAGCCATTAAAAATGTTTAGGTATTTTTAACACACATATGTAAAACTACTATATGTATATGACGCAGGTGCTGCGCTTTTGTTTTATATATGCACCGTAATCAGAAAGATGTGCATCCCGATGCAGGACTCAAACCTACGACCTCCTGCATGCAAGTCAGGTGATCTACTAACTGAGCTAGTCGAGCAATGTATATCATAGACACATTATTAACATTATTTACACACTGTTACATGTTTAATGATTTTTTCTTCAAACTTGTGTTGCCCATTACATTTTCTAAGTAATATCTTTCCAAAAATCTTGTATTTTACTTTTTGCATAAGTGCAATGCATGGAGCATGTTTTTTTTATCCCCTGCCAAAGGCCAAGGGATATTGTTTTGGCGTTGTCAGTCTGTCCGCCTGTCCGGAGTCATAACTCAAAAACCAATTGATAGAATTTCTTGAAACTTAAAATAAGTGTACAATAGCATTATGCCACGGCGCATACACAACTTTCGTCAAGATTGGATAAGTATATCCAGAGTTATTGCCCTTTAATTGTTATTTTCTTCTATATTCAACATTTAAATTTCATTTCTCTGAAACCTGTTGTCAAAATTAAATTGTGATTGGCTCAAATGATTTAGTGATCACACCCCCTACATGTCCTGATTTCTATAAACGAGGCCCCTCCTGGGGGTGTAGCACCTATCTAACATATTCTATTAGGAACTTAGATTTTTTTCTGAAGCTAATAGTACTGATTTAATTAAACTTACAACAACTGAGTACTTTATCTTTGTAAGTGTAAGATGCAGAAAAAAGAATGACCCCGCACAGATGAGGCCAAAATAGGGTGGTGAAATGTTAAAAATGCCTCTTTTTCCTGAAAAAGCCTATCAAAATTTGATTGTGTTTGGCACAAATAATCAACTTTGTATTCTCAAACAACGAAAACTTTAGGAACTGGATTTTTACAGAAATGACGCCCTTAAGGGGATGTAGTGCTTATCTCACATAATTATTTTATATAGAAACCTAAGAATTCTTCTTGTCTGAAAGTAGTAGTACTGATTTGATTTAACTTACAACAATCAAGTTCTTTATGACTATAACTTGAAGAAAAAATGTCACCTCGGAGATAAGGCCCTAGTGGGGTTGTGAAATTTCAAAAATGATTTCTTTTTAATTCACTGAATTTGCATTGTTATTTTTAAGGTTCAATTGTATTTGCAGTCGGAGATATAGCTAGAAGCAAGCTATTAACCCTTTATGAGGGAGAACTGATCACGCAAGAAGAGTGTAACAGGAGGCATGCAAGTTACAGGGTCAGAGAAGGGTCCTTTGTATTCTTCTTCAAGTACAAAAAGAAGAACTTCTGGTAAGTTGGAAGTTGCTGTTAGATGCAGATTTCCCCTATTTATGTCATTTAGAAAATAGATTTACTATTGGAAATATTTGACAAAGACTACCAATGTTAAAGAATCATTGCACTTACTTTAAAGAGTATTGATAAAGAGGTATGGTTAATTTTGGCTAATATCGATCCGTATGTCACGGCCTGTCTTAGTCGGTAGAAGCTAAACAGTAAATACCCTCAGCTGCTATATGTAGCGGCGTGGAAAAGAATTGATAAAGGTCGCAAGTCAGACCGTCTTGGACAAGGGCTGAGAAGATCTGTAACAAATATCGAAGATATTTATATTTATTTCTTCATAGAAATACAAGTACTATACACCGTGTGGTGTAGATGGCAAATGCCACGATCCATTCAAACAATATAAAAATTCATGATTCTAGATACTAACTATAATGATTCCATGTCTCAAAGTCTGATACAAATGTACATGTATTCACTTATTGAAATAACGTTTTCTAATAACTATTTGAATAAAACCTTTATGATATAAATGTTATTCTACTTATGAAAGATAGTGTAAAATATGAAAGTTATTGACTAACCTGTAACAAATATCGAAGTTATTTATATTTATTTCTTCATAGAAATACAAGTACTATACACCGTGTGGTGTAGTTGGCAAATGCAAGATCCATTGCATTTGTCACCCACATCACATTGTATAGCCAAGGGTCATAGGTTAGTAAAAACAAGTTAGTGAGAAGTAACGGTAAATTGGAGTAATGTTAGAACATGGACCGGGACATATGTGATTATAGGAAAAGACCACGGGATATAACTTGAATGGCCAAAGGAATGTACTTATGTGATTTAATAAGGGTTTCAAGAATAAAAAACAACACCCATGACTTTATCTTTCAGATTTACTTAGTTTGTTTTGCTTTATAAAATGCATCCCTGTGACACGTACATTCCTACAAAATACGCACATGTTTTTGTGCATCATTGTAATTTTCATATTTAATCTCTTATTATTTCTTTTTCTCTCACTTTTAAACTTACTTAGTTATGTTCCTAAATTATAAGAAATATTTATACACAATTTATAATTGAATTCTGTTTCAAATTGATGAAAACAGCCTTTATAAATTTAAAAAATAATTTATAAAAGCCTTTATAAATTTAAAAAATAATTTATAAAATCTTCATCATGCTCATTTACTTAATACTTGGCAGGATATAGGCCAATTTAATGTGAAGACCTTAAGCGAATTTGGATAACTGGGTCAAAGGCCAAGGTCACAGAGGTTAACTTGCTTATAAAATGACGTTCACACTTAGATGAATGATTGGCATTACTCACATTGAGCTAAATACCATGTGGACATAATGGTAACCAAGTCAAAGGTCAATGTCATTGGGTTAAAGGTCAGTCACCCGGCAAAGGGCATCTGATTTATGAAAATAAAGCATCTTGTTTTATTTTGTGTCACCTTCCACATAGTGGCAATGTGACACAAAGGGATTAATCCTCCGTTGTCTGTCTGCCGTCACACTTTAACATAATGACCTTTAACTTTGCATCCAATAAAGGGATTGACTTCAAACTGGAAATATAAATAGAGTCTAACAAGGTCTACTACCCGACTTAAGAAAGATAACTAGGCCTTTGTTTTCAGAGTCGTTGTCCTTTGTTCGATTAGCCTTCATTTCTGTGTCAATGCTACTGGCAGGTTACATGCGCGATTCTTCTGAATGCTCTTGTTATGTTAAAAACATATTACATTGCTAAAAAATGGGGAAAAAGAGCCACATTTTCTCTCTAAGTAGAGAACAAACAAGTGTTTTCCTGAACCCTATTTGAAATTTTCAACTCGGATGTGAAAAATATAGAACTCAAAAGTTCTCTATCTTAGTGCTTCGTTTATGGCCAGTAATCACATTAACCGGAAGTATGACAAAAGATTCAGTTCCGTAAAATTGCTCTAATGATTATTAAATATATTACAATTTTTCAACATTGACGTTACACATTCCTCTGGAATTGGTCGCAAGATAAATGACAACCACAAGAAACCAAATAGCAAGGTTATAGTAGAAGATAGAGATCGACACCCAGCTTTGTGTATTTACAGCAACAGACCAATACTGAGAGGGGAAGAACTTTGCTATGACTACCAGGATCGATCAGTCCCCTGGAGAAAAGTGTGTATCGACAAGGGGGAATACTCATAATTTTCCAGGACGGCAAGAAATACAGGAAATTCCCTGGAAATACTGGCATTTACCGGGAAGTTCTAGGAAATACTCTCCCAACATAAATTCATATAGAAATTGTAGAGCATTGAAGTTCACATAAATATTTTAGTGATAGTTCTAGTTTAAATCATGTTTATAATTGAGTTTTTCCTGTCTTTTAAATACTTAAATAGATTAACAAAAATAACTTGTTTTAGCTGAAGTTTTAACTTTACTATGCGACTTTTTCTTTAGTATTTTAAAATTTCCCGCTTAAGCAAAAATTGTAGTATTTCCCAGGACGGGAATAGCCAGTGACCAATCCTGTGTATTGACAAAGTTGACATTGTAGTATTTTATCTGATAAATTCCTTTTGTTACAGACAGTCCCATCAAGATCTATTATTCAATATATAATGCTAGCTGATGGAGTCAATGGACAATTGTAAGACTAAGAGCTAGCTCTGGCATTAGCAAATGCCAAAATTGGCTATAAATAAGTTAAATTTGCTACAAAGAAATTAAATTGGCTACAACCTTTAAAAGTAGTAATCTGCTTTGTGTGTTACGTAAACATCGCCACGTGGAATAAAATGACTTAAAGAAAAAATGGGGCAATGCTAGCCCTGAGCCTTATAGTTTAGTCCCTGGAGGTATTTGTGTGAACTTTTTGTCCAGAGTGTTTCTTGGTATATTTGTGTAGAAGGATGATTAAAGTTTAATTTTATCGAGGGTGGACAGTTGACCTCATGTCAGTTTTCATGAAACCAAGATGGCGTCCAAGATGGCCGCCATTTCATAAGCTTATAACTCCTATAGATATAACGATCATAACTATTAAATGCTACACAATATTGATTTTAATGTAAGTGGTTATTTATGTCCAGATACAAAGCTTTCCAATGACCTTCTTTTAAATGCCATTATATTTTATAAGGTCAATGTCATTTCAAGGTCAAAAGTAGAATACTGTTTAAAAAACTGTCGTCTGCCCTAAAATGTTTTTATTTATTTGTTCATTTTTCGTAACAGGCATATAAAAAGTAGTTTGTTACTTTTCCCATTCAATATAAGTTTAAACAAAACTTAGTCCATGGTCATAAATTGAATACTCATAAAATTATAATGAATTGTGTGACAACACCAATCTGCAAATATGGATATAAAATGAAAATTTATATCATAAACACATACTTTATGGTTTGACACAATAACTATGTAGGCACATTTTCTATATATTTATGAATGTCTTTGTATCTCGAAAACTACATGACAGGTCACCAGATCCAGTGTTCCGAAGGTCAAGAAAAGGTCAAGGTCAGCATCACGAAAAGGTGACAAAATGTACTTAATCTACTGATATGAGTCGATTTCTATATTTTCTCTGCAAAGGATAGGCACCATGCTACCAATTAAGTACTTTATCTATGCAACAGCTACTTCATTCGTTGATTATTATATTTTATAAATCATATATTTATATAATTAGAAGTAATGATGGATCATGTCACCACTTCTAACTTTATACTTTATGATAACATCCTGTAGCTAATGCATGTTTCTTCTATGTGATCTGCTGTATGATATATGTCAGCACTTTTTCTTAAAAATACTCGCATTTTCATTGGTTGAAATAAAATCAAGGTCACTAGAGGAATGAGTCAAGATCATTTAAAGAAGCGCCTGACAACGACTATAATTTCATTCGCCAAGACCAACAAAGGTTTTTATCTTTTTTCTTGTGTGTAAATAGTATTTTAATACATACACATTTAGAAATGTCATTTCAAAGTCAAAACAAATGGTGATGCCCATGTTTACAAAAAGAAACAGGGCAGTAAAGGTAATAAAGTGTCTTTCATATCATCGGTCATGAGTAAGGCTTGCAGGTAGGGTTAAGCCTCATGCGCCAAAATATGTTATTGCATTGTATGCGATATTCGTCCTTGACGGAGCCGTTCTGCGTATTTCTGCTATCTGTCTTCAAATAAATTGTATGCTCATGGATTTACTATTACAGAAGGTTGTACCCCCAAGCACAAAATAGTGGTCATAAAATTGTAACAACCGACTCCAAATATATACAAATGTATTGATTTATCTACTTTCTAAAAATAATGAAAAAGATGAAACTGTTGAAAATGTTTGCATATATAACAGGTGCTACCTTTTGGTCAGATTAATAAAAAGAATTCAGCTGTTGTTTACTTTTATTTCCATATATCTATCTGTCACTTATGACATTTACACTTTGTGTGGTGCTACCTTATGGTCAAGTTATTATAACTGTTGTTTATTTTTATTTCAAATAAGATGGTGTCAGGATATTTATGTTAAACTGATGCTTTACTAAGTAATTGATGAAATACATTATAATTATCGTTTCCTATGTTATTAAGGTCTTCAAAAACTTAACATTATATAATAAAAAAATAGGCTACTTATTACGGAAGCACAGAGGTGACGTGTGGGAACTTTTTTATATTATCACGTGGCAACGCGATAAAAAAAAAGAAAAAAACTAAATACTAAACGCTATCGCGTGGCCACGCGATAATAAAAAAAGAAAAAAACGAAAAACTAAAGTTATTGCGTGACCACGTGATAATAAAAAAAGGAAAAAACGAAAAACAGAACGTTATCACGTGGTCACGTTATCATTTTTCGTGATAATATAAAAAAAAATTCCCACATGTCACCTCTGTGCTTCCGTAACTTATGACACCCACTATAAGATGTTATTAGAGACCATCAGCGGAAAGTTAAGATATGATCTTTTAATGAAAATGTCTTAGTTAAACACATTTTGTTCTGCAATTATTCTGTGGAGATACATTAGTTGAAGTGAAAAATTGTCTCAAACAAGTTTTCTGTACACTATCGTCCAATGTAGGTATTTGCGTCATTGGCAATACTTCGATCATTATTATGTACGCAGTTAAAGATAAATGTATTTATCGTTACACCCCTTTTTTATTAATAAACGATTTCTGATGACACATGTTATCATTTTCTTAAATAAATGGTATAAAGGCCCGTACAACATAATCAAACAACAAAATCATTTTATTGACCTCATGCCAGTTACGTTCTACAAAGTTCAAACAGTTTTGTTTTTGCGTACACAGCCTTAAACTTTACCCTCGTAACAGCAGTAAAGGTAACAATCATCTCGTGCCATTTCCTGTCGAACTTATTTTTCAAGACGGTAGTGGCCTGACATAAGTTTTTCTGGTTATATTAAATAAATCTTTAGAGCAGTTGATCAGCATATTCAGCTAATTTGTCCTACATCCCTTTGCATAAAACACCCCAATACGCGGCTATCTACTGGAAAAACACTTTACGTTTCTCACTAAATCTGTTTAATTCTTTTGTACATGTTAGTAGTGGTAGTTCTGTGGCAGCCATATTTCAAAGACCATGGTATCAAGAACTGATCATCTGTCAGAATCATAGTTTTCTCTTTCTACTTTTCAATAGATTTTGATTCAAAAATAATAGTTTTTACATTTGCCTTGTAGTTGGTAAAAAATTTAACATTTGGTATGCTCACTGCCTCGGAAATACCACACGTGTGCATAATACACCGATGACTTTGTGTCTCTGATAGATAGACTGCTTACATTATGACTTGAGTCACTGAAATTTGATACCGTCAGTCTCCAAATTTTGCAGTAGTTCAAGCACAGTAGAGCAGATGTTTGACAGACAGAATCTTCTGAAAGTTCAGATAGATTCAGAGGAGCCATTTGACAGGTGGTCCACAATTGTAAACATTTGCTTAATTAATTCCTGGGATGCATTTCCGGAGTTCCATGTGTCATCACCTCAAGCTTTGTTTCCATTGTGTGGTCTGACAACTAGTTCATATACTTGTTGGATTATATGGATGCCTTCATTGCCCTTCTAACTCGGTGCTGGAATTATTGTATATTTTGGCTGGAATTGCCAAGAAATTGAACAACTCGTGTTTTAATCATCGAACACTTTTTAATGAATAGAAAATGCTAATACACATAATTATTATTGTCGTCTCTGATATTGTTGTCATCTCTGTGACCTACTCAATACATGACATCACCCCCACATATAATTTGAAGACACTTTGAATTTAAGCATTGAAATCATATTTTCAAATTCTACTTAGTAATACACAAGCTCTAATTAACAATTTGTCTGTGTAACCAATTTCCAGTTAGAATGTAGTAGTTCTATACAAGTAACTAAAACATTGTTCACTCCAAATGTTATATACTATAGTGAAAAGTTTGCATTGACACTGTTCCACATATATAAGCTATAAATCTACACTTAAGAAAATTTGAAACATTTCCTATAACTGTTATACTACATTTTATGTTGAAAAGTTCAATAAAGAGTATCATATATAGAATAATTATTAATTAACTACAGACACTGGTGACAAATCTAGGAGCATTTTTACCCCTATCTTGATCACTTAGGGATTATTATGCCCTATACACAAGTGATCAAACACTTAATTATAAAAAATATTTAATCATAAATTTAACTTTTCAACTTTCTTGCGCATTCTGGTTGGATAACGTTTCTCTGCTGGTTTTTGCTGATTCCCAGTTGACTGTTTATTATTCACAGAACCTGGTGACAACCGACTAACTGGTGACCCACTGACTGGTGACTGACTAGCTGATGACTGACTAGTAGGTGACTGACTAACAGATGACTGACTAGTAGGTGACTGACTAACAGACGACTCAACAGTTACTGAAGGACTATTTACACCGGTTGCCCAAGGTAAGTATTCAGAGTCATGTACAATGTGATCTGGTTCAGGTACAAGCTCTGACCTTCGAATCTGATCTGTGTGACCACGCCAACTGACACCTGGCTCAATCTCCACACGATACGAAACCGGACCAGTTCTCGTGTTTAATTTTCCTGGAATCCAAGTATCTCGACCACTGCGATAATCTCTGATCGAAACACAATCACCGATATCGAAATCACGATCTCTAGTACTACGACGCATAGCTGATTGCTGATTTTCGACTCTCTTTCTCAAATCAGGTTTCAGTTTCTCCAGTCTAGTAGGTAAATTGCGTCCATAGAATAGACTGGCTGGACTCGCTTTTGTGGTTTGATGCTCCGCGTTCCTGTAAGCTAGTAAGAATCTTGAAAGTTTAGTTTGAATAGTACCTTGATCGCGTTTCGCTGCTTTCAACGCCTGTTTCATAGTTTGTACAAAACGTTCAGCTAATCCATTAGTTTTTGGATGGTATGGTGCTCTGTAAGTGACCTTAACACCATTTTTCTTCAAGAATGTACGAAACTATACGCTTACAAACTGAGGTCCATTGTCACAAACGGATGAATAGGAGCTTCTGGTGCACTCGATTTGTTCCGTACACAACCGTTACACGATTTAACTAGGGTTGCTAGGTCTTGATCTATGTTCGGCCACCAAACAAAACTACGTGCGATAGATTTCATTTTGACTAGACCAAGATGTCCCATGTGAATTTCTTCAATAACACTTTGCTGTATAGCTTCTGGTACCACTACTCTACAGCCCCACATTAAGCACCCCTGACTAAGAGACAGCTCATTGCGCCTGTTCCAATAAGGGTTAATTTCAGGTGAAACAGAATCGGGTTTACATCTACCCCACCCATGTTGTACCATATCATACACTAGCGATAAAGTTTTATCTCTGCGTGTAGCATTTGAAATTTATGTAGCTGTAACCGGAAGTGTATCCATTACACTGTGTACGTACGTGTCTGTTGCGTCCAAGTTTTCAGGTACTTTTCCTCTTAACGGTAATCTCGACAACGCGTCACAGTTTCCATGCGCTTGTGTCCGTTTGAATTCTATGTCGTACTGGTACCCGGCCAAGAAAATAGCGTATCTCTGTAATCTACTTGCTGTAGTGCTACTTACTGCTTTACTAGGGTTAAAAATCGATGTCAACGGTCTGTGGTCCTTGACCAACGTGAATTTTCGTCCGTATAGGTACATGTTGAACTTTTTTACACCCCAAACCAACGCTAGAGCCTCTTTATCAATCTGACTATAATTCTTTTCTGCACTGTTCAAGCTTCTAGACGCGAAAGCTATAGGCCTATCAGAACCATCTGGCAATTTGTGACTTAAAACTGCTCCGATCCCATATGAACTTGAATCACATGCTAACAATACCGGCAACTCAGGATTATAGCTCATAAGTACACAGTCTGAAGCAATCATTTCTTTAACTTTCTTCACTGCGTCTTCGCATGCCTGTGTCCAGTTCCATTTCGCGTCTTTAGACAAAAGTTCATGCAATGGATGCAAGATTGTCGCAAGATTTGGGAGAAATTTCGCGTAATACTGGATCAAACCCAAAAAAGAGCGCAGTTCTTTCACATTTGTAGGATTTTGGGCATTGACCGTTGCTCTTATTTTATCTTCTGTTTTATGTAGACCGTCACCGTTGATCTTGTGCGCGCAGAATACAACTTCTTCCTGGAAGAAAGCACATTTGTTCACGTTCAATCTGAAACCGTTATCTTGTAAACGTTTCAACGCTTGTTCAAGGTTGGCAAGATGTTCCTGATCGGTTGCTCCAGTAACGATCATATCATCCAATATTACTTGTATCCCTGGAATACCGCTAACAATCTGTTCAATTAGACGTTGGAAAATCGCTGCCGCAGGTGCCACCCCAAACACTAAACGATTGTATCTAAACAAGCCCTTGTGCGTATTAATTGTCAAAAGTTTCTTACTTTCTTCGTCCACTTCGACTTGTAAATACGCGTTTTTCAGGTCAATTTTCGAAAATTTCTTTCCAGTACCAAGTGAGGCAAAGATCTCTTCTATCCGAGGTAGTGGATACTGATCTACTTCAAATGACGGGTTCACTGTTACCTTAAAATCTCCACAAATTCTTATGTCACCGTTGGTTTTCGGCACGGGGACTATTGGTGTCGCCCATTCACTGTAGTCCACCTTTTCTAGAACACCCGCTTTCAACAATGCCTCTAATTCTTTTTCAGTTCTAGGTTTCAAGGCTAAAGGTACAGGTCTAGCTTTACAGAAACGTGGTGTCGTATCTTTCTTCAACCTAAGTGTAGCTTTCACATTTTTCACATGTCCTAAACTGTCCTGAAATATTTCGCTGTAACGCTCTTTCATGAGTTTCTCGACACCCGATGAATCCAAGCTTTTACTTGAGACATACTGAAGAGATTTGATCTCCGTCCAATTCAACTTCAGGGAATGAAGCCATTCTCTACCAAATATTGGTCGATTTCCCTTTTCAACAACGTAAAGGTTCAAGTCCTCACTTTGTCCATTCATCTGAACGTTAACACTAACCACTCCAAGAGGTCTTATTACTTCTCCTGTATAAGATTTCAATTTGAGATTCGTCTCTTCCAACTTGGCGTTTGGCCAGATTTTCCCGAAATCTACTGAATTAATAATGGAGACGCCCGAACCTGTATCAAGCTCCATGTGGACTTGTTTTCCATCAATAATTGGTGTAACCCAAATTATATCTCGTCGATTTGAATGAACGTTGAAAATGGAAACTTCTTCTTCATCGACTTCTTCACCCGACATCTGATGTACCTGGAATTTCCCTCTCCCGCTTCTACACGCTGGCGCGATATGTCCCTTTTTACCACATGTATAACATGCTGAATCTTTAAATCTACAATGTTCTGGTGTGTGGTTCTTTCTTAGGCACCTATAACACTCTGATTCGATTTTCGGTTTGCTAACTGTGGCTTTAAATTTGCCATCTTTCTTCCCTTTCTGAAATTTTTTTTTCGGAACTTTAATAGAAGCTGATATTTTGTCTACCGCTATAGTCTTTCCATGAACCTCGCTCACGTCTTTACTTACTAGTTCCATTGTCGTGGCAATTTCAATACTCTTTTCATACGTTAAGTCTTTTTCGCTTAAAAGTTTTTTTTGAATGTTTTCGTGTCTCAACACGCAAACGAATCTGTCTCGTAATGCTTCATTTAACCCATCGCCGAATTTGCAATGTTGCGATAATTTGCGTAGACTAATATTAAAATCTTGAACCGATTCTCCTGCCCGTTGGTCCCTTTTATAGAACCGAAACCTCTCAGCAATTGTCAATGGTTGTGGGCTAAAATGATTCTGCAATAATGTAGTAAGTTCAGCATACGTCTTTTCACTTGGCAGCGTGGGTGAGGTTAAGTCACGAAGTACAGCGTAAGTGTTTGGTTCAATCAATGCCAGTAATGCAGGAACCTTCTTTTTATTTTCAACATCATTTGCGATGAAGTACTGCCCAAGCCGTTCGTGATAATTTTGCCATGTCTCATGCGTGTTGTCAAAACACTCTATTTTCCCTATAGAAATTGCCATTGTCCGATTTTACTGTCTATCCGACTACCGGTATACTATTATTTGGTCGACTAAAATTGTCCTTGAGAATGTAATTTTCTCTTTAATATTTTACCGCCCGTTAGAATGATGTAGAATTCATCTTCTTATTGGTTTTCCTCGTCGCCAATTATTGTATATTTTGGCTGGAATTGCCAAGAAATTGAACAACTCGTGTTTTAATCATCGAACACTTTTTAATGAATAGAAAATGCTAATACACATAATTATTATTGTCGTCTCTGATATTGTTGTCATCTCTGTGACCTACTCAATACATGACAGGAATGGCAGTGACTTCTCCAATGGCTCAACTAATGGTTTTTACACTTATGAAAGCATCTTCAGATTATACTTGTTATTTATTTTACAGTGGTGTTCCACGCAGAAGATCCACAATTCAGATGGAAACTTCCTGTTCCATGATATATTTTGTCATGTTATCATTTGCTCCCCAGTTGGTGCCAGTTGTATGTATCCTCCAAAGTAAGGATTGCTTGTTTCGGGCATTAGTTTTCACAATGTTGAGGACATATCTGAATTCTCTGTGCGCACTGATCTTCTACCCTTTCTGAAAGCATGTCTACAACTTAATATATCATATAAGCTTAGGATGATATACTCTTCAATGAATGATACAAAGTTCATCAATAAGAACCTATGTGTGACATACACTTTGAATAATCAGAATATATGTTCTACAATATTGGTTATGGAAGCCATTCAGCGATAGTCTATTTTTCAAAGCACAGTTGTATCCTATACTAAAATCCCAGACACAATACTAGTATTTCATACACATTTATTTATTATCGAGACTCATTCCAAATGGAAGCATCTTTTAATAGAGGGAGGCAATAAAGTGTATTGCCGAAGGACACCGTAATAATGGCCTAGGATTCGACTCCTTAACCCCTTATCCTTTGGTAGACGCCCTACCAAAATGCCATGGTGGCTCCACACCAGACAGGAAGGCAAAGGGTTAACATTCCTTTATACAAATAGCTGGCGCCTCTGCTGATATCAAAGCCTTTGTATACAAGCTCCCAAAATCGATGCCTTAATTATTTAGCCAACTGTTTGTTATATGTACGTACACGTTGGAATCGAAATTTGAAATGGAGATAGATGTCTCCGTATAGAGGTTTAGCCCCTTATATCAAATCCATTGCCATCGTTACTTGTCATCACGTCAACAGGCAGAAAGTTAAGTTTCTTTTGCGTGTTTTCACATTCGGTTAGAATACATGGGTCAAAGAAATTAATATGTCTCAAGATGAAAACCGTTATTACTTCATCAGTATGAAAGTAAAGCACATAATACATAGATAGATAATTTAGTTCAGTATATCACAGATTAATATATACAGATAATCATGATATGCACATCAATACCAAAGCTAACACAAAAAGAGAAACGTGATTCTTCCTTATTTCCATAAGGGTCCTTGCCATTGATAGCACACCACGGAAAGGTATGATTATTTACTTCAAATGAATCAATGGTATCACATTTGTATAGTATCACAGAACTAACTTATTACAACAACATTGTATACACGAGATCAAAGTACTGTATAACTAAACATTTCAGTGAAATGAACATCAAGCAGTCTTAATAAAAGCACTGACTAGATAAAAAAACTAATGAATCAAGTGTATCTATCCAAGCATTACACTGAAAATGCAAGAGTGATAAGACACAATGTTAAAACTGGGACAGTAAAGGATGTTTGACGGCTTCCTTTAAATGCTTTAAAACTGTAACATTACGTATCAACTGTGGCAAGTTATTCCAAAGGATACATCCCTGATAAACAAAAGTATTTTACCAAATCACTTAACCTTGAGAATACAGAGGCATCCACTGTCATTGAAATTTAAACTTGATGGATCATCAGGATGGGGACAATAAGTTACCCTAAACCTTGTACAATGATTGTGTAATGAGATTACATGATTAGAATATTATCCCAAGTAATCTGGAGCTATGCCTGACTTAACTTTGACATACATTGCCTTCTGTACAAAGATACTTGTAACCAACTTACATTGTTTACAGCTGGCTTAGACATCGATAATGGATCATCATATGTATAATTACTAAGAATTTTGGTATGTAAATACTGTGACATGTGTGTTATAAACTTGCAGCCTTGATTTATTTAAACGAATGAGCCATTAATTCAATAATATTACATCTGCATTATAAATACTAAATACAAATATGTACCAAGTGCAGAAGAGGCATTTATAGGCTGTTCTCGGATTATTCTGTCAGTTCAGATCGAGGAGGTATCTCTTAACTCTTAGTAACTGTATCACTTTAGTACTCGCTATATGACCACAATATAAATTTGTTTTAATCCCTTTGGTCACAGGTAAATATACACTATTTTGGTATGTATCAGCTGTGACCTTACCTAAGAAGGAAAGTTAAAACTATATAGATAAAATTGTTGTCAAAACAGTAATTGCACATTTTTACCTCTTTATGGCCATGACATTGACGTTTTGTGACCTTCATCAGTGGTATGATTTATCTAAAGCCTAGTATTCAAAAACGTTCAGGAATACAAAGAAAATATACGAATATAATATAACATGGAATACGAAAAATGTGCTTATGAGATATATGCTCACATTTTACGCAAAATTAGCGATTGACGTTTGTCACAGGGTTAGGGTTAGGGGTTAGGGTTAGGGTTACCCTTCCCTAAACCCTAACCCTAACCCTTCAATCGTAATTATCTTATAAATGAATAATATATCATGAATCAGTTTTGTATATAACTATGATGAACAGACGTTTTAACAATACACTTTTTATAAGCCTGGAGAGAAATCTACAAAAGCAAATTAAAACTATACTAGGTAAAACGCATTTTTAGCATTTATTTTTCAATTCGACCCGTAATTGACCCAGATTTATGACCTTTAGTGACCTTGACTAGCATTTCAATTCTATATCTATACTACAATTACCATGCACATTAAAGTCAACATCATTTGATACATATTAGCTGTAATCGATAAAATAACATTTACCAGTACCTCATAAAACGTCGGCCATCTTGGACGCCATCTTGGTTTCCATGGAAATTGACATGATGTCAACTGTCCACCCTAAAAAAAATTAACTTCAGCCATCCCTCTACACAATTATACCAAGAAATGCTCTGGACAAAAAACGCACACAAAAATCTCTAGGGACTGTACTATTACTGTAATTAGATATACACATACAGCTTTTGAGGTTGAAAACAAATAAAAGGGAAGATAAAGTCGGAGTATTTTGGGTAAAAATATATGTCATCAGTGTCGTCATTTTGACTTAAAATCCTTTTCAGAGAAATACCTCTAGATATCCTCTATATCCTTTTCCAGGTCACTTGGTCAAATAGAAGAAAAACATTGTGAACACTCTAGAGGTTGTATTTTCAACGTGAACAACACACTTGATGAGAATGTTTGTATGGATGATCAGTAGGTCAAGTTCGAATCTGGGTCATATGGGGTCAAAAACAAGGTCACTAGGCATAGTTTCACTTGGAACAACTGGATCAGAATATGTGTCTTGGTGATCTGTAGGTTCAGTTGGAAAGTGACCTATGTGGGGTATAAAAGTAGGTCACTAGGTCAATTCCGAACACACCGTTTCTCAGGTGAGTGCTATAGGGTGATCATGGTTCAAATGCCGCAACATTTAATCAAGCAGAAATATCAGGTAGATGCCATTTATGTCAAAAAGCAGATGAAAATCTACAGCATTTCCTTCTGGATTGTCCTGAACTCCAGACCTCAAGAACTAAAGGGAAACAGCTCCTCAAGGCCACACTGTATAAGATTCACCCAGAGGGCTATAATAAAGTGAAAGGACCTAAAAAAATGCTTCAGGTAATCTTGGATTGCACTCACAAAGATGTTGCACAATTGATTTGCCTAAAAGAAAAAGATCTACATGATATAGAAAGAGCTACGCAAGCCTACTGCTTCCACCTACATAACCAAAGAGTGCTCAAACTTACAACTAGCTCAAATAGTTAAACCCCTATAATTAAACACAATCGTTTTTTTGTTTGTTCTTATTTATAATAAATTAGTAAATTAAAAACCACCAGAAAGTACAACGTCCAACGAATTATAAACTATGCAAATTGTAAAGCTATCAATTTTAATAGTAAGAAATAGACTATACACCTACATTGAAACGGGATATAGATAACCTTGAATGAAAATCTGTAAATAAATGCTAGCTACACAAAGACAGCGTGTACATAAACTACATAGTGTTGCTATAAGAGGTTTATGCATGATTCAAGTTGGATTATTGTGATTCAGTCTATACTATTGGATTTATTATTGGACTTATTATCTCAGCAGTGCAGCTGGGAGTGCCACTATTCAAGAGTGGGGATTTACCTATACAACAACAACAGCAACATGGCCCTGTTGTAATTATGTAATATTCAAGGTTAAGCAGAAATGCCTATTGAAGTATGAAAGTCTTCAGTGTGTGTAAAGTCATTCTGTGGTGAATATCTCTGTATGTTCAAAGATCCTATAAATTGTTACTTTTCAGAGAATGGTCATGGTATAAGCTGCACAGGGAGTGCTAAGAATGAACCTGATAGTGTAAAGGAGCAGGCTGACAATGATCCTGATTGTGTAGAGGAGCAGGCTGACAATGATCCTGATTATGCAGAAGAGCGTGCTGACAATGATCCTGATTGTGAAAAGGAACGGGCTGACAATGATCCTGATTGTGTAAAGGAGCGGGCTGACAACGATCCTGATTGTGTAGAGGAACGGGCTGACAATGATGCGCATTGTGTAACTGAGCTGGCTGATAATGATACTGATTTTGTAGAGGAGCTGGCTGACGATGATCCTGATTGTGTAGAAGAGTTGGCTGAAAATGATTCCGATTGTGTAGAGGAGCGGGCTGACAATGATCCTGATTGTGCAAAAGAGCTGGCTGAAGATGATCCTGATTGTGTAGAAGAGTGGGCTGACAATGATCTTGATTGTGTAGACGAGCGATCTGAAAGCTTTGAAGGTAATAGGGAGACAAATTATTACTTTCCATAATGACTCCTAGAAGTGAAAACCTCAATACATGTATCTGTCTGTGGACAAGTTTATCCCCCTGAGATGCTCATTAGTCATGGCTTGAGATAAAGAATCTTTTTGCGTCAATACCCAATGAAGTTAAAATAAATCAAAAACGATTAAAAATTCTCAATTTTAGTAATCAAAACCAATGAAGGTACTGCTTTGAAACTTCACATAAGTTTCTTTCGCCATCATACATTATCACATCAGTATGTTCACTAAATCATGCAACATCTTGTACTTTGAAAATCTATTTAAAGTTTTTGCATGAAATATGGCATTTCAAACGCCATGAAGGTGTTAATGTGAAACTTCACACAAGTCTTTTGGGTCACCAAACAAGGTCATACTATCATGGCTCATAATTGTGACATACAATGACAAAATTCTGCAAATAAGTACTTCAACAATTAATGTTACAGTCAAAATATTCTTCGGGGAGGGGGGGGTGGGGCATTTGTTATTTAAAAGTGACAGCTCTTGTTTACTTCAATGTGTGTTATAGTTGGTAAGGTGTACCTCGGACTTTTTGCATCTAATTAATATGCATACCTAAGTATGCACCTATGTGCCAGTATGTGAGCTGACAATATTTGGACATATCCTCATTGTTATGCATACCTCATCATGTTTGTAAAAGATACAAGACTACAAATCTTTGCTATTTTAATGATTTCAAGTGATTAACATATTCTAGATACTCTGTGTATGGGATATCTTGCCAAAATTTTCAATTCATTATCTCAATTATAAAGTGGATGGGGACTAAAACCTATTGTCATAACATTTTAACAGTGGCTTCTTGCATACCATTGAACAAGGGTACGGTAATGGGCCAGAACACATTCTTTCTAACCCATATTCCTAATATTGTTCGTCAGGGGCCTCTTACAGCACCATGTAACAAACGTTATGGTATTGGGGCTGACTGAAGACCTATTTGTTATAACATTATTAAACGGTGGCCCTCCTGCAACAGTATTTAACAACTTCATGGCCTCTGTTTAACAAAGGCCGTGGTTGAACAACTTAACGTTACGGGCCACGGTTGAGCATTGTGACGGCCTTTGTTTAACAAAAGGCCAGAGTTCAACAAAGTTTCGGTCATTATAGGCCCCGCTGAACAAAGTTAGCGTTACGGGCCAAGGTTACACATACGTCCAGTCTTGGACACAAAGGCCTCGGTTTAACAGAGAAATGCTACAGCTTATCAAGTAAGAGTTATGGGTCTGAAATAGCCACAACTTAACAGTGTTAACGTCATGGGGCTCGTACTCTAATACGACACCTTACCATTCTACCCACTGATCAACAGGCTTAGGGTTTTGTGGCACACAGTTTAACACGTTTATGGCAATGGGTTTGACTCTCGAACGAACACCCATGTTTACGACCCCTTCTAGGTAACCGTGACACGCACCAGCGACCGCGTCTTGGTGCTGGCTCCGACCCTGGGCTCCTACGCCTTCAGTCGCGGTATGACCTTGACACTAACTATTATCGTTACGGACACGGCGTACGGGATTCGAATCTCGAGTTTCCTGTTATATGATGGCCCGCAATCAGAGTAATGGGGCAGGGAGGTCCCCCTTGACCCAATGCAGTAACTGTTGTCAATGGTGGCCTTTTATATACTTTTTTCGGAAAGGGTCGACGTGTCCTTGACCCCTCTATCTCATAACTATATCATTTGTGAAATTGATGTCTTTTGGTAGGGTGACGTCCCAGGACGGTGTAGGTACGCTCGCTACGCGGGCCACCATTCAACAATAGTTAGAGTTATGGGTCAGAACTACCATGTACAATGGGCCTACCCTATTGTCATAACATTGTTTCATAGTGGCCTTTGGCCGACAACGTACTCGGAAAATCACAAACTGTCAAGGGTGGTGATCGTCGACCACCACACTAGGACCTGACTTTGGTAAGAAGTCATTCTATCCGAAAGGCCTCTGTTCAACAATTCTACCCCATACCCATAACACTGGTGGACTGATGCCGATGCCCAAGTGTCAAAGTGACTGACAACGAACACCATTCAACAAAAGTTGGAGTAATGGGTCTGAACTAAAAATCATCAACGTTCATGGGTGGTCATTGACGACCATGACCTAAATTGGTTCATCGACTTAAGTAGGCCATTCAATCCGAAAGGCCTCTATTCAACAAGTCTAACACTATATAAATATCATACGGCAGCATGTGTGACATTTATATTGTCAACCCGAGAGCAGAATGTCACCCGAGGCGTAAGCCGAGGGTTGACAATATCAATGTCACACATGCTGCCATTTGATATTTATTTAATTATACCGAACAAAAGTACATAAAAAAGTTTTAAAATGTTTTTAATTTATTTAATTAAACAAGTTTAACAAGGTAAACAAAATATCACATATATCAGGAATGATGTTTTTAGTGTACACATCGATAGTGACGTCACTGCTGTATGTGTATAAGAGAGGCAATCACGTCATGATTTAGCTAAAATCTTGAAGCAGTTATTTGCCCTTATATGACATTCAAAATATCACTGCGGTCACATGACCTGACAGTTAATTTTCGCTTGGTCATGTGTCAAAAGGTTGAAAATGTTTCTGAAAGTCAAAATATCTCTTTTTCGGGTAAAGGGATTTTACCATTGTAGACAAAAGTGAGGTATAATAAATGCACATAACACTGGTGGGTTAAGCAAGTGTCAAAGTGACTGACAACGAACACTATTCAACAAAGTTAGAGTTATGCCCAGCAAACATGCATATATGGGTCCCATATGGGCTACTTCTGGGCAAGCCCATATGGGTATGCCCATATTGGACCCATATGGGACCATTGTGGGCAAGCCCATGTGTGTTTGCCCATAAGGGTCCCAGATGGGTCCCATATTACACCACTTTTAGAAAAAACGAAAATTTATTTATTAATGTATTTCAAACTCATTTACTTTGAACTTTAAAGTGACTACCTTGATCTAAACTTCTATCATTTAATCTAAAATTAGTAATTCAACACATACGTGTATATTTTACATCCCATGTGGGACCCATATGGGTCCCATTTGGGCCTCCCGATAACGTCAAAACCCCTGGTTAGGTGCGCGAAATTAATATAATTATAAGTTTTAATTTTTATACATAAAATATAGTATATTATTTAGAAATAATTATTAAACTTATTTTCAAGGATGTATCGCATGATAATATAATTTATATGAATAAAATAAATTTCGAGCATGCGCAGACGCGACTTCCGCTTCCGCCAAATTTAACCGCAGACTTGAAACAAGGGCATTTGAAAAGGTAAATATTGTAAATTTGTACATATAGATAATATTTCTTTTGAATTCAGAACCACGATCTCACATTATCGACCTGTCACTTTAAATTCATGCACATACTGTGTGTATATGAAAGTTGTAAACGCATTTTAAGTTTTTGTTTTGCCTTTGCAATGTATTTTCGCGAAAGTCAGTGGTCAATATTCATGTATGTGACATTATCTATATAAACTGTCCAAGTCAAGGGGCATTTTTGCCTGTTTCAAGTGCACTGGTATATTTGTCAGAGGTCATAATTACTTAATTGTGTGGTAAATGCTGCTTACATTCAAGCACCAACCAATTTATTTTCTTATTATTGTAAATAGGCCAGCAAAAAGGCTATATGATTCGTTTGAGGATGATGGAACAGACGGTGACGTGGATGATGAGAATGAGGGGGACACTGTGAGCAGGCCACCATAATCTGAAATGCCTGCCCCAGTCACAACACTGAAACAGACACCTGCTGGAGGTGAATTTTCACCTTTGCCTCTTTTAATGTCACGGGCACTGTGAGAGTCCAGCAATGAAGTGGGGAGGCTGGTTTGGCGATTACTCCACTACGAGGATCCGAAGCGCCGTCCCGTGGGCAGAATATTTGGCTTAGTAAGTAATTTTAGTGCTGTGATTATTTATGTTTTATACCTATAAATGTTCTGTCTACAATACAAGCCAACCACAACTGTATTGTGGTTGAAAATGTGTATTCTTTTCATAATGATAAAAGGTATACAGTACACGCAAAGTGTTTTTCCAATTTTCACCTATCACCGCGATGTCCAGCCATCGTGTCCACGCCAATTTGGTTACCCAAATGCCCCCCAGAGTCAGCCCAATTCAAGTGTCAGTTCGCGGTGACCATTTGTCACTGCGAATCGCAGTAACTGGGCACGGTGTTTCGTGGTGTCCACATTCGGGTCGCAACTTTTGATTTTTACGGCACATTGTTTACGTAAATAATTACTTTAAATCTACATAAACATAGTATTTACAGAAATTTATGTATTCTACATTTTGTACTTCAATAAATATAATAAAATAGTTGTCAAATTCTTTATTTTAGTCGAGTTGGTCACCATGATTCACCGTGACAGGCCACTGTGAATCACCGCAACCACATATTTCAGCACATCGTAAGTTCACGGTGGCTATTTAGGTGACCAAAACCTTTTTAGAATGACCACGTTACCGTGTCTGGTAACCGAGAATACATTTTGCGTGTACTGTACATTATTTTAAAATACTTGAAGTACTGTAATGACTACAATACTTATTAAAATGCCTATTACATCATAATAAAACAAAGTAAGCTTCCGAGTCCAAAAATATGACATTTACAGGAATTTATGAATCCATCACTATTGTAGTGATAGTTCCTATTAAACACATTTTTGACATCGTTTTTCAGCTGTCGTAACACAGATTCTCGTGGTCTTGGAGACGATGAGAATTAAAAGATGAAGAGAATGCTGCAGCGGTTGTTGGCCAGGTCAGCAACAGATGACCAGCCACTGCAGTTCCCTGAGTGAGGACCTCATTTTTCCGAGATGGAAGCATTTGACGAACTTCTAGGAGATCAAACAAAGCTGTAATCTGAGGTAAGCAAAGTGTTAGCCATGTATATGAATCTTTTAAAGTTATTTAATCAGTACCGTAACTGAACAAACTACAATGCTGACCTCATATCCACTAACCTAAATGCACAGAAACATAATGGTCTGTTGTGAGCACATGCATCTTTTTCCTTTATCATTCTGCTATAATAAATTTATGGTAAATATTGCATGGTGAAAAAAAACTTCGCTGCATTAATTGCGAAACTGAAAAATGTCATGTTTTAATTAATTGGTTCATTCAGTTTCCCCAGTCCTTTCTTTTAAATATGCCATAAAAGCCATGTGCACAACATAATTTTGAAAATTCATAGTGTTAACATCTCTATTTAAAAAGTTTATGCATTCATTTAAGGTGAGGTATCTTTCCATGTTTGGTGGGGCGGACGTGCGTGAAACGATTGACTGCTTGATGAAGGAGGCCGTGCCAAACCAGCTTGCCAGGGAATACAATATGAAGGGGCTTAAGAGAAAGAAGAAATTTACATAGTATAAACAGTATTACATTCAATGTTGCTACTTTAGTGTACCAAAGTAATACTTGATGTAAAAAAAACTTCAGTATTTTAAAACTTTAAAATTGTGTATGCCAAAATGAAATTCCGTGGATTTACAAAAATACAGTTTCCTGGGATGTTTATTTGGTGTACTTCTAAGTTTATATACGTAAGTATTAAAACATTGTCAAATGTGTCTTTGTTGATTCACGTACAAGACGTCCACAGAATGTAAGCTACAGTAGTGGGTAATATTGGTTATTGCAGTTATGTCTCTTGATTTTAGAAATTAAGATTTATATTATGATACACTATTATAAATACATGACATGTAGTTAACATAGACTTTTCTCTTCAAATATGTTGTTTTAAAGGTTGAATTTTGACTTATTTCTTATTCTGATTATATGCATGCCTGTATATGAACCATGCATGAGATTAGTTAATAAAGTTTTAGTGTTAAAGGATATAGTGTTTTGTTTTCTTGCAGGATGATATTATAATATAGTCCTTTGCCCGATATGTCTCTGTTCCAGGAAAAAGAAAGAGTTAAAGCATAAAAAAATAAAAATGGAAGTACAAGAATCATGCACCTGATGTTACAATCCAGCTTAAAGAATTCCGCATGTGTGTGTCCAATGTTTCTGACAAATTGTTGTTTATTGAAAGTTCAGCAAACTTAAAATGGAAGTAAATGCAAATGGTTCTAGCCAAGAAATGCAAGATTTGTCCAAAATGGAAGTATTTGGGCTGCCCATGTGGGACCCATATGGGTCCCATATTGGTTGTTTATGGGGCAGCCCATATGGGACCCATATGGAACCCGGTTGCACATCCCATATGGGTCCCATATGGGCAGCCCATATGGGACCCATATAGGTGCCCATAAGGGACCCATATGGGTCCCATACAGATTGCTATCTGGGTGTGTCTTAACTAAAAACCACCAACTGTCAAGGGTGGTCATCGACGACCATGACCTAAATTGGTCAATCGAGTTTAGTAGGTTGCGCAAATTTATTTGAAATAATTATAATACTTAATGATGAAAGCGCTTTTTAGTAATCTGAGTAACTCAGTTTCACTAGCTTGATTCTTATCACAATGTCAATAGATCTATTTTAGAATCAGTCTGTTGTTTGGAAATATTTTAGTAATCAAATAAAGACAAAATTGTCAAACGTTCGCATTTCACAGAAGTATTTAATTTTAATTTTGATTTTGGTTATTTCATTTTGTTTTCTTGCCTTTCCATGAGCTTTCAGTTGTAAATAGGCGGGTAGTCTTTGAATACAATGTCCGTTTTCAACATCATTTCAATTATGTACAAACAGAGATACGCTTTATTTGAGACCGTTTTAATCATTTCAGTTATATACAGGCAATTTATAGATACAAGGAAGTTGTCCCGTGTCTCCTGAAAACAAACTGCAAAAGTTTCTCACATAAAGAGCCAACTGTCCGTACTATGACTCGAACCCTTGTCTCTCAATTAGAACGAAACTGTAAGATCCGTTGTCGAGGTAGTGACGAATTTACCATTTTAACGGCAAACAGTGGACATTATCGGTTAACCGGTAAAGCGGTCGAAAAAATAAACGTTTATCTGGTTTGTCAAATAACCGGTTATTGACACCCCTACAAATTATATCATCATTTGTCGGATTTTCTACACATAATGCTTCCACAGTATCTCTAATCAGGACAATCTATATCAACCACATCTAATATATGTTCACTTCCTTCTATGTTATTACATCTACGGGATGTTTCTAAGAACTAACTTAAGTCAACTGACTCCCGTTTTGCTGTCACGCATTTACATCCATTAACTTCCATTGCTATGATATTCCTACCAGTGTAAATACCTTCTGTTGTCGGACACGAATGTACACTTAACATCCCCAATTCCTCAACATCACTCAGTTCTATAATGCTATTACCACCCCTAACCTATCGGACTTACTCTTATCTCCATCTCTAGCTTTTTTCTCTACCTCTACTCCTATATCTACATCTACCTCTGTCTCGATTCTCTCTATTACTATCTTCCTGCTTTAGGTTTTCCTCTATTGTTGCACTAGACCTACTAGTCTTTCCACTTCTACAGTTATAAGAACTAAGGCCTAGCTGTCCACAATTCCATCACTTTAGTACATCACGGGACTGAAAACCTCTACCATGATTGAAATTACTACCTCTACCTCATTTCACACTATGTTTATAATAACTTCTAGGCGAATGCCTCGGGTGCGGAGCATCCGGCTTACTGTATCTCTCCCTATTGGATTGATTCACGACCATCTTGGGACCTCCTCGTGTTTTAGCAAGCAAATCCACCTCTTAATGTGAATCTCCAGCGTTTAACAACCTTTTACTACTCAACGTTTGATACAATTCTCTATTACATTACTCTAGAAACTGATCCCTAATCATAAAGTCTAACAACCCTTCACATGTCTTTTGGACTTTACTTAGCCTAAGCTATCCATCTAAATATCTAAAGATTCTGGCAAGATACAATACAAATGTTTTTGTATCTCTGGGTCTGTCAGTTTTGAAATGTTTCTTATAGCCTTCGTCAGTAAAATCAAACTGGTGTAGCAAGGCGTTTTTCAATTCGGCATAGTCATTCCGATCTTCTAACGGAAGCTGATGAAAGTGTACCCTTAAGAAGGAACGGTAAATTAAGTAATCATATCTCTGGTTCCCAACTTTCTCGTCTTCTACTTTACTCTTCTCTTATCTAGCTTTTAATTGTAACCTTTCCTTCTCTGCATCTATCTAAACTTTCTCTGCCACTGCTTCTAATTCTAGCATTTCAATCTCTGCTTCCATCTTAGCTTTTTCTTTTTCCAATCTACTATGCATTACCTCACGTTCTCTCGACTGCTCTTCATTAACAAACTTACGTAACTCCTCACCTTCATAACCCATGTTCTTGTTTATACAATAGGGTCTACAGTAACAACCTGTACCCTATACAAAGTCAAAGTACTATACTATACTAATTAAGTATATGTCACACAATAACCTCACTAATATAAACTATGGGGCCCTATAACATAAGTAAGTGTCAATACAAAGCTGTCTTACATTCACAATGTACCCATGCACTATGACTGTAGGCAGTAACAAACTTAACCTTATAATGATTTATTGTAATACGAGTCAACGCTATTTGTTAATGAATAATGCCGTAAAATGAACATAGTGGTAACCTTATATAGGTATTACTAAATGTACATGTATAAGACTGGGTAAACAAACACCAAGCAAACAACTTTGCTGAGTAAAAAGTCAACGTATTGTAACGACACAATTTCTCAATAATGTTTGACCTTAACTGAAGATTTACAACTTTGTCTTTCTCAGACAATTATTTTGGTGGCTTCATTATAGAATGACAAAGTTGAAAAAAGGAACGAACTCACCCAGGCTACTGATGTTTAGGTCTCTATGTCAATGTCCACTGCAGCTAGTTAACCAAAGCTGTCTGTAACTGACGGTTTAATGTAGAGTTGACGTTTAAAATATTTGAGAACAATATGAACCGAACAGTACATCAAAAAGAATTAAAGAGGAATCTTACAAGAAATAATCTGCTGCAGATACATGAGTGATGAAGTTGTTTTGATTACCGGCTGTGTCCGGTAGACCATACAACTTCTGACACCATTGTAACGATGGATGGTCAATGCTAGACACACCAGATAAGTCAAACATTCAAAATTATACAAAATTTAAAGATTCTATTGCAATGTGAATGCAAAATATGAAAATGAAATATGGTGATAAGTCTGGATTATCAATAATGTCTATAACTCTTGAGAAATTCACGTTACACTTCACTTAATTGTGAACACGTTTATAATTAGAAAAAGAGTGTCCTCGCCATTAATAACAACATCTCCGTATTTGCTCCGATAATCCGGGGTTTGATTTGAGTTAATCTGAATGGTAACTGAACCAAAGGTGTTTCCTGTGTGAATGGGGCACAAAGTAGACTAGTCTGTCCTCGGGAATCGACGTAACAGGTCGGTCTTCTCAAGGAAAGTCATCGTCTAGAGGCAGTTCATTTCACTACCACTCCGGGAATTGTATCTTCCGGGGGAGAAAGCTAAAAGATATAATATATGGTAAATACCATGACACATAACACGTCTCAGCACAGGCGAAACCCCACGCATATGCGTCCATGCGGCATGTAAATAAGAGTCTGAAAGCATGGAGATGCGGCGGGAAATCAAACGCGTGACGCGACATCGCAAATTGTATGCGGCATTCAATTGCCGCATCTGAAAGACAAAATAGCAATCAAGCGCATTCAAGCGCGACAACGAGTCCCGCCGCGTGATGCCGCGTGTCGCGACATTATGCGGCATGTCATTTTCTATACAGGTAAAAGCGACGAAATAAAAAATATGTACTATATTGTATCGTACACATGTATAAAACTATGATTTTCAATAATGATGTACAATGTATTCCATATTGTAACCAATAAAATTTCAGTCTTAAATGTTTTTAGTAATTACATGTGTATACCAGTAAATTTTAGTAACCATAAAATCATGTATGTAGAAACGTGTTTTAGAACTGTGAGATGAAAAAGAAATACCTCAACCCATACGATTATTTTGAATGAATTATCTTAATGCAGATATCGACTAATACTACATTGAATGACAGAGTACGACCAAGAAGACAAATGTTAAGAATAATATTAAAGCATCGTGATCACTTTAAATATTGATAATTGAAAAAAAGATGCTTAAAAGAATCACGACAGAACTAAGTATTTACTGTAAATTAACGCTGAAATACATGAGAATGGGATTTCCTTATCCACTACTTAATGGACATGGTAGATTTATTTTCACGCAAGTAAGCAGAAATAAGTGTAAATACAGAATGGGGATGAAAAAATTAATAATCAGCTTTTTCTCGAATTCTACTTCAAAACTGATATAAATGGATAGAAAATGATCTAACTAAGAAAAAGAATACCCACAACTCTATGTTTATTTTTTTAAATAGTTTTACAGTCATTTTTTTGTATGTATGTGATGTACTTGCTGGTTTTAATTTACGTAAAAATAGCCCGGCAGCGATGAGAGATCATTGCAGCAGTTAAGTATAAGGTTATCTATCACCGGTATTGGGTGGAAATTTGTATCAACGTAGAAAAAGAATACCCACAACCCTATGTTTATTGTTTTAAATAGTTTTACAGTCATTTTTTCGTATGTATGTGATGTACTTGCTGGTTTTAATTTACGTAAAAATAGCCCGGCAGCGATGAGAGATCATTGCAGCAGTTAAGTATAAGGTTATCTATCACCGGTATTGGGTGGAAATTTGTATCAACGTAGTACCGGTATACAGTAAATTTTGCTTATAACGAACTCTCCGGGATCTATCAAATGTGTTCCTTATATCCTTGAGTTCCTTATATCCATATATCGACGTTCCTTATATATATCGAACTAAAATACATATCGAACAAGTATTTTTATAGTCAAATCCCAACCATCAACTTACAGTTGCTTTTGATTTTTCTACCACCTTTTGAACAGTTATAAATATCTATAACTGTTATCCTTTTCTATATTCGTATGTAAAATAATTGCAAAGACTAATAAAGCATAAAAAGACGGTTCATGTTTTCATTGGCAATACTGAAACACAATAATTTTGTATTTGATACAATTGAAAATTTTCGCTCAATAGCCAAAACTTGAATATTTAACATGTTTTTTTCTCTCCCAAAATGGGATTTCACCCGGTCTGCATGCTTTTAAAGAAACGCTCATAATTGTTTACGAAAAATATTATCACTTGAACATCGTACTTAGCAATTGTGTTGGTATTCTCTTTTAACTAGTTTATCAAAAGGTTATACATGTGAAATGTAGAAGACTATATCCGAAGTTTCCTTATAAACGGAGTACGATATAACCGCATCTTTTTACATTTAACAAAAAAAAGAGGAAAAATCGGGCCCAAAAGAACTGTTCATTATAGCCGAAGTTACGTTATATCCGGAGTCGCTATATACAGATTTTACTGTAATAAGGTAAACTGCCCATCTGTTAGAACGACCAAAATACGGCTGGAACGGATGTACTTTCCTTCTTGAATTGTAATTCAGTTCAAATCAAATTTAACTGTTTTGAAACCAAACCTTAGCACGAGGTGTTGATGGTACATGTGTGTATCACAATGTTTGATGTTACGTCACTAAATTTTACTTTCAACAGTGCGATCTTTTAAAAAAAACATCTTTATTATTTTCATAAAACATCAAACACCTATACGTACAAAAGCCAGTTTATAGCTTTTAGGTAGTTGGTAAAATGTTGGTGTCTAACTCCGAGTGTAGGAATCGATATGCATGTACGTACAGAAACCGGTTGTGTCCCCGGTTCGAGCTCTCACAATGTAGGTGGTTGATAAGTGGACGTACAGTATTTAGGCTGTTACTTGTATTTTTGTGAAGTTTAGTTCTTACATTTATCTACTGATTATGTGGATGCAGTCAGCGCTGAGAGATTGTTGTTTTGATAAAGTAACAATTTTCATGCAAGCAGCAATTGTTCTGTATGAATTTTCAATCAGTGCAGATCATGACCAGTTCTGCACCGTACGAAATTCACCAAATTGAAAGCTGGAAATGTCTACTTTAGAAACTTAATGTAGTACCGTACATTTAAAAGAGTTGATGCCGATTTGTTGTACATTAAGACGGCAAATAATTGTCAGTTCTTATATTTATAACAAACATATTTTTTGTCGAAAAGTATGACGAAAAAAAGAAACATGCGTATACATTGTAATAGTTAATTCAAATGCAGTTAATCGACAGTTTGCGGTTATCAACTGTTTCAGTATTTATTTAAGATTATTGTGAATGAATAACTTATTTAGTTTACCTCGATCAGTTTCTTCAATAAACTTATTAATAAAAGAGTTTTAAATACTTGACACTTAAATAATCCTGTCTTAAGGTAGTGGGGGTCTAATGGACACTCTTCCAAAATACATTAAACTTAATATTTATGTAATCTATATCTGTTAACCGACTAGTGTGCAAAATTTAAAGACATTTCACCGTTTAATTAAAAATTAATTTCGTTTTTTGTTGCCCTACCCCCACTTAAGAAATACTGACCATATTAAAAAGTACCCTAAAAGTTAAAACAGGTATGTTTGCAAGTATTTATTTACATTTATTTTTTTCTATGTTCCAAAAAGTATTACAAGCAATGTAGAATTACAAAACATGTATAATAATTCTACAAGCTTAAAATGTGTAACAAAAAATATGCAATAATGCCAAAAACTAGGGTAAATAATTTGCCTAATTTTGCCACGAGACATATCACACATGTACATATACACGACTGTAGCAAAAGATTCGGAGTAGGGCCATCACTATTGATTATAAAACTTTCATAAGTAGTAAATGAATTGAAATATAAGAAAAAATGAAAATGGTTTACCGTCTACTTTTTGAGATATTCAACTTTTAAAAATGAGCACGGCCAATTTTTATATTTTCAAGTAACTGTCCAGCTTGATAAAATCAAGGAAAATTAAGATACAGTTTTCAAATCTTTGTAAAATGGCATAATCTTTCATGTTATTCAACTTGATAACTAAAAAAGAAAAAATAACGAAAAAAAAATTTGGCTCCTTCGGGGATTGAACTCAGGACCTCTTGATCTCAAAGCAGACGCTCTAACCACTGCACCACAGTACAAACTAGGCACAGCTATAAAATCCAAAGTATTCCAAATGATCCTTAAACAGGAAGTACTCATTACACATCCACTACCTTAACTACTTCGACAGTAAATTGCCAATGATATCTGTTTTAGCCGATTATCTTACTTTATGGTTCATTAAAATGAAAAACATGCTGACAGTACTGTAGACAATGGCAATCATCACCCTTTGTTAATGTTATCAATAAGTGTCTACTCAATTAAGATGTGATACTAATTATCCCCAACTTCAAGGCAAGCGTCGGAATAAATTTTGATTAAATACATACATAAAAACGACGACAAATTATTGATAAGCAATTATAATATTATAATTCTTGCGACAAACAACGATATCTGTAATAAAAAGTTTAGAATAAAAAAAATATGAAAAACAAGTCATGAAAATGTTACAACTTTTAATTATATACAATAATTATTTTTTAAACATTCTCGAAAGATAGTAAACTGCAGTAACTCATGCAAAAAATCCATAAAATTATATCTTATAAAACCTTTTATAGAATTACATGTACATTTTGTACATTGTGCAAAAGGCATTAATTTTTAAAGGAAAAATTAATCATTTTCGTCGCGTCACGCGGTATAATACTTGTCGCATATCGCAAATGACACGCGGCATATAGATGCCGCATATACAATCATATGCCGCGTGAT
Organism: Saxidomus purpurata; assembly: GCA_022818135.1. NCBI lineage: Eukaryota > Metazoa > Mollusca > Bivalvia > Venerida > Veneridae > Saxidomus > Saxidomus purpurata. The sequence goes on along the minus strand of JAFMSR010000022.1, from coordinate 1,492,558 downwards.
GCGACATGGTTTTATTGCTCCCGCGTTGTAAAACCTCCCGCGCTATAGCGCGGCAAAAACGGAATCCGCCTGTGCTGTACTGTACACTGCTCCGCCCGGGTACACCATACCTTTGTAGGTTCCCATTACTGTGCGTACATACAAATATATATGGACATATGTTTAAAGACTCTTTGTATACATTATATTATCTGAAGGTCACCCAACAGTAAACGTGTTATAAAACGTGCGATATTCATGAGTGCAATACGTCACCGTCAAATTCCTAATGGTCAGTCTTGTCTTAAATACCTATTTCCCCGCCTGTCTATAAATTCACGGGGAAATGATAACCTCCATACAGACATGAAATGCACGAATACATTTCATGTCTGTCAAAATAAGTTATATTAATTGAGTACCGTTATAGTGGTCTCAGCAAAATTATTATACAACAACCACAAATGCAAAAATATAACTTTCTTATTATTAAACCGAATTTAATGAAAAATACACGAAAATAAACGAAACTCAATACTTAAATCAATGCTATTATTTTTATACGAAAAGTCTAGCAATTTACACATTAATTAAAACTAAACAAAAACAATGGTAAATCTGCTGACACTATCTTTATTATGGAAGATTGAGGCCCGTCTGTTAACTTTGTGGCATACCCAATTGGATATTAGTTGAACAATCTTAGTAGAAGATAACTAGGTGATGCTTCATATTAGCTGTCTTAATTATACGCCATACGGTTTTGGACAAAATATTTTCAAAATTCCTTATTTAAGTATATACAAAACATGATATCTTGGGCAATGCAAAACATGACCTCAGGGGCATACTTTTAACAGTACTTGAAGAAGACTTCTAGATAATGCTACACACCAACTATCTAAGCTCTGTACGTCTTTAGAGGAGATTCTGAAGGATATCCAAATTTAGGTCTTTATCAACAAATGAGCCCTGACGATGGACAGCGGACACATCAAAATGTTAAAAGTATCCCGTACCAGGACAGCTAATAATATTGGTAGAAAATTTCCAGTTTCAAACAAGAATACTTTTTTTAAATTTCCCTGTATAATGCTACATTTTTTGTAAATGAAAGCAAGTAAACCCCAATGCCGGACCAATTTTAATCTCGGAGCATGATTTGAACCCCTTGCACTGTATGGAATTCTTTCAACATTTCATACAGGGGAGCACAAAAGGAACCGTTCTAAAGTTTGGTTGAAACATACCCTGGGATTAAGGAGGATATTGTTTTAAATAAAATGTTGACGGTGGACAACGAACACAAAAGGACCTTAATTGCATCAAAGGTGGGTTAAAAAGGCTAATGTTTTTACCCCCAGAGGGATATTGGTTTGGCGTCGTCCGTATGCTCGTCCACCTCTGCCCGGAACCATAACTGAGTAACCAATGGATAGAATGTCATTAAACTGAAAATAAGTATTTAGTAGCATAATGCGGTGATGTACGCGCAGGTTCTGTAAGAGCTGCGTCGGTAACTCCAGGGTAATGATAATGTAAATATTTTAAATAACATTTCTCTGAAACCGTTTGATAGAATTAAATAGTAATTAACTCAGAAATAATCTATGTGATATAAGTAATAAAGATTTGTAACCTATAAACAATTTAAAATTTAGAATGTATATTGGTTTAGAAATGAGGCCCTGATGGGGGTGTAGCGTTTTTCATTTAGAATGAGTCTTTAAGTTGTAAGAACTTCTTTCGCAATCGATAATAAAGAAATTAGTTTTAATAAAAAACAGTGTTTTTTCATATTTAACATTGACATTTCAGAATTCTTTAAACTGATTTCCTGAGATGTAAGGCCCTAATGAGGTGGTACAGTTCATTTTATTTTGCTGAAACTGAAAGTGCTGATTTTGTTTACATATTTTTAGTTCTTTCTGAATGTATCTTGCATACAAAAAGACCCCCCTTCAGAGATGAAGTCCATACATGGGAACATTTAGAAAAAGGAATTTTTAAGAGATGAGGCTCTCAATTGGGTGTAGCATTTTCTAACATATTCCATGCAGAAACGTAAGCGGCTTTTTCCGAATGAGTAACGCAAGTAACCTTTGCGCATGCGCTTAATCTCTGGTCTACCCAACCAATGTAATCCCCACGAGTTGACCAGGATACATTCTGTTCTTACTCGAGTAACCCTAGTATCTTAATCGAAAATGCCCAATGTATTCTGGTCAACTCGTGGGCAAGTGGGGGTTACATGGGTTGTAAAGGTAAGAGATTAAGCGCATGCGCAAATATTACTCGAGTTACTCGAGTAACTTATTCGAAAGTGCCCAAGAATTCATCAAAAAGTATCCCGTCAGCTATGAGGCCCCAATGAGGTAGTACAGTTTCTATATGCACAATGTATTCTTGTTCTTTAAAACAGGCTGCAATTTTTATCCCCCGCAACTATGTAACTGTTTATTTATAGTTTATGAAAGTTTATATAAGTATATCAGCATGTAACACGGCACGACCTTGATGCTAGTAGTATAGATGAGTAAATATGAAATCGAACTCAATTATATCAACAAAGGCGTTGAGTTCGATTTCATATTTACTCATCTATACTACTAGCATCAAGGTGTAGAGACTGAAGTTTCTTTATGACTGAGTTGTGGTGCATTCAACTACCTTAAACTGTAACACAGTTCTAAATATGTATGGAATTCAATTCATTTACAATTACCACAGTAAAATGAAACCATGAACACATCATTTCATTGGCTCTGCAAATATAAAAAAAACAGAACACAATCTATAACGGACTGACTTACGGTGCACTCTCACAATAATATAATGTGACTCTTCAATTTATAGCATATCTTTAACTATTCAGTCTCTACTAACTCTTTTTATATAGTAGTCTCTAAGTTACAATAAATAAAACAAATATCACATTGATTATTATGTAAACACATGAAATAAAACACAAAGTAATCAATCAGCACAGTGGTCATGATTAACAGGTTCAACTGTAACAAAGGCTTTCAATCTTACAAAATAATAGAAAATGGCAACACTTACAGATCTATGGGATTTCTGTCCTAAACACCAGGGTATCACCAAAACTGTACCATACATAGCTTTACACTGGCTTACTCCGCACTGGCTCACTCCACACTGAATCACTGTGATGTTAACTGCTGTAACAATGCAATGACTCATGCAAAGTGTCAAATTATAAACAAGGAACGCAGATCAATCTGACTGCTTATCATCAGATAACATAAAGGTCAAACTTAACACGTAAACTGCACATCATCATTTCAGCCATTGCACAATACCATACTACCATGATACACACCATATTATTTGCTGTTCTTGTCCTTGCTCTAACTTGTCAAATCTCTTATTCAATTTTTGTAGTAGTTCCTTCACTGCACTTATGTCTGACATAAATGTGGTTGGAGAATCTGATTTTTCCTTGTTTGCATTTAATTCACTTTCTATATCTTAATTTCTACTTTCAGCTTATCATAATCAGTAACTGTTTCAAATTTATAAAATGCCATCTGCTTCAAAGGTTGTTGCAAGCCTTCATAAAACACACGTCTCAATGCCTCTTCCTGAGAATTTTCAAAGCTCCAAGTTCTTATGCCGGTGAATGTATTTCTCCCATTCTACCTGCAGTTGTACACAAACATTCATGTTGTTCTTGTTGACAGGCGTAAAAAAATCAAAATGCTTTCCTAGGATTCTATGTATCCATATACACTTTCAAATTTCCTTAAAATATATTTGTATGAAGTGTGAGTTTCCAAACGTCTTAGAATGTCAACCGCTCCGCCTTTACATAAACGTCTGATTCCTAAAAGAATTTGTTCCTCTGTATATGATTCTTCTTGAGGACATCGTACTTTGTATTTCCAAGTTAAAAATGAAACTTCTCCTTTACCTGGTTCACCATAGAACTGTGAAAGTTTAGGCTATTGATGACCAATTACTGTTTTTGGGTTCGTTCCTGTTGAATCATGTTTTGTTCAGTTCAGCACCAAAATGTTTTATGAAAGATACGAGATCCTTGGTCTTTTCCACCTTCGGCATTTTAACAGTAAGTGCATGAAAAGTATCTAACAGCTCCCTGTCTTCTGCCACTACTTCTCCCGCCATGATATAAACATTATGTTTAATTCACTGTTTAAATAATCATTATGACTTGACAACTCTTACTAAATAAGACACTAATTGCCTTGAACTATAAAGTCAGTTGTGCACAATCTATGTCGAGTGTGAGGCACACACTTCTTGTGTAGTAAAAGAATTTAGTAATATTCAAGCGTCAATGATATCTTCATCAATAGTTGAACTCGTAATTAAACTTTACTTTGACTATTTTAGAGGCAATGCTATTTCACAGCTTAGTATTGCACTAACTTATTTCAATGTCTTTCAAAACATTCAATGTTTTCTTTTGATACTAACGGCTTTCTCTGTTAATTCAATATCTACCTCTGATTCTGCCATTCCCTAAAACTATAAAAGCTAAAATTCTTTATGTTCTAAATGCTTTGCATCAATTCACTTCTTTCCTGTCATAAGACATTCACTTCAACAGTTCAGTTCACTATGTCTTTAATGTGTGTCAAGTTCAATCTTGTAGTTCAACTTTCACTTTGTACTTAATGTCAGTTGTAGTAATTCACAGTTTAAAGATGTTGTTTTCCTGGATTTATATTTATCATATAATGTATACTTCTTTTAACTTCTTTCACAGTTTTCAAAATAACGCTTCAGGCTTTTTCACATTTTTACACACTGAAGCTTGAGGCTTTTTCACACTTTTCACAATAAAGCTTTATACTTTTAACTGCTTTCACAATAAAGCTTAATGCATTTTCACACTACAGACAACGTTTGATCACAATAACAGAAAAAGGTCACAATTTGATATTAAAACTGAGGAATGAAATATTTTTTTTCAAGCACCAGAACAGACACAATCTGATCACAACAACGAACATTTAATTTATTTTAAGAATGAATCAACTGTATGTTGAAAATCAACTGCCACGACTGATGCAACAGGTTCTACAAGTGCTATACCCTGAAACGTACTATTCTATGCTATCATTCTTTACTGTAAACACTTTTCTGTATCTTGGTCTGCGCTGTCTCTGTTTCTTTACACTGCACTCTTCTGTCTTGACGTTGCTCTGCACTTAACTTTGAAATGCCTAAAATAAAGCTTGTTAAACAAGAAAGTGTATGTAACCTACCAACAAGTCTTAACCGGCATAAATTGTAACACAGTTTGTGTAAAATTAAACACGAAATTAAAGTTTACAAAAAATTAAAGTTCTTTGGTGTCACATAGTATAATTTTACTGAATGTTCAACTGTAAACCACAATAAAGAATTCAACTCCTTTTTGTGTCGCCCTTTCGGAGAAAAGGCGATACATAGGGATCGCTTTGTCCGTCCGTCCGTCCGTCCGTCACACAAACTTAAAGTTGGCTATAACTTTGGCATTTCTTAAGATTTCTTCATCAAACTTTCAAATTATATTGCTTATGACAATAGGGTTGTGATGCCGCCAAATTTTGCAGGTCAAGGTCTTATTTGACAGAGTTATGCCTATTTTTGTACTTAGATTTTGTCACGAAAACTTAATGTTGGCTATAACTTTGCCATTTCTTAAGATTTCTTCATCAAACTTTCAAATTGTATTGCTTATGACATAAGGGTCATGATGCCGCCAAAGTTTGTTGGTCAAGGTCATATTTGACAGAGTTATGCCCCTTTTTACACTTAGATTTTGTCACAAAATTGTTGGTTATTCTGACAAAGCATAAGAGGGCGACACAAGTGTTCTACTGAACACCCATCTAGTTTATGCTTTATTCACCTTTTTGTTTCATGCACCCAACTCAATTTTTTGTGTGTAATATGGTGGTGTGGTGGCCGAGTGGTTAACGCTCTGGACTACCAATCCGGAGGTCCCCGGTTCGATTCTCACCCGGGGCAATGGACAATGGATATTTTCAGAAACGCTTTTCAGTGTTTCCCACCTATCTGAGATGAACTGGTTAAAAACCTAGAGGTAGTCTCGCGTGTATCGGTCCCGAAGCCCCTGACAATTCAGGGATAAAATATGAAAAGAATTATTACCATTATCTAAAACAAAAAATCAGTTATACAAACATGCATTTCTGGATCAGTATTTTGTATGAATAACGTCTCAATATACATGACATATGAACAAAAATGAAAGATCCTCGCTGAACGTGCGAATGTTCAACTCGAGCACTGTGCCACGTTCTCAAATGTATACATGAATACAATTATGTTACAACTTAAATTAGAACGATTTGGTAATATATCTTCTTCGCAAAGTGCAATTAAGTAACACTTTTCATCACCGACTTTATTATACGGTTTACGTAGCAGTATTTGTTTTATATTCTGTCTTTTACCATATAACAATACACATAATTCAACTCCATGTAAACCAGGGGTCGTGAGTTCGATCCTCCTGGGGTGATCCATTTTGCAACACGGCTTTGTCTGAGGAGTTATATTAACACAGACGTTCATATTTACTTATCTATACTACTAGCATCAAGGACTGAAGTTTCTTTATGACTGAGTTGTGGTGCATTCAAGCACCTGAAACTATAACACAGTTCTAAATATGTATGGAATTCAATTCATCCAAATCACCTTAGTAAAATGGTAAATTATAACAACCATCTATCAGTTCATAGATATTATCAACTCATCATGACATAAACCATCGTCACATCAAACCATGAACAAATCATTACTGTATATGTGCTCTGCAATTATACAAAACAGAACACAATCTATCGTAAATTGCTTTAAATTCGCGACGACTCATTTTCGCTAATATTCGTGAATCTCCGCGAATTTAAATCCACGCGAAATACTTGCTCATCCGAATTCCGACCATATCCGAAAACTGGTTCATGTTATTTTTTTAATATCCGTGAACTGCCATTTCTCGATTACAAGGGGTCGGACGTGTACCGGTAAGATATATTTTAAAGTTAGGTCTTAAAGTTAGACGGACTAAAATGGAGGAAATATATGAAAACGAAAAATAAGTGATTGTTTTTTCATTATTTTTCGTGTTTTATTCCACTGTTTAAATCACCTTGTGTAGTTGTTGGAGACGGTATTTCTGCTTCTGAGTAATCAACTTAAAGCACGGAATACATCAAGATGAAAAACTAATTGATTGCATTCATGGTTGCGAATGTAAACATCGCTTTGACACGAGTTTACAAATGACAATTTTCCCATAGTTTGCAAGCAGTTGTTTCTCTACGTTTAGCATAGAAATGTGTATTTGTGTTTATCATAAATTATTCCAACCAAATATTCAATCGTTCATCGTCTACTGAATTTCCCGTTTTCCTTTCTGTACGTATGGCAATTCGTTAGATAAAATAATGTACGCACACATTTTGGTTCCTGGACTAAATTGAATATGAGACAGAAAGTGTAAATGCTGAAATTACATCTAAAAAAATATTTGTAATAACTTTCAACACACATATAAAAATCGGTTGCCCTGGGGACATTTAGTAAGACCCATATTGATCATAGTTCCATATCCTTTGGACACCGGCATATTTTGTTACACACTCGACAGACATGCATGCGTTTTTGTAAACACTGTACATCACGTTTTGGCTACTTTCGGTTTACTGCGCGTGTTGTATACGTCAGCAAATAGATTGAGCTGTAACATGAAAGTAAAATTTCCATTGGCCCACCTACAGAGGTCACGCGCAGGGGTCACCCTGTCTGCTAACCTGCGCATGGACTTCTTTTTTTTTTTTTTTTTTTGCTAACGAGAGGTCAATTTCAAGCGTTCTCATAAGATGTCAATATACCTAGGTTTGAGTACGACATGTCTGCTTTATGTCTGTGAAAAAATATTTGCACGCGCTCAAAACACTATCCCACAGGGGCCTGTACGCGAACGTTGGTAAAATGAAAATTTTCAAAGCTGGTAAAATTGTGTCCAAGGTCATTTTCAAGGTCGTCTTAAAGTGTCAGCATTTGCCTCGGACGTCTGAGTTTTTAACAGTCAGGAGCTGTCGGCATAGCCTTTAAATTCATACAGACAAAACGTGTTCCATACGGTCACTGTCACTTCTATGGAAGGCCAAACCTGTCTTAACCCGCGTATACGGTTTATTACGTTACAGGTGTTCAAAGGATATACCGGGTATAAACTGCCATGTTACACTACATCCATGAGTTTTGCTTATATTCCATCTTGTTCTTATAGGTTAGCTTACATTACAGTCACGATAAAAACGTAGAGTATAAGTAAGTAAAATATGGAAGATTGGATGCGAGTATTTTACTCTCTCTCAACAGCTGTCCCTCACAAGTGATAAATGCTCTCGAAAGAGATGTCTCACAGTCTGTGCCCTCTCCATGTGTTCAACAGTTGTGCCATGTAATTCTAAAATCCTTCCATGCATGACAGAGTTACCATGCATACAGTATTCCATTATTTTTAAACTCTAAGTGTGACCTTGACATTTCGGGTAGGGACGTGGGTCTTGCACGCGACACGTCGGCTCGATATGTTGAACATTTGTGTCAATTATTTTAAAATCCTTCAATGCGTGACAAAGTCACAGTCCGGACACGAATGTGTGCATATATACAGGATTCCATTACCTCCAAACATTAAGTGTGACCTTGACTTTTGAGGTAGGCACGTCGGTCTTGCACGCGACACGTTGTCTTGATGTGCTGAACATTTGTGCCAAGTAATTTCAAAATCAATGAAAGCATGACAAAGTTACAGTCCGGACACGAATGTGTGCATATATACAGGATTTCATTACCTTCAAACTCTAAGTGTGACCTTGACTTTTGAGGTAGGGACGTGGGTTTTGCAAGCGACACATTGTCTTGATGTGCAAAACATTTGTGCCAAGTTATTTCAAAATGCTTTAATGCATGAGAAAGTTAGAGCCCGGACACAAAAAAATGTAAGGGCGGACGCACAGACGGACAGACGGACGGTGCGATTTTGATATGCCACCCTGCGGGGGCATAAAAACAGAAACTGAAGAGTTTGCACTTTTCTATTGTTTAAGTTTAGCTCCCCATGAGTTTTTTTTCAATAAATCAGTAGTTTCCTCTATTTCCGTGTTGAATTTTTCTTGTTCGAAATAAAGTTTCCTTTTGCTTACCTTTTTGGGATCTTCACTCATTTCGGCGACTGGACAATTACAACCATGGGTGAAGGTGAAAATTTGTATATGTTTTCAACAGTTTTTAATGGTTAGAGACTTCCTGGAATATTTTTTTCACAGATGTAATTTCTTGACAATACGTTTCCTTGATTTAAATGGAGCATTTTCTTTTCCTTTAGAATGTTTATATAGCGTCAAACTATTTTTTCTCGTATATCGGGGTAAGATATGAAACTACTAACAGCACAAAATGTCGTGGACTGCAATTTCTTGAATACGGCCAAATACATCTCTGAAATATATATATTTGTTTTGGGTTGAACGCATTTCGGTTAAACATGTGGGCGGAAGTTTACCGCACCATAGTTACCAGTACTAGTAAGAAACTTCCAACTTTTTCACATAAGATATATGGTCGGTAGCGGGGCTCGAACCCATGGCACTCAATCAGCGAGATATTTAAACTGTTTCAAGTCAGCGACTCCAACCACTCTACCACGGTATTGGTCTATGGAATTACATAAATTGTAAACAAAATTATACCCGACATGAATTGAGCTACATTCACATACCAGAATATACAATGTATCTTCATGCATCTTTTCCAGCTCCATAATTATTTAATTAGGACACTTGTTCTCTGTCAACTAGTAAGTTGAAAAGAAACCAATCAACAACCCCATTTTTGTATTGTCAATTGAGATTTACAAGCCAAATATGAATGAAACTGAAGAAACCTTTCAAAAATAATTGACTGGAATCTATTTGGCAACAACGTAGTCATTCATGGACATACAGAGATAAACCAATGTGGACTGAAATGACAAGGTATATTAATTGAAGCGATCTCTGAACAACATACACATTCCAAGACAACCAGATTTACAACAAAAGTTGGTTTCAGTATTAGCATTATCAAATATCGGCCTTTAAGACTCCAGCTTTGAACTATCCGTTAACGTTAATATATCGAACCTTAAGCCATTCGTACACGAGAAATATTTTGCTAGGGAGTTAATGTCTTAATTTGCACTCGTTCAAAGATGTCGTTTAGCTGTATAATGCTAGAACACACGCAAAAAATATATAATTATAAGACATTGTATATAACATTTTGTACATTTATTACGATACCTGTACATTCTGAAGTATAGAGAAATAAATTATAAACATACCTCCACATGATGCACATCACTAATTAAATAAGAATCGTAAATTGCCGCTAAAATCAGAAAACATACTGACCAGAAAGTTTGTTTACATTGCAAATGGCCACCATTTTAGTCCGTCTAACTTTTAAACCTGACTTAAAAAGTTATCTTACCGGTACTAGTTCGACCCCTTGGATTATGAATTTTTAAATATTTTATAAATTAATATTGGGGACACTAATATAAAAATATGTGTCTATTATTAATTTTGTGTAGGGTATAATAACCCCCGCGAGAAACTTATTCTATTAGGCGAGAAAAACAAACACTGTTCGTAACAATATATGCCCTTTCGGCATTATCCTGTCTTCTTCGCCTTTTTATTCAAAATCACTGACGACTTCACTATATTTTTTTATCTGTGTCACTCAGACGCTTTCATCAAAATCACATAACTTTACGTCTTGTAGTAGGTGTGGCTGAAACTGTTCATGTCATAACTATAGAAAATAAATAAACATTATTACTCACTATTATCTTCTTGACTTTTGTGTGTATATCCTGACTGAGCCATCTAAAAATTGATATTGTCTTTGAGCAACATTCCAAGCATACAAAGATCGACTGTAATGACCTCGCTCAAACAGACGGAATAGAGCTCTGGTGTGATTAGAAGCTGGTCTGTTTCTTGCAAGATTCATTAAATCCACCCATTCATGAAATATTTCGGGATTTAAACCATTCATAAATACAAAAGAACATAATATAAGTCTTGAGAAGTGTCTAATATTTTGTGTCCAAAACAGTCTTCTAATACAATGTGGCCATTGTGAGGCTGGCCCTATAACATCTTGTATGTCTGTCCATAAGTTATAAATATCGCGGTTTCTGCTCATGACTAGTCTCCACTATGTAATGGTCAGAAATACTGAATGCACATCAATAATGTTAAATACTAAACAGTTATGATTCGTATCACAAAATAAATTCGATCTCATTCAAGAAAATCATGCTTACACATAAATAGTGTTTACACGATGAGGTTACGAGAAGGGATGAATGTAAAAAAAGTATTTCAACATTAATATAACATTCATTCCGTAAAGGTGGATGTAATTAAACAGTCAAATAACATTCATTTACTTAATATATATTTCTAGGACATTTCGCGTTTCAATGAATTTCATAAAAAGTAAGAATGTCCAGTATACTACCGTCTTCTTCCCCGGGGAAGATGCCCACACAGCACTCGTATTAACATTCATTCCGTTAAACGAGCATTTTCAGACAGTTCCACCAAAATTTTACCAAGTCTCATTTCTTCACAACATGAATGCCCCCTAAGAAAACCCTGTTCCCGGTGAATATTTCCCCCTGCAGGGCATTTTATTAAAGACAGTAAGAATGTCCTGCTATATATGTACTACCGTCTTCTTCCCCGGGGATCATGCACACACAGTACTTGTATTAACATTCATTCCGTTAAACCAGCAATTATATATCTTAATAAGATATTTGTTAAAATGCTTGTTTTACGGAATGAATCTTAATACAATTGCTGTGTGGGCATTTTCCCCGGGGAAGAAGACGGTAGTATATATATAGCACGACTTTCTTACTGTCTTTAATACAATGCCTTGCAAGGGGAAGTAGTCCCCGGGAATAGGGTTTTCTTAGGGGGCAGACATGCTACTAAAAATAGGGCTTGGTATAGTTTTGGGGGAACTGTCTGAAAATGCTCGTTTTACGGAATGAATCTTAATACAATTGCTCTGTGGGCATCTTCCCCGGGGAAGAACACGGTACTCTATATATAGCACGACTTTCTTACTGTCGTCAATACAATGCCTTGCAAGGGGAAGTATTCCCCGGATATAGGGTTTTCTTACGGGGAAAACATGCTACAAAGAAATGGGGCTTGGTAAAGTTTTTGGGGAACTGTCTGAAAATGCTCGTTTTACGGAATTAATGTTATTGTGTGGTGACTCTACAACTCACCCGGGGTAAATACCATTTTCATATGTATAAATCGAAAACATTTACACTGTAATCCGATATCAATGAATTAGCTGTCGATGTATGTTAAGGTTATTGTAAAACAACGGTAAAAATCTACAGTCATCAAATCTGTAGCTGAAGGCTAAAAATCATGAAGAAATAAATTGAACACTTTTTACCTTTTGAAGGTTATTTTCATTTGTTTTTGTCATGAGATTTACTTCTTTACACAACGATTTTTGCACTCCATTATAGCATAGTTTGACACATTTCACGTGGGAATTGCATGCGACTTTGTCAGCAGAATTGTCAAAAATATATCATTAGCAAACCATTTCCATGTACATCTTGTACTTGTAATGCCTATGCATTAGAAATGGCAGAAGGTGGTAATGTATCTACAAATCACGATGTCTCCATTACGACTCGAACAGTCGGTGGATTTGGCGCAAAGATTGAAGATGTTTTAAAATAACATTTCCATAAGTGATTTTTACAATCCCTGGAATTTGTATTCCTTGTTTCTACAAGGAGACACCTTCGTTGTGAATTGGTGTGTCAAAAATTGACTATTACCTGACCGAATACCATCTAATGCTAAAGGAGATTGCGATAGTGTCATGAAGTAGTCTCAACGATCTGGAAGGGCGACAGGTTACACTTTAAGATGTACGAAAAACAGAAATCATGAATGTGCATCTCGAAAATACAGTTTCTTCGAGAATTCAAAACTTACTATACAGGATGTAATGGTGTTTGTCAAAACATATCTAGAAGGAAAAACTTTATACAAATGCAGTAGGATGTGTGGTGTGCATTACCAGAGCACTGCTGTTGACTGGGACAGTTTTGTGAGAGAGCTGTTCAAGGAGCATTTCATGCGTCACATTTTTACTAAAAAAATGTGCGGTGAAATCGAAATTGATGAGTCATTATTTGGAAGAAGGGTGAAACATCACCGAGATAATCCTAGAAAAGGATGCAAGATATGGGTGTTTGGTATGGTGGAGAGGTATTCCAACACTGTAATTCTTTATCCGGTCAGGGACAGATCTCAACGGACATTGCTACCTCTTATAGAAAGGCATGTTGAAAAGGGAGCAACCATTTTCAGTGACGGATGGAGTGCTTACTGTTCACTTAATGAAGCAGGTTATAATCATTTCACCGTGATCCATAAGCACACTTTCAAAAGCCAATACAGGAATATAGACAATGGCCACATCATTACAGTGCATACAAATCGTATTGAAGGAGCGTGGAAGCACACGAAAGACCATTTCAAGACAATAGTGGGGACTAAATTGACGCAGTTTGAGGGCCATCTTGCAGAGGTGATGTGGAGGTCTGAGGTAAAAGGAACATACTTTGAACCTTTCTTCAACCTCGTGAGAGAAGTGTACTCTTAACATGAGCCACCGGCGTATACTTACAGCACGCCCCTATTCGATTCATGGGACTTGAATGCAACGGAAGATCTCGGCCAAAGCATACAGGAGTGGGAGGTTATCCCTACCGTCACTGACATTGATAACAATGTTTCTGATGTTACATCTACTACTTCTCAAAAGTCTACTCAAGATAAAGATGTCATTGTTGTTAGTTCAGATCATGAACCTGCCACCGTCACATCCGAGCCAATTACGTCAAAGACATTGACTCATACTCAAAAATTTATTTCCGAAATGTTCTCCTCCACAGAAAGTGACAGCGACACTGCCTTACATGATGCTACAATTACGGTAGTCAGCACTTATATTAAACAAAAAGCGCCTTTACAAGATAAAAAAGACCCAAGGAAACGGCAGAAGTGGCGTCACAACAAGTGCAGGACGTATGCGACTGACCTTGTCTGCCATCCAACTGGTTACGAAGACATTAAAAAACCTGGACGTGGAAAACGCAATAAGGCAGCCAAGAATACAAATCCATACGGGAAGCATGCTTTCGTGTGGTCTTCCTCTGTCCCAGACTTCGCTTAAGATGTGCAAGCGACGTTTTGTAAATATTGTAAATATTTGTAAATAGCAGTGATGCAGTCAATTCCTAAAGTAATGCATAAACATTTGAATGATATTACACGGAGTACTACGAAATCACATGAATATAGATTAGGTGAGTCATTGTTATATACATTGTACTTTAAAAAGTTTTCAAGTGTCTGAATGACTATGATCAATTTATTGTACAGCATACAGTATACCAGACAAGTACTTTCTGCAACAAACTTTTACTACTTCTCCTAGGGGAAGAAGACGGGATAATGCCATACTTTCATTATAGATATAATAAACGATTGTCAATATTGATTACAGCTTGAAATTGCCAATGACATAATTATTTGTGCACATTTTTCGTTTTCGATATAAATTAAACGCTAACAAGTAAATTGAAATCAAATTAAAATGATGTTACTTTTTTATTGTTTTATTCTTGAGTATCGTGGGCAGAAGAAGAGAACGGCGTTTTAGTAACAAAATACGTAATGAACTTACGGAAATCTGCGGCATCGAGGATACCCAGAAAAAAGCAACCAATGTTATACAATTTTCGCGAATAATTGAAAACTGGAGAATTCGCGAAAAAAGGACCTTGCGAGTTCAAAGCAATTTACAGTATTACGGACTGACTTATGGTGCTCAGTGATATACTGTGACTCTTCAATTTATAGCATAGCTTTAACTAGTCAGTCTCTACTAACTCCATTTATGCAGTAGTCTCTAAATTACATTAAATATAACAAATATCACATAAAGTATTATGTAAACACATAATGGAACAAAACACATAGAAATATGCTAGCATAGTGGTAATTATTAACAGGTTCAACTGGAACAAACATTCAAACTTACAAAGCAATAGAAAATGTCACCACTTACAAATCTATGGGATTTCTGCCCTAAACGCCAGGGTATCACGAAAACTGTACCCTACATGGCTCCACACTGGTTTACTCCACACTGTGATGTACAATGCTGTAAACAATGCAATGATTCATGCAAAGTGTCAAATTATAGACAAGGAACGCAACTCGATCTGACTGCCTAAACCCTAACCCTAACCCTCTGCTTATCTCAGATAAAATAAACTAAACGCGTAAACTGTACATCATCATTTCAGCCATTGCACAGTACCTTACCACCATGATTCACACCAAAGACTGATGAAGTCTTCCTCCAAGAAAGCCAAACCGACCACTAAACAAAGAACGGCAGAATAACCTGCTAATGTACAAATTCATGCTTTATACACATAACTCATGACGTTACTGATCATGTGATAATAAAATAGAAGACAAGTAATGGATTAAAACCAGTCAACACGGTAATGAACTGTACAAAGTAATAGGAATGGGACAAAAAGTAGATGTCTGTCAACTAAAAGGGAATTCAATAAAAAAAATGGCCATGTTACAAGCATAGTGTACACGTGAAGGCTTGTAAAAATTGTTTATGTAACCTAAAACTTATTTGTCGGTTACATGTTTTAAATGTACGTCCGGAGCCATACCTAAGTATTCATAGTATTTGAAAAAAACTTGAAATGTCAATGGGTAATGTCAATACTGTTGTATAATGGTAATTTATATTTCTTTTTAGTTTCTAAATACTTTCAAGTATAATTGTATGTCCCAAACACCTTCAAATTTTTATTTTAGTGACTTGCCTCATTCGGCAGGCGATATAAATTCACTGAATTTGCTTGTATGTTTAGTTTGTGAGTGAATGGAAATATGTTGCGGGTTTATTTTCCAGGAAGTATACGCGTATAATTCATATGCAAAAACACATTTTAGTAGAAGATATATAAGCGTCAATACCAAAAACAGTTGGCACAAAAACAATCAGTATGATTATGTTATTCATTTATTATTTGGGTAGAGACGTGTTGTTGATTGTACAGTGGCGCTCACGTTTTTATTCCGTTTTTCGGCAGGAAAACGCGAGCAGCGCCCGTTTTTCGCCCGTTTACGAAACGGGCCGTGTTTCGGCTCGCACCGTTTAAAAAACGCGTTTTTCTGCCCGCCCCGTGAAAAAAAAACGGCTGGTTGCACTGCACATGCGTGAACAGCGAGTTCCTGCGTATTTCCCGTTTTTTTACCGGGGTATCAAATGCGCATGCGTGAAAAGCGAGTTCCTCCGGTGTTTGCTGTTTTTTCCGGGGTAGCAAATGCGAATGCGCCACATGTGTTTTATTCACTGTTTGAATTTTTAGTAAAATCATGCCAATCCGTACAAACTATTAAAAATCGCGAGTACAATTATAGATGTTAAGTTTATAATGTGGTCAGATTAAGATTTTTTGTTTCTTGTTTTCAAAAACAAAGTATAACTACCACCAGCCTGTTAGATCATTACTTCCGCGTTTTCATCATAACATAAAATAAGCGGGTACATATCCCACAAGATGGAGAGCGAGGGAAAGGCCTTGTGATAGATAAAAATAATTAAGCACCTCCACTGTCACTATTATGTTACTATGAACAATCTATAACCAGTAGATATACATTTAATTAAATTAAACCTGCTCGATCATATGATTTCAGTTATCAAAATAAAACTATAACATCGGCAGTTGAGAACATTCATGGCCATGCTTCTGGTTCAATTGACATAGATTTTTTAATTTGTGCATGTACAAAATTTCCATATTCTTGATAACAACTTAATCGCTCTCGAGACTAACTACTATAGGAATCGCTCTTGCCAGACTTTTGATTTCCTGATAAATTGCAAAACGTATAGTAATATATTTAGGAAATAGATTTCACTTTTGAGTGATATACCGGTAAGTATATCACTGCGGGGAGTGTAAATGCGTAGTAATCTAATCACGAAGGCCTGAGTGATTAATTTCGAAGCATCTAGCAACACACAGTGATATAATAACCGGTATATCACTCAAAAATAAAATCTATTTC
The DNA here is from genome assembly GCA_022818135.1 of Saxidomus purpurata. Taxonomy (NCBI): domain Eukaryota; kingdom Metazoa; phylum Mollusca; class Bivalvia; order Venerida; family Veneridae; genus Saxidomus; species Saxidomus purpurata. Next base: position 1,475,285 of record JAFMSR010000022.1, on the reverse strand, counting down.
CATTCTAAACCATTAAACCACTAAACAAAAACATGTTCGATGGGGTACTATTTGCTGCACTTTCATGAAGTTGCTGTCTTGAAAGTTGTAGTTTTCCGTGCATTCCTTGCATTTCATGAAATTTTGGCTGTTCTTTTTTACTCCTCAAAAAAAGCGCTATACGTCTTATTTTTGTTGTGTCTGATATTGCTGGCCATACTGGAAGTGTAGAAAAGTTTACTACAATATTTTTTACATCACGTGAGTTCATTAACAACAATACCAATCCAAGCGTATTAGCGCATGCACACTCGTAGATGTTGTGTGAAAATAACAAGGGAGGTAATTTCAGCAGTCAAAACTAATTCCGGACGCCTAGCGTGCTATACTTAATAAGTTTTATCACGCTCAAATCCTTCTTTGTGTATATAGGAGAAATTTCCAATAGTGTTAGAATATGAGTTATACTAACACAAGTGGCCTGATGTTTCCTATATAAACATAATAAGGTTGTTTGTTATTTTAAGATAAAATACAGTACTTTTATCAAAGGGCAAGGTGCCAAAAAGGAAGTATTTGCTAGACGTATGTAAACAAGCCGTCCAATTGCATTTTGTGTTTTCAAGTTACAATGATGTACTGCTACAAATTGAATATAGAAGTGTAAGAAAAAATTGTAATAATAAATATGTGCCAACATTTTATCGTTTATTCTAAAATGACTCACAGTTTTGTCTCTATATGCAAAGAGTTGAAAAATTATGCTATACCAAACCATAAACAATGCACAAACCAATATGCTGTAAACATGACGTCATATTGCACCGCATGACGTTAAATGAGTGTTCGCATAGAAAACGCTTTGCATTTATTCACCTTTTGTAATATATGGTCATGTGAGAATCAAAATAACATCCTTCTCAGCGTTGTAATGATCATATAAACAATCATCTGTCGTACTGATGCGCTGTTAAAAACCAGTCAGGCTTTCTGCCTTCATAGCTAATTACTGTGAATTAGTACTACAAATCATTGTTTTTTATACGATGAACACCGCTGGAACGGATGTTATTTCATAAAACAAATAGTCGTTCAAACGCAAAAAATTAAATCACTCGTGCTCTGTACTCATTTTTTAAAAATTACTACGCATTAAAACTCCCGACTGTGTTTTATTCAACAAGAAATACAGGGACACATTTATTACTTCTTAAATAAAATTTACTTTGAAGTATTCACACTTCCTTCGGCAAAGACATTAAAGTCTATCTGTTTACGATTGAATAATATACTGACAGTTATTAGTTACTGTCTGTCATTGCTGTCACAGAAAAAGCACGCAGCTAAGAAATGACAGAGAAATTGCAACTTTTCACTTACTTCAAAATACCACAGTATGGGGTGTAATCATACCGGTATGTATCGAATCTCAAGGGAATTGCAATATACCGGTCTTATCGCACACCCCTACTCATTACACAAGTTACAGATGGACTCAACCCTAAAAAGAGATGTGCATTGTCGCATACATGTAGAAGTATTTAAAATGTCTTGCCTAACTTGCCATAAGGATACTTCTTCCTTAATTTGGCATTGAAGTGATCAAACCCATGACTCTTGTATTGATGCAAACGCGCAATCTAGAATTAAGGCATGTATTAACTTTGGATTTAATCTCAAGGCATTTAAACGAAGGCAGCCGGATAAGGAAAAATAATGGATCAAGTAGAACACGCCAATAGTTTCTGTGAAATAAGTCCCGGACAAATGAGGGACAAAAGCATGGATGAACATACCATAGTCAAAGCGGCAACTATAACAATGCCCCACACCCCCACCTCCAGGTAGCATAATAAAATAGAAGTATCACTGAAGGTGATGAATACCCACGAAACCCCCCATCCCTGAACGCCATACTGACATAGTATTCTCAATTTATATCACATTTGATGCTTATAATTAGACTATGCACAACGACTGTAGGCATGGTTTTGGAGATAGAGTGCAAAATATTTTACTATCTAAAGCCCCTTTGAATGTGACCTTTGACCTAGTTACCAGAAACATGGACTATGCACACAAAGGCATGGTACGTATCATTTCTGTGAATAACAATTTAATTCTAACCAGGAGTTTTTCAGGGATTGCGTCCATAAGTCTACGGATGGACAGACGGACAGTCAAGCTGAATCCAGTAATTACCCCCTTACACTTTGTGCAACTGGCGTATAGAAACATATAAGCAGGTCGAGATATTGGTAAGTTGTTTTGAAGGTGACCTTTGACATAGTTACCAGAAACATGGACCATGCACACAAAGGCATGGTACGTATCATTTCTGGGAATAACAATTTGATTCTAACCAGGAGTTTTTCAGGGATTGCGTCCATAAGTCTACGGATGGACAGACGGACAGTCTAGCTGAATCCAGTAATTACCCCCTTACACTTTGTGCAACTGGCGTATAGAAACATATAAGCAGGTCGAGATATTGGTAAGTTGTTTTGAAGGTGACTGTGTAAAAATTAGCCACTACAATAAACAGTCCTGTTCTTTCAGTTTTTCCTATTTCTTATTTTTGTTTTTCATACACAAGAGGATTATGACTGAAAGTTGCAATGAAGATTCATTCTTCAAGAGAACTGAGTTCCATTTTAGTTGCTCATCTGAGCAACAAATAACATTGTTATTAATCTCACTGTAGTATTCTAGTTATGTAGTAACCAATACTGTATTTACTGCAGAACTTAATAGTATTCTACATTGCTAAAGCTCTGCATTTCTGTATTGTGCAAATCAATTCAAAATCTCTCAATGCATTAAAAAGTTACAACCTGAAAAATTGAAAAAAGTTCTCATGTGTCCATTTGTTTTCCAAGTGCGACCTTGATATTTGAGCTTTCATTCACCATGCTGTGTTTATAATTATATATATAAATTACTAAGGTTATCTCGCGTGCTTAATTCGTCATCATCAGCTACTGTTCTAGAGTTTCAATGGCTTCTCTTATAAGAACAAAGATTCATAGCTAGCGTAGCATTATCACTTCAGCTGCAACTTGGGAATTTATCCAATATGGATGTTGTCCATGTTGTCTGGCCAAATGATGTTTCTTGTGAGCTATCAATTTGCTGATTTTACTGTTGTTCTTTCCTTATCTTCAAAATATCAATGTACATGAATTCCAAATATGAGTAAACTCAGCAAAGTTCTTCTTTAATGTTAACTGAATGTTGTCATTACATCAAGTGTCCCAATGTCTCACCTCAATTATCAATTCTTTTCCATTGTGCTTTTGTTTTCCTGTTTTTTTTATTCCAATGAAGCTGAAAAATCTACTATTAAGCATATGATGTCAAGTCTCATCATGCTCATCACCAAGATAATATGATGAATCAAAAGAGAACTTCATCTTCTAAACTGATACAGCCATCTGGATCAACAGGATTCAGTTAACAATTGCAATGATTGACTGTTTCCTGTTGTTTTCAAATCTTGGTCTATTGAACTTCCCTCATCACTGTACGTACATGAAGCTTTTTTTTCTACAACAAATTAAAAGAAAAATTAACAATTGCATTTTGTTTTAAATCTTACAATTAATAATTGATACACATACTGAAAATTTACTGAATGAATAGTTAACAGTGCAGGTTATGATCAGACTGCATGGTTTTGATCTGCACAAGAGGCAAAAGTGTAAGCAAAATGCTAAAAATAAAACTAGATGCCCACATGCAACATGTCGACCCCGCCAGCTGTTAAAAGGACTAACTCCTTACCAAGTAGAGTAGGTAAAAAAACACCTAAATATTGGATGTAACATGCATGTTGTACCACATAAAAGTTGTCTTGATTTTTCTCTACGGCGAGTTATAAAAAAGTTACAATATTAATAAGCTATTTATAATACTTAACAACAAAGGGAAGTTATTCTAAAAACAAGGGTAGCTCATGGTGATGAAAATTTGTGCCAAGTAAAATCAAAATCCCTCCATGCATGAAGAAGAAATGCTACGGACAAAGATTTTCTTGAATTTGACCTTTAACCTCTAACTTCGACCTTAGACCTAGGGACCTGTTTCTTGTGCATGAAAGTCCGTCTTATCTTGGTGAACATTTGTGCCAAGTAAAATCAAAATCCTTTCATGCATAAAGAAGAAATGCTCCAGACAGTCATCCGTGAGTTTGACCTTTAACCTCTTAAGTGTGACCTTGACCTTAGACCTAGGGACCTGGTTCTTGTGCATGAAAGTCTGTCCCATGGTGGTGAACATTTGTGCCAAGTAAAATCAAAATCCCTTCATGCATAAAGAAGAAATGCTCCGGACAGTCATTCTTGAGTTTGACCTTTAACCTCTAAGTGTGACCTTGACCTTAGACCTACGGACCTGGTTCTTGCACATGACAGTCCGTCTCATGGTGGTGAACATTTGTGCCAAGTTACATCAAAATCCTTTCATGCATAAAGAAGAAATGCTACGGACAGTCATTCTTGAGTTAGACCTTTAACCTCTAAGTGTGACCTTAGACTTAGTGACCTGGTTCTTGTGCATGAAAGTCTGTCCCATGGTGGTGAACATTTGTGCCAAGTAAAATCAAAATCCCTTCATGCATAAAGAAGAAATGCTCCGGACAGTCATTCTTGAGTTTGACCTTTAACCTCTAAGTGTGACCTTGACCTTAGACCTAGGGACCTGGTTCTTGCACATGACAGTCCGTCTCATGGTGGTGAACATTTGTGCCAAGTTACATCAAAATCCTTTCATGCATAAAGAAGAAATGCTCCGGACAGTCATTCTTGAGTGAGACCTTTAACCTCTAAGTGTGACCTTAGACTTAGGGACCTGGTTCTTGTGCATTATAATAATAATAATAATAAATTCTTTATTTCAAGAAGGTAACATATTAAGGTTATACAAGAAGAAATAAAAGCATACACCTTATTTACAACATGGCCTTCTATAAACACATTCACTTACATACACTGAAACTGTCCAGTTACACACAGTCATTCACTTATTGACAGACACTCAAAATAAACTAATTATAAGTATTGTATAATTAAAGCGTGTGATAAATGATTAATCTGTAATACAACAAAAACAATATCAATAAATTGATTAAATAACAGGTGATTGCAACAAGTACTTTTTATATCTGCATTTAAAGGAATTTAATGTTTGAGCTGAGCGGATATCAGTAGGAATATTATTCCAGATTTGCGCACTGTAGTACGTAAAAGAATCTTTATAATAGGTTGTCTTATACTGTGATATAACCAGGTTATTACATGACGATGATCTCAGTCTGTAATTTGCATTTTTTTGAGAATGTCAGTGATTCAGATAAATAACCTGGGGCCATGTTTTTAAAGTATTTAAAAACTAATATAGCAGCGTGATATTTACATCTGTCTTGAAACGACAACCATTTCAATTCAATAAATAAATCTTTAGATGGCATTTTAGCCGGTTTATTGAGTATAATTCTTGCTGCCCGTTTCTGGAATTTAGTTATCTTACTTATAGTGGATTGGGTTCTCTTCCCCCATATAGTACAACAGTAATCAAAAGTTGACATAATATAGGCGTTATAAAACATTTTCTTCATTTCAAAAGTAAACAAAACATACAATTCTTTTTAACATATATAACTTTGTGTTTAACTTTGAACACATCTTATCTACTTGCGTATTCCAACTTAGTGTTTTGTCCACATACACACCCAGGATTTTTTGTGCGGCAACGTTTTTCACTTGCGTTCCATTTATATTAAGCATTAACTCGGAAGCATTCTTCAATTTATGTTTGCTACCTAATAGCATACATTTTGTTTTAACAGGATGAAGAGACATATTATTCATACAACACCAAAACGAAATATTATTTAGACCTTTTTGACAGTCCGTTTAATGATGTTGAACATTTGTGCAAAATTATTTAAGAATCCCTTGATCCATGGATAAGTTACAGCCGAGACAAACTAAACTCAGACGGATGCACGCTGACTCTTGCAAGGATGCACGCATGCACATACACTGAGCCATCATTTGGACACCTATATTGAGCTTTTGTAAGAGGCTCGACAAAAATGGTTATGATGTTTAACAAAAATGTTGACTCAGGTATCAAAATGTACGGGATTTACAGTAGATTGTCTATGTAGTGTATTAGGATTTGTTTAATGCAATTTATTTCAGTATTCAAGTAAAGTAATTTATTCAAACTTGTAATGTTTGCTAAATGTCAAATGTTTTTAAGTTACTCAAAGCCATTTGCAATTTCTGATCAAGGAAATAGTTTAATTGTTTACCACTGCAAAACTGTGTTCTTATGTTAAGGAATAGTTGAATTCTTCTAGGACATTATAAGAACAGTTCTTGAACATCAAATATATGTAGCCACAACCATTCTAAACATCTATTCAAACACATCTGTACTTTAACTGTTCTCATAGTTTCAACAGGGCAAGCTTTAATCATCAAACATTTTTTATTTATATCACTAATTTTTTATTTATGTCACTATTCTCAAACAATGACTTTTTGAGGGGAGCAGTGGTGTACGACGGTACCTTCTCATATGACACCAGTACTGGCTTTCCAGGAAGCGGACTTGAGAGTGACTCGATATTAGATTGAACAAGATTTCTTCACAATCGAGCTAAAGTAAATTAGTATGAACTAATGACTTTTCGAGCTAAAGGCTGATTCTGACTGCCAGGCTACCTTTTAGAAGTAAACTCTTTTATTTTGTGTGATTTATTGTTAAAATTTTATTGTTAAATGTGTTCATATTATTAAACTCCCTTAAGTGACAGATGTAATATCACAGGTATATAAACCTTAAGCAGCATCTTATAGATTCAAATCAAAATACTTACTCTGTGTTTAAACTTTGTGTACTTAGTGAAATCCTAGACATTTCTAATTCTTTGAGACTCTTAAACATATTTGGACTTAATTGCGTGATTGATTGAACTGTTATCTAAATAAAATAAAAGATTGTCATATTTTACATAGTGTCTAACTTGGAACTTATTAAAAAGGACTTAACCACTTTTCACTTGATATCTGATATTTATTCAAAATTTCCCATAGAATAACACTTCTTCAGTTTAGTTTTTAAACTTCCAAAAATGATTTTCAATCAGAAACTTCCAATTTGAAAAATAATTCTACAATTCCAACTACGGTTCAATCAACTGATTATGAAATACAGCTGTTAAATGCATTTCAATAAAACTGAAATGGTGCGAATATAAAATAAAAAAGCGTCCCGCTGACCAATAGTTCTTCAGTATAGCCTGAATTTTGACCTTGAATATTGAATTACTATAAGTATAAACTAAACTTATTACAGTAAGATCTTAGTAAATTCATGGTTCAGTGCTCAAAATTGGACAATAGTGTACTTTATGGCACCTCTGACATATCTTTGTTATGTAATCTTACATAACATACTGATAAGGGGGATTTTGATTTGATTTGATGAGAATTTTATCAAGGTCCGTCCAAAAAAAGCACTTATGTTAGCTTAATATCTGGATGAGACCCCGGCATGTCTCCCGTCATGCCTAAGAAACAAAATTTAGAAGCCAGAAATAGGAGATTTACCTGACTGCAATTTCCAGCTAGTATAGCCAAAGGTTGAATTTGATTGGTTACCAAAGAGTAGGCCAATCACGGCGACCAATGATATCTAAGTGTGATTGACCTAATGATAAGGGGGAAATTGAAGCAAAGGTTTAAGTACTGCCTAAGGCAATAAAACAACTTGAATAGGAATTTGATTGGTTACCAAAGAGTAGGCCAATCACGGCGACCAATGATATCTAAGTGTGATTGACCTAATGATAAGGGGGAAATTGAAGCAAAGGTTTAAGTACTGCCTAAGGCAATAAAACAACTTGAATAGGCTGTGGATTAATGAGGGACGAGCTTAATTCTTAAAACAAGAGGATAAGATTAATTGTTCCAATGAATAATGGATAAACTTTCTGTCCTAAAACAGACCTATATCTACAACTGTTACAGTCCTCATTTGACCCTGAAAGCACTTTACAGAAACCAGGTTTCTTGTTTGGGATGAATAGTGTGTAATAAAAATAAGAATAACAGCCATGCTAATTAACTACCAATAAAAAAGTTTTGAGTAAATTCAGTAACTCATAATTATGTATCTTCCCTTAATATTAGAGAAACATGTAAATGATTAGTGTACATTCAGATATTAAAAGTCAGGTCTTGAACCTGATCTCTTTTTGTGAGATCAGTGCTCAGACAAATAGAAAAAAACTGTAGGTCAAAGTCACACATTTGTATAATAGTGGTAATATTCCCTTGGAAAAGTAAGAAGTAATTTGTAATCAAGATAGGTGACTTTCCACCATGTCCATACTCTGTTATTACCTTTCCTGTAATTTATTTACTGTACAGACCACATTTTTCTACTATTTTTTAATGAAAATGACAGCTATCAGAACTGCCGCATTTTGTTGAAAATCCCAAGTTCTTAAATAATACCAGACAATAATTTCTGCCTTTCTGATTCAAATGCAGACTATGATAAAAATATTTCACTTAATTCAAGTTAATTGTGATCTTATTGAACAGTGCACACTATTTATTGGCAAATAAGTCTTGTTTAATAATCAACATACCATCAAGTCCAAAATGTACAGGGTGACTGCATGTATATTGAACTTAGGGGTTTAAAAGCTGCAGATAACACACAAAATTAACGAAACCTAAAGCAATATGCAATAAGACGTCACTTAAATAAAGACTGTTTCAGAAAATATCAAGTATATTTTTGGTACATTAACCTAATATCACTGGCACTGGACACTAAATCAATAGAAAAGTAAAGGACATACAGGTAACTTGTTTATAACAAACTCATTAGGACCATATCATTATCCGGAGTTAGTTATATCCATATAACATTTTCATAAGAAAAGTAAAATAAAGAAAGAATCCCCGGCAGAAAAAATATATTCCTTATATCCTGATTTCGCTATATCCACAGTCTTACAAACAAATTTTACTATAAATCAAATATCATTTCTTTATATCATAAAAACCGGAAGACACACATTGTAATAAGCAGTTTTAAGAAAACTAGAGCTATCACTAAATGTGATTAATAACCCCGAAAGAGTGCTTTATAAAATGAGGAAATTCGTAGTAACAGAATATCTTGCAAAAAAAAAACAACCAAAAGAGAGATATTGTTCTAGTTGTATTGAATTCCAACCAGTAGTTTTCAAGTAATGCTCCGGACAAGGAAAATTAACAAATGGCAATAACTCTGTAAATACTCAAAATAGAGTTATGGTTCCTGTGCACTGCACTTCCTCTCAATGTATTTGACCAATGTATGAAGTTGAATTGAATTCAAACCAGTAGTTTTCAAGTTATGCTGCGGACAAGGAAAAGTAACAAAGGGCAATAACTTTGTAATTACTCAAGATAGAGTTATGGTTCCTGTGCACTGCAATTCCTCTCAATGTACTTGACCATTGTATGACGTTAAATTGAATTCCAACCAGTAGGTTTCAAGTTATGCTGCGGACAAGGAAACGTAACAAAGGGTAATAACTCTGTATTGAGTCAAGATAGAGTTATGGTTCTTGTACACTGCAATTCCTCTCATTGTGCTAGACCACTGTAGGAAGTTGTATTGAATTCCAACCAGCAGTTTTCAAGTAATGCTCCGGACAAGGAAAATTAACAAAAGGCAATAACTCTGTAAATACTCAAGATAGAGTTATGGTTCCTGTGCACTGCACTTCCTCTTATTGTGCTTGAGCATTGTATGAAGTTTTATTATATATCTATAATTATTTTGCCAAAAATACAGCCTATATTCAACCATCAAATACGGCCTGACAGAAAAAAAATCCGTATTGTATGTACGTGGAATACAAATAGCGCGGCAAAATTTGTAAGAGTGCATTCAATTGGCTCTAAAATGCACATGACGTTAATAACGTCGCTTTTGACTGGGTCGTTACTATTTGTTTATACGATGACGTCAATAAAATGGCGTCGCATACTTCGTATATTTCGCGCTAAAAAGGGTTTTACTTCAATTTTATGCTTAGAATATCATTTTAATTTAGTTTATTCGCGCAGACAAGTGTCAAAAGGTATATAATAAAAGGGTTATTAGTATAGTAATGTGATCCATAAGCCGGATTGGCTCTCGTCGAGGTCGGATCAAACTCGTGCTACGCACTCGTATGATCCGACGTACGACTCGAGCAAATCCGGCATGCTGGATCACGCTACTATACTAATAACCCTATTGTATTGAATTCCCACCAGTAGTTTTCAAGTTATGCTCCGGACAAGGAAAAGTAACAAAGGGCAACAACTCTGTAATGAGTCAAGATGGAGTTATGGTTCTTGTGCACTGCAATTTCTCTCAATGTGCTTGACCATTGTATAAAGTTGTATTGAATTCCAACTAGTAGTTTTCAAGTTATGCTCCGGACAAGGAAAATGCAACAGACCGCCTGACCGACCGACAGACCGACCGCACGACAGACCGACTGACCAACCACCGGGTGACTCCTATATACATGTTTAACATGTAGCACTGATTTCTGTGTATGCTCTTTAAGAATGGTGTTGATTAATGTTATTTTACATTGAAAGGAACAGTCACCCCAAAAAGTTTCTGTCTGGCCGGTCAGGGAGAGAAGGATAACATGTACATGTCACCATGCAATCCTTCAATAATTGGCTTCCTTCCATCGTTTCGAAAACAAATTTCAGTATGCGTTTATTTACATGTACAGAGGGTTACAAGGTAAAGTATATGTTTATTATAGCATCACCCCTACTTTAATGACCAACCACTTTTGGTAAAGTAGGCGGGGAGGGGCGGGTTAGAGAACCAGACCCTTTCATTGTAACGTGAGGGAGCAATTGAAATTGCAAGTGAAAATCAATCAGAAACTTTTCACCCATGTACAGCTATTTCATTGTTTATCCAAGGTCCAAATAGAAAAACTAAATGCTACAGTAAAGTTATCTGCTTTCATATTTAAAAAATTATTGATGAAAATTTGATTTAAATTGCTTCTTAGAAAAAGACGCTTGTTGGTAAACAAGCTTGTGCATGCTTAGATTTAAGTTTGCGAATGTTTCAACCGCAATCTTAATGCGTGCTTTAATAAGTTTGCCGCACGCTTATTATGATTGCGACTGCAATATTGCTGCGACCTTGCTACAACCTTAAGATAGTGGTTTTGGTTTGGGATAATTGTTGAATACTGCAATGTACAGCCGTTTCTCTACTCACTAACCAACACGCCAGTTTGAGCCCCCAGAAAGAAATGCCTGGTAGTGACGGTCAATTTTTTATGACATCCTTAATATTGTTTAAACAATTGTTTCAGTTTTGTTGATGAAGGCTTTTTTGTCATGTAAATACTCATGTCGCTTAAAGGGGCACTCCCTACATCTAGCAGATTACATTCTCGTAACAAAGATTATGTGTTCAATGAACGCAAAATGATAAATAAATACAATTTCAAAGAAGAACCTATGGCGAAAAATGCCTCATTTTACCACAATTAATCAATAAAGAGGTGTTTTGTTATAAATTGCATCCATCCATTAATTGTACAACAACAACTCTACATAGATTATTGAATGGTTAATTGTACTGCAGTATATTTCAAACTGCTGATTTTATCGATAATAACTGGAAATGCATGGCTGAGTTTTTTAGGTTGAGTTATGATACTTCTAAAGATTCTATTATTTATGTTTTGGAGGTTTTCAGTTTGTTATCAGATATAGGGTATGTCTCTTTAAAGGGGCAGTCCCTACATCTAGCATATTACATTCCTGAAACATAAATTATGTATTCAATGAACGCAAATTGATAAATAAATACAATATCAAAGAAGAACCTAAGGCGAAAACTGCCCCATTTTACCACAAGTAGGCTTTCTGTAATAAATTGCATCCATCCATTAATTGTACAACAACTCTACATAGATTATTGAATGGTTTCCGGTACTGCAGTATATTTTGAATCGCTGATTTTATCAATAATGACTGGGAATGCATGTAGCTAAAACTTTTAGGTTAAGTTATAATACTTCCAAAGATTCTATTATTTATGTTTTGGAGGTTATTTAGTTTGACATCAGTTAAAAGGTATGCCCCTTTAATCTGAGTTCATCCCCGATATCGGCTCTATGGTTGCGGCCTTTTTGATTCAGTGACACCACGTAAGTAACATTATGGCATAAACACACAAATTAAAATTTTTAATAAGATAATTATGAAGTAAATCAATAAAATGAAAATGGTGTCTTAGTAGAGATATTAATGCTCATCTTTTTTATTCAGTAGTTTTGTATCATCACTGAAACGCCTACAATTCTTTACTTGCACTGCCTATGGTAGATCATTATTTAAGAAATAATCTATGGCTTGGAGTGCTTTATCGAAATTGAAGCATTCCCCGGAGGCGATGTGCCTGGCGGAATAATTCACGAGGGCGAAGCCCGAGTGAATTATTACGCAGGCACAATACCGACGGGAAATGCTTCAATTCCGATAAAGCACTCAAAGACATAGATTATTTCGATTCTTGTAAGCCGAATTTTTTAAGACTATGGACTACTACGGACTTTTTTCAGTTCGGCGGTAATGTGTAAAATAGCATAAATAGTGGCTGTTGGAATTCACTCCCCTATTCGGACAACCATTCAATATATCATACATAACTATATTATACAAACTTTAACAAAGTTTAATCATCGAATACATAAAATATAAAAAAAAAACTACCTGACTGTGACATTATGCAGGACGTCAGATTCAGAACCTAACAAAGCAGACAATCGATTAAAAGCGTACCGTTAATTTGAACTGTACAACGTTTTAACGTGGAGTAATGACGTCAGTGTGATGACGTAAGCGTTTTCATTCATTGTTTTGTCTCCCGGAATCAAAACATTGTATGACTGTTAATGCTGAATTTCTTAGCCTTTTTAAGGGAAGCAAGGTGAAGGTATTCTAAGGCTTACTTGAATTAATCAAAGATAGTATTTAGGTACTTAAACAAAACTTTTTCATGCGACTGATGTATTTATACCGATATTATTTCTATTTCTATATTTAATTTAGTGCGCGGGAGTAAATTAGAAAAGTCGGAAGGAGCTACTTCCATGTCCGAAACTCCGCCCACTTTTCCGAGTGCTTTAATCATATTAAAGCACTCGAATTGACTATAGAAATATACCGTAGGCATATTAGAATGGTAAATACATAAGGCTAGATTCATGACAAAATTATATTCAACAGAAAGAGCAGTGGTCCCAAAATATTACCCTGGAGTACACCTGATTTAAGTCTCTGAATCAAGGAGTTGACTGTGAATTTACAGGTCTATTATTCAATTACAGCTCGCTCTGGATAACTGTAGTGCACAATTTAAAATACATGTACAAGTAGATTTGGTTGTCCATACTTTAATATTATCTGTTAGCAGTGGATACTATATACCATAAGGAGACTTTAGTAAATGTTCGAAGACTAAGTGGTTGACAAAGTGGTCAAGTGGCTTATGTACAATTCAATCTAAATTCCCATCAGTACGGACCACTGTGGTGAATATAACACTATATTCTAGGCTCTGCCTTTACGTCATACTGGCCAGTTAACCAATCAAATTATAAGAGTTTTAAAGGAAAGAAAAAGCCTTTGACAATATAGATGTATTATAAATGTCATTCTCAGACAATATAAATGATAATTGCTGGTTTTGGTGTAAGATCATGTTATAATTTAACTGAGTGGGCACCAAAAGTGATATTTTCATGAGGGACGCAGCCACAAGTGAAAATAACTACTTTTGGTGTAAACAAGTGAAATTATCGTAGATTATATGTAATATACATGATATACGGACCCTGGTATTATAATTATATGCTTGATAGTCTGTCCAGGGTGTTTGATAAAAATGACTCTTCGCAACATAATCAAATTTACCCCAGACCGACTATCAAGTATATGTATTATATATACTTGATTGTTAGTCCGGGGTGATTAATAAAAATGACTTTTTGGGGTCAGAACTTCATGTGACTGAAAAAAACATCCGATAAAAAAACCCAGGTTAAAACGATGAGCCAAATGAATAAGTTGGTCAAAACAAAAGTTGTAGGACATACAGAGGTTATGTTGATTCACAAATACAAATTTAATTATGTCGGTACAGCCTACTAACATGACTAAAGCCTGTATGACTGTCATTATTGTCTTCGCACATCCGGGTACTGAAAATGATTTACATTCAGGAAAGGCGACTCCTCGGCTGTCATCGCTGATCTCTATGCATCTATTACTGTGAATAATTATAATAACCAAGCTTAGAAATGAAAGAAGTTGACGATCTTCCATTACCTTAAAACTAGATTGTTTTTATAATAGTTCTTTCTATGTTATCAAAAGCCTTTTATATTATTAATGTTTTGTTTAAAATAAATTTAAACTTGCATATGAGTCAACGGTAAAGACCGAGTTTTCACTTAATTTCTACCGAATGAAGAAATGAACACGACTTAATAATTTTATTGGTTAACTGGTCAGTATGACATCACGGCAAAGCCGAGAATAGGTAAAACTGCAAAAATTATCAGTACACGGATGTGCGAAGCCGAGAATTCTTTTTTTTATTAACATATGAGCATTTATAACATAATACAAGGAAGTACATATCATCATGTATATAAAATATGATAATCACCCTGACTATGACATAAAAACTAACTAATTATCCATCTTACTTAGAAAAACAGGTTCCTCTGAAGTCCAATCTTTTTTTCTCTTTTTTCTCATACTATACATTTACACAGAAGTACACAACTGCCTAAGGCAATTAACTTCTAAATCCAGTTTCCTACTGAAAACAGCTCCAACTTAAATGTTAACATGCTTTATGCAGATGCAATACAAACAAAATTGTACGTCCATTATACGCACTGACATATACAATTTACCAAGATTAATATTTTACAAAAAGAGTACTGATTTTATAATTCAAACATATTTGCATTACTGCTTGCTATAAAGCAGAATCTGTGTGAAGAACTGTTGACAGGTAATCAAAATGTTGGTTTTTGTTGTTGTTTTTTAACTATTTAATAATTCATTTTTAATTTCAATCTGAAAGTATTGTCAGATCTAGTGAACAAAGCCTTAAAGCGACTGCACTCCAGATGGACAAGTTACGCTAAAAAAAGAAAATTTTCAATTTCAAGAAAACAATTGTCATTACTGTATCAGGGGCATTGTATTATGATAACGTGACAAGTTTTCTAACAAAAGAAACAATTAAAATGTGTTGTTTTGCTTACTTTTATTGTAGAAAATATCACCCCGTGACTAACGGGGTGGACTCTTTGGTATATCAATATTTTTAACTCGCATCAAATCAGCTGACTCCGTAGTGTAGTAGGTTAAGCCGCTGTAAATTTTTTGTAAGCGCAAAGATCCGAGTTCAAAACCTGGCTCGGGTAAATATTTTTTTTCTACCTTTATTTTTAGCTCTTACACAAAGAAAATAATCTTGATGCTGACAAATTGAATATATATTGATTTTACCAAAAAAATAAAATTTACTAAGAATTTGGAGTGCAGTCGCTTTAAGAGCAACAAAAGGGGCACTAATATGTACTAACACGCCGAGAATTCTTTTTATGAAAAATATGGGAAATCGTACATGCACGACTTAAGGACTACGCACGACGTTAGAACAACAAACCACAGTAGTACCAGTGTTCATGAACTGTTAACTAAAAGTCTAAAACGTGACATTTAACCATATATCTGATCATAAGATATGAATATGTAGGTTATATCCGTTACCTGAAAAGACCGTAGACCCCTGTTAAGGGGCTGTAAACTTGTAAAGTTAATTCTAAACCATTTTATTTAAGATTTCATGTTGTTGTTGTTGTTGTTTGTGTCGAGACCAGGTACAGTAAAGTGCCGCTCCGAATTAATGACTATGTTATGTTGTAATCGTCTAGGCTTCTTCACTCTAGAGATTCTTGTAGCCTAAAAGAAATACTACTCAATAGCAGAGACATAGTCTCTGACTTTTAGTGAACGAAAACTTGAACGGGACAAATATCAAAATTAAAAAATCCAGGGCCGGGATAGATCTACAGTAAAATCTAGAGAAATTATTAATGTACAGTATGTTTATTATAACAATGTCCGTGCCAACTTGAAACTGTAGATTTTATAACGATAAAACAGATCAGCAATAAGATGGACGCTTACATTTCAATGTAAACAAATCAAAGTATTTAGACAAAGACACGCTTCGCTGATTAGTGAAAAGGCAACAGCCGTAAAAAAAACGGGCTGGGAATCTTCTGATTGGCTGCTCGTTTTGACACGCCTCTTTACCGGGGTACTGCTTCCATATTTGGAGTGACCGGTTTTTTTTACCGGCTATTCTTTCCATATTTGGAAATGAGCCGTTTTTTCGCGGTAAAACGCGTGAAACTGCCCGCGTTTACCGGGCGTTTACCACGCGGTAAGAACCATGAGGTAAACGGAACAAAAACGTGAGCGCCACTGTAACATGGAGTCAGAAATGGTGTTTACTGTAAATGCTGCCTTATTACTCTATCATAATTTTTTTGTCTGATTCAGATACATGATTCGGTCACTACAAGAGAACATCATGTCGTTGTTTGATAACTGCCATTGTCTTATTTGCACATGCACAGCGTTTTCCTACAAATCTTTAGACCTATGGCACTGTCTATCAATAAGGTACTTTGCAACGTTCTTGTAAGTTTTCCTATACTTAGATATGTTATTAAGTCTTCTGCAAATCTCGCAATACCTGTTAACAGGCCAACGAATACTGAAAAAGCGGTCTTTCTTTTGCAAAACTGCGATGTAGTCTGCTTTATTGTTCCCGAGGTCAGACAAAAATTGCACAAGAGACGAAATGTTTAAAAAGTCTGCAGTATTGATATATGTATTTTTAGGAAGTAGTCGTCGATAATCCGCCCCTCCTCTAACTACAGTTATCCAGCTAAAGTTGTAGTTCTGAAAGAATTTTTCTGAGATATAATCTTGACAAAAAGAGTTCTCGAACGCTAAAAAATATTTATACTTCGGAATTAATAATTCGATCTGTTCTTTACTAATTTTCTTCCCATCCGAACTGCAGCCTCCTAAAATATCCACATTGAAACCGCTTTCCATCATATGTTGTACATACAGCCTTCGTTCACTGGCAACGTGACAATGGCTTACCACCCAAAGAGCGTTTCTTGTCTTTGCATTATAAATAGATTCATAGTCACATCGATATTGCGTATCTTGTCTAATTAAACAACCGTAAGGGTTTGGAATATCTGAATCAAGTCGGTAAAGACTTGACCAGTTCATTGTATTTTCCCAAGATTGTAATTGAAAGTCTGTGTTATAGAAATGCTCCGGGGGTTCGGTAGATGTAAATATCCATACTTGATTTGGATTTCGCTGCTTCAAAGGTAAATATGGTTCAATTCCCATACGTTCATTTCTAATGCCTATATAGAATATAACTGCATCAGCAGTAAATAATTTTGTTTTGTTACGTGAGATAATGCAATTAGGGTACTCACAGTCACTATATATTATATCTCTCCTTGCAATGTTACTCATAAATTCAGGCACGTTATATAAAAATATGAGTTTTTGGTTTTTATTCGGCTCCTCTATTTTCGACACATTAAATATATTTCTTTCGAAGTATAACTTATTAAATAAGCTAATATTGCTGACAAATGTTTCCATAGATACTGCATTTATAGTTTTATGTTTTATCATATTATCATGTTTGCTAATTATTTGCTGTTCTGTTTTCCAAAAGTGTACATATATGACTAAATCAATGAATATAAGCGTCAAATAAATTGCAATTACACGTGAACAAAACATCATTTTTCATTTAATGCTTAATAGAACCTGGAGTCTATTGTAATAATGCTACTGTGTTCATGAAATATTGTAGTACAATGTAATTTCATTTATAACAAATTTAATAAAAGTTATGCAGAACATTTCTAATCCTGAAAAGTAGGCTGCGGATATGACTGTTAAGAACTCCGGTTAGTTGATAAAGGTGTTTAGTGAATATTTGCGACCGTTCTTTCGAATAAGTAATAGTTCATTAAGTAAACTCTAATCTACTTCACTGTCTACCTAGCTGCAACATAAATGTGTTTAATTCAGACGAAATGTTCATCAAATGGTATTTATCCTCAATTCTCAATTCAATTTAAATTCTGTAAATTCTATACAGAAATGCTTAAACTTTCCTCACATGTGGATGGACCTGTGAATTAACATATCAAAATTACTTCATTGCGTAAACCTGTGTAATTATTCTACACCCCGGGTATTCGGCTACCTACACGCCTGAACGATACATGAGAACACCTGTCGAATGTTTGTGGTCAATCCATTAAAAAGATATTTATTCACCATTTACTGAGGATTTAATACTTTTTATATCGAACTTAAAAACACTTTTTCCTATATATCTGTAAAAAACAACATTACAGTAAACATCTATACATAGTTTATCTTGTACATGTATTATACATAGAAGAAATACGGAGCGATATAGAAATACCGAGGAAATGTTAAGGTTCTGTTCAGCTGATATGTCGTTTAGTTTATTCTTTATAGGTTGCTGCTGTTACTTCCCAATTTCTATAACTATCAAAAAGAAATTTGTTTCTGCTGAGTCAAAACACTGTCAAAAACGGTTTATATTTCAGATATACAGATCAAAGTCAAAACAAATAAACTGTGTGTTTGCGAAAACCCGACCCGTAAACCTTTCCACCCCGACCCTGCAATTTTATTCAATTTTCAGAATGTTAACAATTCCATTCCCCTGCACAAAACATGGAAGAAATATTAGGTTCTTTCAAACTCCTTGTGCACAGCTATTTGATTTAGTGAGCTCCGCTCTCAAATGTATACTGTGAGGGGAAGTAACCACTGCGGGGAGTTTGAGGTTCTTTGCAATTACGAAGTTGGTATCCCTGCTTTTATGTTTATGTATCATTGTTTGTAATCGATGATCGTCAGCGGTATCTCCAAATAATTGAACTCAACATTTGGCAACAAAAACACCAAAATAGTGAGTAAAACGTATATTCATCCGTCGGTTACGTGTATTTCTACCAGGGAAAGTGGCAACTTTAATTATTTTAATCATTTCCATAGCTTAAAGTGTCAAAATGTACCATTTTCCGCATATTTATTCATATTTTTACCTGTAATCTTTAATTTTAATGACTGACATTTTCACCATTAAGAGAAAATTCATTTACAGTAAGATAGCTGTCTTAAACTCTTCGCAAATGCAAAAATAAATGTATATTTTGATTTTGTTAGTACTTACAACAAACATTCGACATGTACATAATTTTATATATCGTTCAGGCGTGTAGGTAGCCGGATTACCGGGGTGTTCTACTCCGCATAAGAAAGTGTAAAAGCACATCAACACGTATTAATAATTACTTTGAACTAGCAATGCCTTCCTTCACATTTGTTGTCACATTTACGAAATATAAGCCGCTATACAATTCGTATACGATCGGTATTTCAAAGAACATGTGCAGTGGTCGGGACGTAGGGTGTTTGCTGATTCACTTTAAGCGAGGTTTTCCGTTCCTGGTCGTTAAAAGGCGGTGTGAAGGTTGCTTTTTGATCTTCGTGTATGCATTTTTACCTGGTAAATGGCACTTCATGAATACTTCTGGCAAATGAACACGCCGTTTCGGCTCTACTGCTTATATGCTTCACTCGGTTTTTATTTCAAGTTCGTAGGTATATGAATAAAAAAAGTTATTGAAACAAAACCTTTGACAGGTCGTTTTCCTACACATATTACAAGGCGAATTTGCTTGCTTGCCATGTGATTTTCTCCCTCTATATATGGTATTGGAAGACTGGCATGATCTGAAATGTTAGCGAAATATGACTCCTTCATTTCACTTACAACCACTTACGGCTTTTACTTTTGTATGAAAAGTTTTGTATTTTAAGTTAATTTAAACTGGCGATATTGTAACTTTGTCAGCGCCCACTAAATATTCGGTAACCACCTAAGGATCGTTTATGTTATGATCTTTGTGTTTAAGTATAACGTTACTGTATCGGAAATAGTAAAATATGTATAATGCAAATAATAAGAATTAAAGTTATATAAGAAAGTTGCAAATGCAGATTTTCCGAGTAAATCAAAGGGTAAATAAAGTGTTGCCCGGCGACCGGGATATAGTATGTATAATTATTTTTCACGGATTATTGCTTTCACTGATATTTTAAATCTCTTAGACAAGTGCATTATGGTAAAAAGGATTCAGATTGATCATTGATTAATTGTTGTACAGTCTAAAAGTGCAAAAAGGAGTATTTTGGGACAGTTTAGGCCAATATACCCGAAAATGATGAGAGCATCAGCACACCTAAAATGCTTGAAGCTACCAAAATTGGGTTGAAGCAGAATTTATAGGCCATTAAGTAATTATGATATATGGCCACGCGTCAAGAAATGAAGCAGTAGTGTTTCGCTAACATTCATTTCAGATCATGCCAGTCTTTAAATATCATATATAGTAGGAGAAAATCACACTTCCAGCAAGAAAATCGCCATGTGGCATTTGTAAACAAACGACCTGTCAACGGTTTTATTTCAATAACTTTTTTGTTCCTAGACAAAATAACGTGAAATAAATAACCGAGTTAAGTATATAAACAATAGATGTAAACTACTTACCAGGTGAAACACGGATATCAAAAATCAACCTTCAGTCCTCCATTTTTTGAAACCGAAAACCTCGCTTAAAGTGAATCAGCAAACACTTTACGGCCCACCCCCTGATGTGTTTATACACAACGTGCATGATTCAACAATGGTCTGTTTTACATGTTGTTTCTGTATCAATACAATTACTGTAAACTGAAAAATGATTCGCGCAGCTCTTATAATGTATAGGAAATGGTATGAATCGTTTCAGCGATTGATTTTAAACCAATCGTTTTTCGCGAATAATTTATCTTGATAACGTTCTATGGGAACCGTTGGTATCATTAACAATGATATATGCGCGCACTTTACAGCGTATAGACGAAGAAAACACATTATTTATTGATTTACGTTTTATTTAAATATATTGAAAATCAAATTAAAATGGTTCTTAGGTTTGCATGGATAGCTTGTGATGATAGATCGGTTAAAAGTTGAGTAAAGCTGCAGCGATTATAATCTAAGTCAACTGCAACTGAGAAATGTAAACGTTCGATAAAAGCTTGCGACCGACCACATATTCTTTGCAACATACAATGAAAAATTATCAACAAAAATAAGGCAGTTTGTTCTACGTCTTACCGGAAAAAAGGGAAGTTGTTTTCATTATAATGCTCGAACCTGACATTTATTTGGATCATGTTCATTGTTTTTATGTGGCCTACTATCGGTACAAACAAGTAAGATAAGGTGAGTCGCTATTCTTTCTTCTTCATTTGAATTAACGTAATTTTTACAATAGAGCAAATTTCTAACGCCTAAATGAATTAATCTCTTCCGAAAACTTAGACATTATTGATACACTTCATGAAAATCAAGCTTGTTATAAATTTACAGAGAAATTACTCCAGTTAATGTCTAAATGTATTCCTTCAAAAGATGTAACTATCCGTCCCTATGACAAGCCATGGTACGACTCTGAGATTCGCCGTTATACTAAATATAGAGACAGACAGAGACATATAACAGTAAAAACACCATAGTCATTAAATTTGTCTCCGTATGAAAAACTGAGACATAAGGAAAACAACTTAAAAATATTTGCAGAAATAGGTTATTTTCTAATAAAATCGAAACTTTCAGTACTAGTAATTGTAGAAACTATTGGAAATCGTTGAAAAATGTAATGAAAAACTATAAATTTTCCGACACAATACCTATTCTTAAAAAATTCAGATGGATTGGATGATCTTTACTGACGAGGAAAAAGCCAACTGTTTGAACGATTTTATGAAACGAATGTTTTATTTTATATCTGTTTCTAAATTAGACGATTCTAGTGCCGTCTAACCGCCTTTCGAACGCAAAACAAACGCATCACTTAATGATATATTCATTCGAAAATCTGATATCGAAAATATTATTGTAACTTTAGATATGAACAAAGCTGAAGGTCCTGATTTTATAATCTCATAGAGTTTTAAAGAATGTGATTTTCAATTTCTGAACCTTTGTGACTGCTATTTAATAGATCTTTAAAAACTAGAATCTTCCCTTTAAAATGGAAATCTGCTCTTGTTTTACCTCTTTATAAAAAGGGAGACAAGAATTGTCCTGTCAATTATCGTCCTGTTTCTCTATTAAGCTGTTTAGAAAAACTTATGGAAAAAAGTGTATATAGACATATGTATAATGTTTTCAACACAAATAACCTTATCTACGAAAAACAGTCTGGTTTTCTGTCTGGGCATACAACCGTCTATCAACTAATTGATCTATATTATCAAATAGCTCAATCTTTTGACTCGAAAAACATACTTGTGTGATATTTATCGACATATCTAAGGCATTCGATGGGGTATGTCACAGAAAATTACTACTTAAGTTACACCAACACGAAATAGATGGTCAAATTTTTAATTGAATATCTGATTATTTAAGTAATATTCAAAAAAGCGTTTTCATTTGAAAATCATATTTTAGCTATAAAAATGTCATAGCAGGAGTACCACAAGGCTCCGTCTTTGGGCCACTGTCATTTCTTATATATGTCAATGATAAAACTGACAATTTGGTCAGCATTTCGAGACAATTCGCATATGATACGTCCTTAGCTAGTACAACGTGAAATGTTGATGACTTACAAGGTATTCTAAACCATGATTTAAGAGAAATTTCGTAATGGTCCAAACAATTGATTTTTTGTCCTTAGTACTTTGAACTGAAAAAATACATAATTACCTACATACTTTCTCGTTCGTTCCCTTTGTGCGCTTATTGTCATTGGATAGGTTTATCCCATGGTATTCTACGGTACTCTTTCACAATTTACTTAGCTATTACTGGGCTATTACTTAGCTACTATGTCACTGTATACTCCGGACACGCCAGTTTATGCCCTTAGAATTCCCGTTTACCAGATTTCCTACTTTCAGAATTTGTCACAAGTTAGCAGAGACGTACTCAGTACGAATGGAGAAACCTTGAAATTTTACAAGGCAGTTTTTGTCGAAAGATAATGAGAAAAAATGAGAAATGAAATGAAGTGGAGAGTCCAGCTTCCGGCGTGTTTCGAACCCACGACCTTCCGCTCTTGCGTCCAGTGCACTAACCACTGAGCTATAGAGGACTCACTAGGTCCAAACAATTGATAGTAACCTTCAAACCCGACAAAGCTGTAAACTGTAAAGTCCTATATTTTGGTAACAATAGACCCCCAATACTTGAATTTAGTAATAAATTATTAAGTGCAACAGATACGCATAAACATGTAGGTGTAGCTTTGAGTGACAATTGTAAATGGCACACTGGTACAAGTAATATAAAAATCTTTGCATCAAAACTTCTTGGGGTTATGCGAAAAGTGAAATTAACGGTTTGAAGTAAACCACAAAACCAAATTTACATTTCTTACGTGAGACCATTTCTCAAATACTCATCGGTTGTATGGGATAATTGAACTTTATATGAAAAATATATTTAGAGAAAATACAAATTGAGGCAGCTAGGCTCGTTACTGTGACTACACGATCTATAAGCTTAAAACATCTGTACCGAGAAGTTGGCTGGTTAACACTTGCCGATAGAAGAAGATACCAGAAATTTGTTTTAATTTTTTAAGTAAAAAATAAAATGGTTCCAAGTTATCTCAGTGATTTCTTTCCAAGATCTGTTGGTGAGCTAAAATCTTAAGGGCTACAAAAAGGTGGTATACTTTGTCCTTTTGTTCTGTTGTCAAATCTGAATTCTCAAGATCAAGTCCATACTTTTGTTTCTTATTATTTGTATTAATATATTTGTTTTCTTTTTCAGGTTGGATGGATGCAGAGAAGGCGGTCTGCAGTGGTGTGGTGATGTCGGCTTGGCGAAGAACTTTTACTTCTTGCAATTGACATATATTCGTCTTTGCCTTTATTTTTACAGGTTTAGCAGAGATATTGTACATCCTATCTGGGATTCTTGCTGATGTTCCCGGTGAATTAGAAGAAACCACACGAGGACAGATTATAGCACTTGGAAAAATGTTATTCTCGATAGGTTCAGTAATTGCAGCTTCAAAGTTTTTAGTCTTTCGTAAGAATCCTGTAACTGTTCTAGTCTCCATTGGTTGAAACAGTATAACAGTTGTTGCCGTTACTTTCCCTATATTTGTTGTCATGGACATAAAAGCTGCTTCCCATTCTTTAGGTATGTCGTTATTATCATCTGTGTATTGTTTTATTTCTCTTATTATATTGGTTCCTATTAAGAGAGGTACTGCTTTATGGAAATCTGTATTTGGTACAACTAGAAGAAGGGTTTCTATTGGTTTCTCTGATATGTGTGTTTCCACAGTAACTTCTATGTATCCTAAATATGGTATAGATATTCCATTTGCTCCTTTGATATCTAAGTCAAAAACGTCAAGAGCTTTCATTTCAGGTTTAGGACTCATGGCTTTGTAGAATCTTTCTGATATCGTACTTATCATTGAACCACTATCAATCAAGGCTACCGTTTCAACTCCATTAACTTTTATGCGGCCTTTATTCGAATCTCCAATTAGTCTGCTAAAACGGTGTGTTTATCTTTTGGGCTACCTTGTTGTACATTGCTCTGTTCATGCCCCGTGATCAGACCGTCTTCTAGTTTAAAGGCTCATTTGTATCTTTTTCTTCCTTCTTGGACTTCTTGTCATTGGCATCATTTTCCTTTCTATTCTCGCTAGAATTTCCTTTCGTCTCTTTCTCTGGTTGATCCTTCCTATCGTTTTCTCTTTCATTTCTGTCGTAATCTCTATCTCGGTTTGAGGGAATACACTAAACAGCATCATCTGAGGTACTTCTGTTTGTTGTCCCCTGTCGACCCCATGACATAAACATTGATAAACTGCTAGCTGGCAGCCGTATTAATAGGCTGTATAAATTTAATGATAATAAAATATATCTAATATATCTAATAACAAAGTTACTTGTTTGTTATTTGACCCCTGTTTGAATAAACGAATGTGAAGCAACTTTGTATAGTTATAGTAGCGTAGCAGATGTAATACAGTAGTTTATATACTATTTGTAAAGAAGTTATTTCCCTTTGACAAGTAGTGTACACGTACTTTTGACCAAAAACGCGTGACTGACCAATCACATGACGCAATCTAACCAATCACAATCATTCATCACAAACGACATATTTTCAAAACAAACGAACGCCATATGTTTTGGTGCTGATACATTATTTGATATTTCTGTGGGCATATTTATATATATCTATCTTGTTATATATTAATTTCAGTCTATCTCGGTTTGAGGGAATACACTTCACTACACTACACAACATCCTCTGAGTTACTTCTCTGTGTTGTCCCCTGCCGACCCCATGACATAAACATTGATTAACTGCTAACTGGCAGCCGGCGACAAATGGCGCCCAACGTGATTTACAGTGCAGTACCACAACTGATTAGTGGAAATGCAGCACGTGCAGGATGATCCATACACGAGATATTCTCAACATCCAAGGTACCATATGGCGAAAATGTATTTCATGATCTGCAGAATTTTCAACTTTACGGATACCTGGGTTTTGAACTTTATGATCTAAGCATGCATGCATATAATCTCTATTAGGGCCCATAATAGAAAGTCACCACCACAAGGATCTTCAGGGTTATTCGACGCTGGATGTGTATAAAGTGTATTTAATATAGTGACTTTTGACCTACAAATGTAGTGTGTTTATTATTATTGTGATTCGTATTGAACGATTTATTTAGATTTACAGAATAGTAGTAACATGTAATGTAAATGTTTGTTTTTGACAGGCATGTATATATTACTATGAATGGGAATAATTTGATTTTGTCTTCATGATAGATGTTTACAAGTTTTTGATAAATATCTAAAAGCACAGATTCAAAATCTAGGACAAACATTGCATTCAATATTACACGTTCACTAGTACTTATACACAAACCAGTGACCAGTTTGTACAGATATTAGTAGCGGTATTTTGTAAAACTACATTTAGAATAATAGCCAAGTACCGTTATTGGTAAGGTAGTTCACTTGTAGAACGAGCAAAGGTGTATTGTATATTGAATATTTATAAACTGACACAGAACAGTTCTCTAAAACGGGACCATCTCAAAATACACTTTAAAGACCTGACCTAAGGTGACACAAATAAATTTTGTCATCTTTAGTAGTATCCTTCAGCGAATGCTTGAAATTGAGGAATAATCTTTATTATCGTTAATAATATTGATTTTCCCCTTACACGACACGTGCATTATTGACAAATAGTCATCTTTCTGGGGAAAGATTGTCAATACATATAAATCTTTATTATCACATGTAATACAGATTTGTTTTTTACATACTGCAATAGAGAGATACTTTATGTAGTTGCAGTTGCAGTTACAGACATTTGTAAAATCTTTTCAAGATTTTGCAAATATATGAGCATCACAATAGCGTATCGTTTAAACCGTTCAATGATAAATCTCGGTTGCGTAAAATTAGATCGATAAATTATAGGTAGTAACATTTGATAGTTTGAAAGCTGTCAAGTACATTGCCTATAAAATAAATCGATTTAATACTCTCGGCATTCCGCTTAGTGGAAAGTTCCTTTTGAAAGGTTCCCTACACTATCTTTTTAAAAAAACCGATAGTCGATACATCGTAATCACTACTGGTTTTATAGCGCTGTACAATAGGAGTCCGCATAGCGCTCCACATCACCTGTATATCGTGGTTTCAGTGTCCAATGAAAACCACAGAACCAGAAATTGAATATCCAATAGAAACCACACAACCACAAATTGAGCAACCAATAGGAACCACGGCACTTGAAATTCGGAAATAAATTCACCAATAAGAACCACACCACTTGAAATCAAGGATAGTTTCAGCAACCGACATTTCAGTGTTTATAGCTATTGTATTGATTATAAGTAATATTTACGACAATATTTGGCCGTGATCTTAGTTTGCATACAGGTAAATTGAGTTTGGCCGAGTTATTTTGTTTTGTTTCAGGTAATTACACATGGAATCGTGTATCGATACGCAACTTTATGTGCTTGCAGCAATGGCGGCGCCAAAAATTATACAGCGTTTTGCAATTATGAGTTCCAATAGAAATAGATACGACTAAGTAAAATAAATCAGTCAGGTGCACCAGTCTAAGTGGTTCGAGTACTGGCTTCTCATCATTGCATCGCGGGTTTGCATGTGTGGTTTTACGAAACGTGAATCCGCTTATATACATGTCCGTCTGCGACAGTTTTGTAGACATTATCGTATTGGCACGGCACATGTTAGCGAATTGGAGACGTCCCCCGAAGAAAGTCATTTCTTTCCTGATTGTAGATCCCATGTAATATATACGTACGTTTCCTCCCAAGATGCCATTCCGAAATTTACTATATTCGTTCAGATTACTTCATATTTACAACAAGATACAATTTGCTGCATGGTATATAACATGATAACATAGCTATGCATAGCTATTGACCAACAGTAATATCAAGTATAAGGTTAGCATGAAGTATAACCAAAGTACCTGTGATTTAATTTAATTAAGATCAATCTTTTTTGATTGTCAACATATTATTTTATAGGTTTTTATTAGATAAAGTGTTCCTTTCTATCCATCTTTGCAAATTATAGTATTGATATATTCAGTTGTGTACTAATATTAAGTTAAGGGAACCATGTATCTTTTATTATATGCAATGATTGTTGTGTATACACATGATTACCTGGTTGTCTGATATATTAAGTATTGATGATGCTAGATCAGGTCAAACCATATGTTCATAATTCATGCATACAGTAGTTCTTTTCAGTATCCATAGGGGAAATAGTCTGACCATGCATTGAATGCAAGAAAGTAAATCAATTTGTATACATCACTTTGCACAGGCTTTTACTTTCTACATTTTTAAAAACTAGATATATACATGTTGCCATTTTGTTTCTTCCTTAAAGCTTTACCTATTTATCCAAAATTGAAGAAAAAGTTTATTTTCATTTCTGCCATCCTGATAGATCTATGATACTATCAGTAAGTATAAATACATTGTATATCAATATATCAGAATGAATGAATGTAATTATGGAAATGTGTAGTAAATTCATCTGCTACTTCAAGAAAAAAGTTGTGCATGACATTGCATTTTTATTTACAAAGAAACAGAAAAAGGCAACTGATTTGCAAGAAAATATTTCTATATGTTTTCTTGTTCAATGGGCATTGTGCAGGTACTTTTTCTTTGGGGCAGATTTTTCAATCCTAATCTCAAACACATTGAAATTAATCTGGATCCATATTGGTTGCAAACTCATAATTAATGTAGATTTTCACACAACACACTCAAACCAAGTCACTGAGGAGGTATAATAAGAAGTTTGTCCAGACACCAGACCAGTCTTGACAGCATAAGGTATGAGCCAACATAAAACATGGTCAGGATGAATGCTAAATTTCTATAATATTGGCTAGCCCAGCCTGTATGAGCCATTTTATAGAATGGTTACCTTTCCATGTGCATTAGCAATGACTAACATGATTTAAAATGCTTATGTATAAACAAGATAGTATCCTTGTTGTGCATATATATTGTATGTACCAAAGAAAGCAAAGACAAGAAAATGTTGCCAGAACATCCTTGTGATTTAGGTATTTGTTATAGATTCTTGAATAGGTAAACATCCTCATACAATATAAAACATACAATTCATGCCATTTAAGGCCTGTAAACAAAGAACATTGTACAATGTTTTACATGTTCATGTAGCTTTAACAACTGATGCTGTCTTTTACAAACACTTACAAAAATGACATGTGAAATGCTGAGCTATCCTCTGATTTTGTGTACAAGGTAACATGGATTTGTAACACAAAATTATCTGTAATATGTATACTAGCTACTCTAACAATATAGTTGCTTCAATGGTTGGTCAGTTTGTTGACTTAACAGGTTTGTTTAACAATTGGCTGGCTCAAAAAGTTGCCCTTGCTTTGGTTTCCAGTTTTTGGCAAATGTAGGGATTTTGATCACTTTAAAACTTCAATATCTCTTCTTTTATTTTCAGAACCATGTCTGGACCTCTATATCCAAATTTCCAGAGGGATGTAAGTGGAGCACTGTTGCTGACCGACTCAGAACAGGGGCGTACAGTTGGGAAAAAATCGCGAGACATGGTGCCCACCTAGTACAACACGGCAGGTGGAAAAAGATGCCCGTGAGAGAGTTCTTGCTTGCCAGGGTGACATCAACAACCAAAAGGATGTTCTTGGTATGTTATTCACTTTGATAATGAGTTTGCTGTTTACCAAAAATTATGTTAAGTGCCACAGCATTGTGTTTCAATAAACAGGGCTTGCAGTGGCTGAATTTTTTTCAGCTGTTCTCACCTGTAATTAAAATTTATTGCCTTTATTCGGAATGTTAAAAATACAAAAGTACTGAAATATCCCAAACTCTTAAATACAGATGCTTTCTTCCTTGTGTTTTGAAATGTTACACCATTGTTTTTAACACTCTTTAAAAATTATCATACATTCTTTAAAGTCCCAGGAAGCTCTCATTTGATCAAGATGCCTTACTGACCTAGTCTTGACCTATATTTGAAAAACATTCCATTCCTTTCTTTGCTTTTCAAATTTGTAAGTTCATATTAGAAACATAGCGCTATTAAGTCTTCTTTACATTGATATCTTATCTGCTGGTGTATTTTTAATTACATACTTGATTGGACAATAAAATATATATTCTAATAATTCCAGCGCAGCATTTTTTCAGTGATATCTAAAAAAATAAAGTCTTTCTGGCAACTCTTTTTCTCTAAAAGACAACTGCAATACGACTGAAAGGCATATCTCAACATTGTTTTACAGTGAATAGTACTGTAGCACATAGTTCTATCATTTTCCTATCAATAAATCTATGTTTAATATTTTACTGTATTGATAAATTGAAAGTGATCCTGGGACTTCAATGTGTGATGGATACCTACTCAGTACAAATCAATAAGAATTGTAAAACTTGTATTGATAATATTATAAGTATACTTCAATTAAAAACTAGTATTGTATTGTTAGTTTCATATGAATACTGCACTTAAAGACTGGTATTGGTTAAATGATCATACTGAGAGTAAAAACTTGTATTGCTATAACTATAAGTAATACTGTAAACTGTATTTAAAACTGGTATTGTTTATAAGTATAATGTAACTAATAACTAGTACTTGGTAATATTACAAGTAAACTGAAATTAACTTCTGGTATTGTCAATATAACAATATTACCGTAATCAAACATTGGTATTGTTAATGTTATAAGAATACTGTAATTAGAAATGATATTGTAAATGTCGCAAGGAAATAACTGGTATTGTTAATATTATAAGAATACTGTATTGTATTGTAAATTTTCTCTTGATAAGGCTATACATCACACAACGCAAATGTATATAAAGTATATGGTACCATATGTTGTTATGGGCTGGTAGCCTTAAGGCAAATAAAATGTTTGAGTTTGTAAAGGAATTACCTCCCTTACTTTATCTTCCGCCATTTGCATTACAAGTGTGACGGATACCTACCCAAAAAATGTATGAGATATAATTGAATTATCTCCCTTATCTTCTTTAACTCCATTTGCAGTAAACATTGGGGAAAGTTCCAGGAGTTAATCCTTAATTATTTTTAGTGTAGGTATATTAGGTCTAATTCATATTTAGAGACTGTTAAATAGTAAATATTGTGTATGTTTGTATGCACTATATATTGTTTGAAGTTTAGTGCAGAAGGTGGAAAAGATCTATGCTCATAAAGCAAGAGGATTGTTGAATACTGTTGAAGTGCTCTAGGGTTAAAAAGGGTTTATTAGCTAATCAAAATCAAGTGTTGAATTTGCTGACCTTCAACCAAAGCATCATTGGTAAATGACAGTTTTGACATGTTGCTGCTGGGCATCTATTTATGTACAATGTTCTTAAATTGCTCAGTCCGTGATTATTTGATAGAAGAACATATAAATGTAGTTGGCAGTCCATGATGATGACTCGGTCATATGACAGTGTCAAGTACCGAGGGTAAACAAATCCAACCAGTCAGTCAGTGATGATAACACATTGCATTTCGTCGTTAAGCCAGTTGTTATTTACACACCTCAAAAAGATTATCGCTTGCATTGCAACAAAGTTGTGTAAAATTGCATGTTTATTAAGAAATAATGTGTAATCAGTTTTGGTAATTAATATCATAGGGAAACTGGAGTTTGGAGTTCT
The DNA here is from genome assembly GCA_022818135.1 of Saxidomus purpurata. Lineage (NCBI taxonomy): Eukaryota > Metazoa > Mollusca > Bivalvia > Venerida > Veneridae > Saxidomus > Saxidomus purpurata. Next base: position 1,443,712 of record JAFMSR010000022.1, on the reverse strand, counting down.
TGTGCGCCAAAATATATATCACACTACACTTGTGAAAGCCAACAAATAAAATTTGATATAAAAGATGATTCTTTATAACAAGTCAAGCAAAGTCATAATTATAGAAATGGGGATTGAACATCTTGGGAACAGCCAGCATATTATAACGTTGTCTTGCGACATTGACAGTCAGTCAGCTGTGTGTAATAAAGTAATTATATAAAATACATGTTAAAGAATGGAAATAAATTTTACTTTTGCGTGATGTGTCGGGCAGTATATCACTATGTAATTTAGATGCTTCGTAATTAACCACTCGGGCCTTCAGCCTTTGTGATTAGATTTAATACTACATATCTGTACTCAACACAGTGATTTATACTGACCAGTATATCATATATTTTGTATTATGGGCTGGTAGTACTTGATACTGAAAAAAAGCTTTCCACCAAGTATTGAGTGTATAAAATTTAGACATGCAGGTTTGACAGTTAACATTGTTATATCGATGAAAGTGGTCACTGTCAAACACCAAATCAATTAGGCTAGAACAATGTATGTTTTTAACGTTCAAGCATTACAGTCATTGTATGAACTTGACTATATTCTATCAACTTACACAAGTTAACAATGTCGGCTCTTTGCTTAGTGCAGCAGTTAGTGCATATATGCTTGTCACAAATCCAGCCTGGGTTCGATCCCCATCCTGGAAGTAGGCAACAGCATAGCTTAAATAAAATGATTAATATATTCGAGCATGACTTTCTCTGGGGAATTCCTCTGACAATTATGAGTGACAGCTCTTGTTTATTTGGATGTAAAGTTTTACACAGCTAGTATCTTAATCTTTTAGGGTTTAAGTTAAAGCTCCAATCTGTTGATCTTGAAAAGCAGCACAATTATGTACCTGGATTGTTAAAATAACGTAAAAAGAAGACCAATACACTTTTTATCTGTTTTTGCATACATGTATATAATTTTTGCTGTATTGGCAAGCATAGAGAATCGCATAATCAAAAATCAGCGAAAAAATTTAAGTACAACATTTCGCACATTTTTATGTTCAACATTGCAGATATTCCTACTTTTATGCCCCCGAAGGGTGGCATATTAAAATTGCACCGTCCGGCTGTGCGTCCCAACTTACAAATTCGTGTCCGGACTGTAACACTGTCATGCATTGAAGGATTTAAATATAACTTGACACAAATGTCTAGCACATCAAGACGACGTGTCGCGTGCAAGACCCACGTCCCTACCTCAAAGGTCAAGGTCACACTTGGAGTTTGAAGGTTATGGAATCCTCTATATATGCACATATTCGTGTCCGGACTGTAACTTTGTCATGCATTGAAGGAATATAAAATAACTAATAAGACCCACGTCCCTAGCTCATAGGTCAAGGTCATACTTAGAGTTTGAAGGTAATGGATTTCTCTTCATATGCATATATGCACACATTCGTGTCCCGACTGTAACTTCGTCATGCATTGAAGGATTTAAAAATAACTTGGCACAAATGTCTAGCACATCAAGACGACGTGTCGTGACATCAGTTAGCACCCATTCGATATCTGAAAAACCCTTTTGACCACTGTACAGGCCACATTTAACTCCCAGTCATCTTAAATTTTGGTTTGTCTTTGTGAAGCATTATTGCCTTAACTATTAACTGATAGTGCAATATTTCAATATTCTTAACTATTTCATGTACCATTTCCCAACTGCTACTGCTTGCTTGTCTGACAAAGTAGAAAAAATACCTCTTTTGTATGCATATTAGGATTTTTATCGTTGGTACTGATTGTTTCAACATGAGTCATGACCAACGCCTCCAGAAGAGGTTAGACACCCCTGGTTCTTTTAACATGCCAGGTGTATAGCACCCATATGTGGGACCTTGGTTTTAGTCTCATCCGAAAGACGTTTAGTAATTCTAGTTGGTCAGCCCCGGGAATCAAACCAGCTACATCGATAGTACAAGTCTCGTGCTCTAACGATTGAGCAAACCGGGCTGACCTCTTTTAATCAAATCAACGCAATTTATACTGTTTTCATACAGTTTTATAAAATGGATAAAAATCAACAGTATTGAATGATACGCTTACAGAATTATGTCATGATGTTCAGAGAGGGGAGGGAGATGGTTTTAGCTAAAACCAAAGAGCAACCGGGAAGAAAACGGCAACCGATTGCTTGGAATTCTCTCCTGGTAGGTCCACAACTGTCCCCTATACAGCTACAGAAACGTATCAAAAGGATGTTATCACCACCAAAGTTTACACCTAGTAAGTACTTCTATTACTTGTTAACCTAATTTCACCAACTGTATGACTCACTTTTGGCAGAATTAGAGGTAAATATTAAACCCCATTAAAGGCTTTCCTTCTGTCTGGAGTGATATCTAAGATATGGTATGTTGTTTATCATTCATATTGCCACAGAAACACCAGAGTTAGGTCACTTAATAGTTTTATAGTGTAAACTATAATCATATCATATAGTACACATATATAGTATTAGTAAATGGTTTAAATACAAGGTAGGATAATATATGGTATATATGTAGGAATATTATATTACAGAGTAATGTAACTCTTGAATGTAATGCGTTATATAAAATACATAATAAGTTTACGGTAATTTCTGACAATTTTACAGATATTCCAAGTAGAAAAGACAAGGACCTAGATGACGAGGAACTACTGGCATGTGTTGAGGAAATAGAATCAGACACACAGGGTGAGTGTTATTATTAAATGAATGGAATGATATATTCATGCTGTACCAAGTTAAATGCAGGTTCTGCTTTAAGTTAAAAATAATATTCTAAACAGTGTTTTCAAATAAGTTTAAATGAATTGTTTGCTTTTAACAGACATACTGTACATTGACAATTTCTCTCCTAATTTGAAAGCGAAGCAATAATTGGACAGTAAACTTTCCTCAAGAACTGTAGTGATTTCCTTGAAGAAAATGTACCTCCACTATATCAGGAAGCAGTTCTCTAACACAATCTGATAAATTTCTGACAAATTGTATATATACTTTATGTAAACTTAATGCATATTTTGTTTTCCTTCATGTGACAGTCCGGTTCTGGTAAATATAATGTCCCAGTGCCAGTAGCATTGTCAATAATGTTGTATGTTTATCATACTCTTAAAAAATTCAACACTGAACAGGTGAGCTTTGGCAATGGGAGATTGTGCTTATTATATTGGTGTAGGCTTATTGTATACTACATTTAATCATTAGCTAGAATATGCATGTTTTTATATATATTGGATTCATATATAGTAAATGTCATTTTGTCTCTTTTTAAAAATAACTAAGAGGTTAATTTGTTTTAAAACAGTTTTTTGGCAAATAAGTAATAGGTAGCATTGCTTGTGCAATACAGAACTGGAAATTGATCTTCATATTTTCACTTCAAATTAATAAACATTTGACCATAAAAACATTAACAGTTCATAGAGTTATAGCAGATCAGAAATATATCTCTTCTTCAATCAACTTCTTTAGCACAAAGTTACACTGTAGCATAAATAGTAACGTGTCTCGAGTAATCTTCACCCACTGCACAAGTCACATATTCATTGGTTTTGATAATTTTCCCACATCTTATTTTCATGTAAATCATGAAAAATGTACACAAAATATTATGTAAAGCTGTCAGGTTTCCTTACCAAGTGATTGTATAATTTTATTACCCAGTTACCGGTAGCTCTGCGTGGTTTTAGCTTGTGTGAAATGGAGCATATAACAGTTTTGTGAAACATACTGTTTTTTTTAAAAAGGTGCCAATTCAGGAAAAGAGTATGAATTCATTTTTAAAACATTATGGAAAAAATAAGCAGCGAATTCAAAGCACTATACAGTAGTGAAAGCAAGTCAACACTTGTCAATTATACTATTTCAATAACAAGCAACATATATATATTCATACAATTGCATCCCATCATGATTATTTTAATATGATATTAATCGATGCTTGGATTTTATCTCTGCAAAGACCTCCAACCAAAAATGTTTAAAATGTTCTTTCTTTCAATTGTTTGCGAATTTGATGTGCCACAAAAATGTAGACAATTTGACATGCATGAAAAATACCCAATATACTGTTTGGTGTAGGTGTTTGTATACTAAAGCTGATTATGTTTCGGAGTAGGGTTTTCTAACTGTATAACACTCACTGTAATTTAATATTATACTGTGTAACTTACTTATAGTATGTAATGCTTGAATAGTAGTAATGGTGCAGCAAAGTCTTCATGAATGTACTAAATTAAATAAAGTTATGACCAGAACTGGATTTATGAAATCTTTTAAGTGGAAATCCTATTTTTACCCAATATAATTGCTTTGATAGGGCAGAAATGTTCCTGTAGTGAGACCACTATTTGGATTAAATTAATCAGTCTTGTTTGCAAGGCCAGTCTACTATGAAATTTTGCATTTGTTTCTCAAATGTGTGGTCTTAATATCGAGAGTTGTCTTAAAGTCCCAGGATCTATTTGAATTTCGTGATATTGTAAAATATATATACTGATAGGATAACAACAGCATCATGTTCTATTCACTCTAAAACAAAATTGACATATTTATTTCGTTTGTATTCAAGTAGCTTATTCTCGAAAGAGACTGGGCAGGAAGCCTTATTTCTTGCAATATCATTGAAAAAAATACTGCTCTATATTTCTTCTATTTCATTGATTTAATAATTAGAGTTATGCATTTTCTTGGTACAAATAAAGGTCATTCCTGCCAGTAAGACATCTTTCTGGTAGAATAACAGTGACTTGTCAATGTGATCCTGGGACTTTAATATTGGGTGGTCTTTATAGAGGCACTTAACTAGAACTCTCTTCTTGGGCTTGGTGTTTGGTATCAATAATGAAGGTCATTAAACAGGTCCCATAAATTTGACTTGTACTATAATAAAATTGTCGTGCAAACTGTAAATTACCATGGAAATTCAATATATCTGTGTTATATTCCAGAAAACTTCAGCTGTCTTCATATAGTAAGCAATAACTAAAAGATAAATGAGACAGGTGAAGTTTTCCTTGATTAAGTAACTCTGGTCTTTATAAAGACTTTTTAAAAAATTGTACCTTTATACAGATTTTTCATGTTTAGGATTTGCATGGAAGTGTCTCTATCCTTCTGATTTTAACATAAATGTTCAAATGACAAGGAGTTTCTAAACAAGTGTCCAGTCACAATCTGTTATGTACACTCATGTATTTCAGGCATTACATTTTGTTAGTCTCAATTAATTTTCAGCAATATTGGCACTGCAAACAGCTGATAGTTTATTAACCATTTTTACTGGGGAGAAACATTAATAAGACCCATTTGCTCTATAAAGAGCTGCTTATTTTCTCATATAAAGGGCCACCGTTTCAGAACAGAGTCCACTGAGTTGCGGCATTCATTACAAAGAAAACAAATGAATAAATTTTGTACAAACATCTTTTTACGACTATATTGGACAAACCAAAATGGCAAAAAATGAGTTACAACATTTTGACAATTTTTTTGTGTGTGGCTATTTAACTAAGAATGCAAGTTGGAATTTTTATCACCTAGTGTATTTGTTTGAAATAATGCAATTTATGCAAACAAGTGGAATTCAAAAAAATGTTTTAAGACTATTGCACCAAAACAACAAAAAAACAAAAATAATATCAAACAGGGAATGCCACGTACCAAAAACGCAGCCTCCCCAAAACGAGCCCCACAACTTGTGTCATGTTGCAATGACCCTGACAAAGTCCTGTCTGATATAAAGTGATCATGAAGACTTAATGATGGATCTTTTTATTAAAGTTATGTATGTGTTGCTATGTATTGAATGTCGGGGTTTATTTTTTACATTAAATTCAAACTTCTCAAAATGATAAATTATCATGAAAAACAAACGATTTTTCGACATGTCAGCGGGCATAGGAGGGGTGCCAAACCAGTTTTTCCGGTATGGGCAAGATAAGCTGAAATGCCAATCCGATATATATGCAAGAAATTATATACAGCTGTAGTTTTGTTTGGGTTCCTTGACTGTTGTAATTGGTGTTCAGTATGTCAGCTGTGAATAATAATTGATATTAGTTACTTTATTATGAAACTAATATGTAATTTATGTTTATAACTATGAATAAACGTCTTTAGTCAATTTGTAAAAAAAGAAAACTGAAGAATTACTGTAACTGTATTATACCTTCAGCAACATTTCAGTTTCCTGCATTTGTATACATTGGTAATTTTCTTAACTTCCAGTCTTGGAAGAATCCTCAGTTAGTACAGGAGCTGTTGGTATTGCTCCTGTTAGTACAGGAGCTGTTGGAATTACCACTGTGAAATCTAAAGCTAAACGTTCCCGTAAGTCTTTACAGATGTTTGTTATACAGAGATGTAAAACCTATTAATATCAAACTTCAAAATTCTTCCTGACGTCTAGAGCTTAAATATTTTGAAAGTAGCATATTCTCTATTAAAACTGTTTAAACTGCATCCACTGGTAACAATAGTACCATTCTGCTTTTGTTGACCTTGTATTATAGCCAAGGGTAGCCAGGTGAGCGATACAGGGCCATCATGTCTGTAAAATAAACTTAAACTGTTCTCTTTCCATCAGATTTAGAGAAGTGTGAAATAGGAATGTTTGAAAGATGTTTATTTTGTTCATACACATGACCACTTGTATACTACTAAGATGCATGTAACTTTTTTTTACAGTTTTCCAACCAAAGGAGACCATACTTGCCCCTTCGCCTAGTCTGAAAAAACGTGCAACTAGTCAGACCTCACTTGCACCTAGTCAGACAGGATCTAGTCTGACCTCACTTGCACCTAGTCAGACAGCACCTAGTCACACCACACTTGCTCCTGCAGTTTTGCCTCTACAACATACAGGTAAATGTCTTGAAGGTTAATATTTAGCTTCGCTTTCTTTTCTTTTCATAGTCCCAGCTGACCCTAGTATTTCTCCCAGGGTGAACCTGCCAAAACCATACATTATCAAATGGACATCAACATTGACCATTGACCAAGACAATTCATGGTAATTAAATGACAACACACCGAAAATGCACCAGTGAACTAATTCAGGAATCCTTAGTACCGTAGTATACTCCACTTAATATTCTGTCACAATTCTTTAAAATTGATGTATGAAATATTGAAATACATGCGCTTACTAAAACAGATAACTGGTTTTATCACTGTATAGATTTTTTGTGATTCACCATTGACATCTATTGTCCATAAAATCTAGTCTGAAGCAACATAACTAAAGTACTGTATGAAAACCCAGGCGCGTAGGAAGGAAATTGACATTGGGGCCGCGGAAGGGGTGGGCTCGGGAGGGGTGTCCCCTCCCGTCGAGATTTTTTTCAATTTTAAGCATTGAAAGACTCGATTTCCAGTGAATTCAGGTTTTATTTTCATGTTTTTATCTAAACCTTTTTCGGTTAAAATAGTTGATAGATATAAAACTATTATCGTTTCGTAACATTTATTCACTATTACATTTATTTCATATTTATTTCATATTTTCTATTTCTGTACCAAATACAGTTATAAATTGTCACAGTAATTCAAACACATTAATGATATATTTATTTACCTTTAAGTATTCATATTTGCGCAGTCTCACAATGTATGTTAAATAATAAATTAGCGCAGTTTACCTCTTCATAGTGAAGCCACGAGTGACTTTGGAACCATTGCGAGTTGAATGCCCTGTGTTCAGTTTTTTTAATGTGCCAAAAGATCTCTTTGGAAATTTAAAACTTTTAGGCTGATTTGGAACGTCCATTTTAAAGTCAAACTTTAATGTGACGAGTTTGAAATAATATATATTTCTGGCTATTTAATGACAATTCTATTTTAACGAGTAATTGCAATTATCACAATCAACTACAGTTTTTGAAACATCAAAAACGATACAAATAATTATTGTCTTATTGCCTCTTCTTCCACTTACCCGTCGTTAATAATCCGCCTACTGTTTTCACGCCATTCACACGCCAATTAGCTAGATGGTCACAGGTTTAATTATGACATGGTGACCTGTTTATTCAATATCGTGTCAGACTGGTATTGATCTATATGCGCGTAGCTTTATTTAAAATACGATTATTAAGAAAATCGGTATCAAATATTCGCGGCCCCATTGCCGTTATTAGCCAGAATATTGGGGCCGCGGTCGCGGCCCCAGCGGCCCCAGCTCCTACACGCCTGAAACCGTGTATAAAGGTCAACTTTTGTCCAATGCTTACATGAACTGGCAGTCAAGGTAAAATTACCATTTCAATTTAAATTCAGCCTGTCTGCAAATGAGCTGTTTGCATACAGATCTCAAAACTTCCATTTGCCATAACTGGTAGTTATAAGACTGCAAATAACTTTGTATTAATATATGGCTACAGAATATTAGCAGTTCCTATTAATTTATAAGTACTATTATTTTTCCAGAACATGTACAGTTACAGCCTTTGCCAGACTTACCGGCTGCTTCTTCAGAATTAACACTATCAGCTTCAGCAGACTCAGGTGGTTATACATATGAACAAATCTTACAAGGGTAGAACTTAAACAATACTGAATTGCGTTTTATGATATGCAGAAGTTAGTTCTTTACAATTGTGATATTTCTTTTTAATTGTTTACACTCAGAATATCATTTCAGTTTTTCTTGTCCTCTTATTGACTTAACTTGACAGTTTAGATATTACTTATACATGTACCATCCTGACATCCATCTGAAAGCAAGAGTATATAACTATGTCAACACTATTTTTTTTATTGTACTTTGAATTTCTTAGATAAACTCTTGTGTGAAACTGACAGTTCATGCACATACATCATAAACAACTTTGAATGAACTTCAAACTTTGCTGTAGTGTTCAGGGGTTTTAAATTATTAGTTCTTGAAATATTGTCTTGCTACTTACTGCCCTTGTTTAGACTTTGAAAATACACCGATTCTTGTTTTGCCTGTTTCTGCCAATAGTTTATTTTTTGGGGCAAGCACTGAGATTAGTTGAGTGCACTTTCCTACTGACAGCTCTTATATCAGGTTTCTTCAAGTAATTTTATCCAGAGTTGTATTACAGCAAGCTTATCTATCATACACAAAATACAGCTCCCTAAGTTTGTAATTAAGGTCATACTTGGGGCCTATAATTATTAAATGTTTACTAGTAGCAGGCAATACTTGTTACATTTGTTTGATTAATTTTGAACTGTTTGTAGACATAAACAGTACAAAATTTTCAGAACCATTACTGTATGAAGGTTGGAAGACAACTTTACCAGATGTGGATCACCAATGGGTATCAAACGCATTCTTTCGTCTTAATGCCAAAAACAAAATTGAATTCAAGATGGAGAAAGTCACCCAGCTTTGGTTCCACCCACCACAGCCAAGCCTCCATACTTCAGGCAGGATCCGCAAAGAGAGATATTTCACTCATCGTCTCTTTCTCTGGATGCCCGTTAACCTCTGGGGTGTGATATTCCATTGCCCCCACAAGGATTCGGATATAGGCATCACATGCAATGGGATCCTCACTAGAGCTGGAATGCATCAGAAGACGCGGCTTGTGCTGGACGAACATTCCTTCTATGTGATTGCTTCTGAGTATATTGCATGCTCTAAATGTGGGAAGAAGGTAAGCATCTCTGTTTCATTTGTTAAGGTCTGACGCTCATCCAGGAGGTTTTGTAATGAACCCCACTGGGGTTAAGACCATACCTCCTCAGATGACACCAGTGCACTCAAGAGTGACTCAATAAGGTACAAGCTTCGAGCTATGATTAAATCTGAACATGAAACTACATACAACACTTGGTTGGCACCGGCTGCACAGATATGTTATTTCATTAAAACATATATTTCTATTACCCAAAAAGTGGTATCTTTGGGGTCACTACATATGTGATCACATAACCTTGTCCTATAATTTTGACCTGTATTTAAACAGTACTGTTCTATAGGTCCATTGCATATATGTAAAGAGTTTGTAAAATACATGACAGCTCTGGTTAAGTTTTACTGTGTTAAACTTTATTTAGTTAAGTAGAGAAATTTTAAATAATCGCCTATTAATACAAACACAACTTTTACTTCTAGCATGCTAAGGCTCTTTCCTTAGCCATGTTATATTTCACTTTAAAATGTTTTCGATACGTCATGGCATAATGTTGAAAGAAAATCCAGTGACGATAAAAATAAGTATTTTTCTTCAGAAAAATAAATGTTTTCTTCATCTGGTTGAAACTCACATGGTTGAGGTTAAATGTATTACCGGTGACGTTCTTAAAAATTAGACTGACATTTAGCATAAATGCCTTTCCTTTCAGTTGGTGGCCTGGACACATAGCATTGTCAGCCAACTGGATCAGGACAAACAGCTGATGTTCCCATGCATCCTTACATTAAAGCTCGCCTGTGACAAAATCATTGTTGTGAAAATGCGTGACAGAGGGTTGGGAAACAGAAGTAGCAGCATGAAGAAACAGCTGGAGGAAACCCATAGTGAGCGCTACCTTACAAATGTGCACCATTACCTCAAAGCCTGTGATACTTACATCACAGCTGGTACCGTGGGACTTGTTTCTTCTACTAGCTTTGAGGAACCCCCTGTCAGAAGGCAAGTTCCCGGCCATAGGTGGCTTATGAAAATTTACCAATTTGATGTTCTTCAGCGGCTGGATTTTATCAAGGCCTCCATGACTTCCCTGTTTGGCACTGTGTTGAAAATTGATTCCACAAAGAGAATAACAAAGAAGCTGGCAGGTAACAGATGTAGTGTTCTCTAGTATTTATGTGCAATGATTTCTGAACCTTTGTTGCCATTTAAAAAGTTACATGCTTAAGAATACATTAGGTTACTAGTTTCATAGTATTACATAACAATATTTATCATTGAAACATTCATGTACTCAAAAAGTTACACAAGTCGAGTGTCATGTACAATGTTTGAATAAGCATCATCATCACCTCCTTTTTGCTAGTTAAGGGCTGGACACCTTGACACAAAGTGTTTAAACCACAAACCATGCTTTTAATATTTTTTTACAATCGTCTTAAGGGAGGAGAGCTTAATTTGTGTCAGAGGTAAATGTAACTTTGTACCATATGTTGGATTGAGAATTATTTATAAGAGCTATATAATAAGGAAACTCACTGGCAACCAGCATTTAGCCAGAAGCAGCCTTTGTAAAATGACAGGCTGACACAGGCTTGAATGTAGTATTTGTAGTATTGACATATTGTATAATTTGAAAGAAATAGCATTTGCCCAATTTAGCCTTCATGCAAATGCAGTTTATATTATCATATAAGAATTACATTAGCAATAAGAGATGCACTGTAATGTTCAAGCATACATTTTCTGCGTTATCTTATTAGTGAAGTTTCAAAATTCGTTTGCAGGAAGAAGTGCAAAGACCAGTATGTGGGCCACCAATGTTGGTAATGAGCAAGGCCAGGTGATAATGACGGTCATGACAACCAGTGAGGGCCATGGACTTGTGTCCATGATACAAGGTGTGTTGGCGGTACATTAATGCAGGAGTGCCACCACCTCGGATCCTGTATGTTGATAGGGACTGTTGTGGTGCAGCTCAAGTCGGGAAGTACTTCTCAAGCTGGCCATTCCTTCTTGTAAGGTTAGTAAAACTGTAGGTTTGTATTGAAATCATTTTACCACTATGCCTGTTACAATAACAACTGTTCAGTGTATGGAGATGATATATGCGATGTAGTTACAGGTTGAAATTTGGTCACATTTGGTCATAAGTAGGTCTCAGGTGAGTGATATAGGGTCATCATGGCCTTCCTGTTAAATACATATTTACTTGAATCAAGAATATTAAAGTGTGCTTTCCCAAGAGAGCAGTTGTTCTAGTACTTGTTACAAGTAGCTTGCAGACTTAAGCATACACCGTAGTGTATCTCGAGTGTTTCTGTATTTTCCTCTTTTTAATCCATCATAATGGAAAAATTCACAAATTTTGAAGTGATATTGCCCAGCCTCAGGGAGAATTTATTTATAACATACTGTCTAGCAGAAATTTTGTTTTAATACGACACATATGTTTGTATGGACTGCATTATCGATATTCACATTTTAAAAACAGTATTATGAGGCAATAGCAAAAAAAGGCAATCAGAATTTAATGTGGTCTGATTGTTTCAAATGTTTTGTTGATAATAGTACATAATATAGGCATTTTATAACTTAAATTCTATCAACAGGTTGGACATCTGGCATTTCATGCGTAGACTGTCTGTTGGGTGCACAACTGATGTCCATCCATTGTACGGGAACTTCATGAGTGATCTCAGTCACTGCAGCTTTAAGTGGGAAGAGGAAGATGTAAAGCTTCTGAAGATAGCGAAGAAGGCTGAGATGATCCAGCAGCACATCCCGGATCCATCTGATGCAGATGTTGTGCGCCATATTAAGAGTGCTGAAATGTCACTTCACTGTCGCCGGATGACCAGAGGTACGAGGGAAACCACAACTCTCTTGACCCAGCTGATACAGTCGCTGGATGGTGGCCATGGACTGGACACTCAAGAGGTGCCCTTGATCAATAGCTTACAAATGCAGCGGATCTGGGCACAGCAGAGCCATCATGTGGCTTGTCATCAGGATCCTGAAGGTGTCCAGTTATACACCGTTGTTGGAACAATCAAGAAAGGTGGTGTGGAACTCCCAAAGTACCGATGTGCCAGAGGTTCAACCTCCTTGGAGTGTTTTCATCTGCATATGAATCGCTTCATCCCAGGTTGGTTAAATTCATTTCTAATTATAATTAGTTCTTCTAGCAAATAAAGGTTTGTACAAAGGTTTACTTATGGATAGGAATGGTATACAAAATCAGTGATATGTTAATGCAGCTAGTATCACTGTAAACGTTCTGGACAAAGAGCTACTTGAAACCACAAAATGTAAATAAATACAGTAAAACTTGTATTAAGAGACCACCTTAGGGCAATGAACATTGTGGTCTCTTGATAAAATCTTGCATTTAGAAATCTACTTTAAAGTGGAAGATGATAAGCAAGATAAGTTTCTTTCATGAGACATTTGGTTCAGATGGAAATATCAGTCACCTCGGAAAAATGATATTATAACATGTATATACACTTGAGCAAGTTTTAAAATTTAATTTAAAATTTAAAAGAGAAATAGTTAAGAAATTTCAATACAAATTCTGTTTCAAAAATGCATATTGCTTATCTCTGCATTTAATCTGTTTTCAGCATTCTCGTTACTAAACATTTGGTACATGATTTACATTCAGGTACTTTGGCCAGTGATGTCAAATTTCAGGTGTACCTTCTGGATGGTGTACACCGTTGGAACGAGGACCGGCATAAAGATGCTACAGCAGCACAGACAACCCAGTCACACTTGTCATATAACGGGGCACTCAGGGACTCCGTCAACAAGCTATCAAGTAGGGTGCTTGGAAGAAAGATGCGCGGGACTTCACTGCACCAGGGAGGTACTATGCATGTTACATCATTTTCACAAGAAGTGCTGGAGCATGTGGTTTGTCTGTCAGACTATTTTACATAGCAAAATGTTTTGTGTTTTGGAACAAATTATATAAGAAAAAGACTTAGACATACATAACTCTCACAGTGTTAATCTGACACTTCAAGATATATGAACTCCTGCTGAACTGACTAAATTGTGGCTTTTACTGCTTTACTTGTGCACAAAGAGTTCTTTCACATTTACAGCTGTCATCTAGAAAGGTCATACTAGATATATAATGATATGCTCTTCCATTTACATATTTCCAGTAACACTTATTTAACTTTTTTTTTTTAAACAAAACTTTCATACAGTAATAATATGTATAACATCTTTTAATAATGCTCTTTTATCCTACCATCACTGCTTTATTTGTACAAAATCGGCCTGTCGTATAAACATGAGGTTTACACGACAGGCAAGCTTTACACGACATGGCAACGGTCTGCCATACTGACATTCTTTTTTTAGCCGCCATTTTTAAACTTTTAATCGGCTATCAAAGTGATTTTAAAACGCTACAACTCATATCAATGTGCCATTTTACACATGTTTTTATAGCTAGTACTAATATTTTCATTTTGTACAACATCAAAGATGAATGACAAGTCTTAAATCATTTAGGACAGCTTTACGAAAAACTTTCCTCACTGGCCTTAGCAACAGCTGATGACGGACTACTTTCATGACCTAGTTTGTCGGTCATGAAGTACATGTAAACAATTTAAAAACTGATTAAAATGCTGACACAATAAAAATACAAACATGAGTTTTCTTTTGTATACTGCAGTACATTATTTAATTTTCAACATCAACAAATGTCATTTTCAAAATACATAAATACTGGTTGATCTAATCATGATTTTTTCTCAATTAAGAAAATGCTGTATTACATTTGTAAATTGTCAAAATTAATTGTTTCACTGTTTTTAATATTTCTCTCTCTGCCAAAATATACAGTAAATGTATCTGAATTTAACTAGAATGAACTAGAACTGTGGAGAAAATTGAATGTTTGTGCACTTTAACACCCATGATGTTGCAAGTTTGTGTAAATTTTAATTCTTGAAAAACTGCTAATATTTAAGAATAATGCATGCATGCTATTCTGATAAACCATTGCATGTTGTTGCATTTAAAGGGTTTATCCCAAGCATAGTGCTTTTATTATATAGACCCTGACCAAATGGTTAAATATCCAAGTATTTGATTGAAAATTGAATGTCTGTGCACTTTAACACCCATGATGTTGCAAGTTTGTATAAATATATTTAATTCTTGAAAAACTGCAAATATTTAAGAAAGATGCATGCTTGATCTGCTGATAAACAATTGTTGTTGAATTTAAAGGATTTACTTGGATATTTAACCATTTGGTCAGGGTCTATATAATAAAAAGATCATGCTTGGGGTAGGGCCTATAACCAAAGAGTCACCCAGTGATCATTTTCATGTAGATATGTTTTTCTTAAAATTTAATATGCCAGAAAACATTTATCTCCATGCATCACAAACATAAACAAGAACTTATCAACATTTAGTCATTTTAGTCATAAAGTCACTAATCAGCTCCTGTGTCTTACTTCTTTAAAGTTCTTTCTAATAATTTTTCAGCTTATCATACATTGTAATTTATGATAGGTAGGTGATATTAGATCAACAAGAGCCTATTATTGAAATATATTTTTTTGTCACTGGAAGGATTGAAGTTTGTCAGTATTGCAAGATTTGAAGTCCTTTCTTTTAATATGATATTGTACAATATTGTTTATTTGAGTCATTCAATCACTGTGTCAATCATTCCATCAGGAAACATCTGGTCCAGAAATTACGGGATCACAGTATTTCTTGAATAAAAGATGTTATCCCAAAGCTATCATTGAATAGGCCTACAGTTTGTATCCTTGTATATCTGGCACGATCGACTCATATTTGAATCTATGTTCCACTTCTTTTTTGGAACTTGGTTTTTGCTCCAGTCCATCTCTAAGCTAACTTAGCCTAAGAGTCCTGTTTCCAAAGAGAAACAAATGATGTTCGAATCTTCAATCAGCAACTGTTGACTACATGTCTCAGACCAACCGAGTCAATATTAAGCAACTAAGCGCGTCCTGGTACGCCTGTAGATCTACATGACATTTCTATGTACCACAGTCAGCTCCAGTCCAGGGTCCAGTTCAGCGACACCCCACCCACTCGCACTTATAGCACATATTAGAATCTATACAGGTTTTATGGTGCAGTCTTCAGTGTTCAAAATGTCCATAAGTTTATAAATGCAATCAGTAAGTAATCGTGGTTGTCACCTGAATGGCTAACAAGGTTAAAAATCCGATATTTTTAGTGAATATTTCACGTCATCACTGTTCATGACACATGTTGTATTGACTGACGTCACTTATATGACTAGCACAGTAGCAGAAATTAATAAAGCATACCAGTAAAGTTTATCTCATTCAGTTTAGAATAGCTTAAAATAACAGTTTTAGGTGTTGAGCTTTTTAAGTTTTATTTTTGCATGTTGTTTCACTTCAGTCTAACACGGACGTGTTTGTGTAGTGTATTAATTAACTTGATCGAAATAAATGTGTAACTGGGTTGTGATGTAATGTATTCATACGCGTCATAGCGACAGACAGTTTTAAAGCTGGAATTTAATCTTAATTAATAAAAAACAAAACGAAAAAGACATTTTTTATGTAAAAGGTAGGATAAAAAGAATATTAGGTTACCGTCTTAGTGTGATTGAATTTATTAGGCTCGTCTCCGAAATGTTTATACGGCTCAGCAGAGCCTCGCCGTATAAACCTTTCTCCAGCTCGCCTAATAAATTCAATCACACTAAGACAGTAACCTAATATTCTCTATATCTCAATACTAATATTCTATCTAATGCAAAGTGATTTACTTCAATGTACTAAATGTGTACTGTAAATGCTTAGGGTGTTAACAAGACTTCAATATTGGCCTTTTCAGGAGTTAAGTATAATCTGAACAACGGTATAGAATGATGGACTGCTAGCTGGTGGACTTTATGCTTGAGCTATTGAAATACTAAACACAATAATTTTGGTTTATAAATTTTAATGTGTTTCAAGTAAATTAAATCTGTATGTTTTATTAACACTTTCAGGTGAACTCATTGGTCTAGAGTACTTGTATTCCCAGTCAACAGGTGCATCTGTGGAATACAATGAAGCGGTCAACTCTATAGAGGAAGATGCTCAGCCGGACGAGGAGCCTACTGGAGAGGAGGATGAAGGTTTTGATGATCTTTTACCGTTTCAAGATCTCACTATACCACCTTTAGAGCCAGAAACACCTCAAAGGTCAACTGTACCCAGTAGACCTCTCCTGCGATACCCTACAGATGAGGAGTATAGGCAAATGATGGATGACCAAGGTTTGTGCAACGCAGTTTCTGTTACTTGAATTAACTACACAATATCCTTCCTTAAACAGTTCATAAATTTTGATTATATGGCAAATAGCAGTTTGGTCATGTGGCAAATTTCTGTTAAAAGAAAATTTTTAATAGTTGTAATTATATGAGAAATAGACAATCAGCCTAAAGTTTCGAACCTTGCAGTGCTACTTTGCATGCATAACGCAAAGAATCACTATAACAGGGAAATGTTACTGCTTTATTGGTAATTTCAGTATGTGTATATTCAAATGTTTTTAGGATGGATGGTTGTCCGTCGTCCGTCACCTTTTTCAGTTAAACAACATCTCCTCTGAAATCATTGGGCCAATTTTGATGAAACTATGCACAGATGTTCCTTGCATGAAGCTCTACCAAAATTGTTAAAAATCTCCATTCCATGAATAACTATGGTTGCTATGGAAAAAACATAGGAAAAATTCCAAAATTCTGCCAAGGGGGTTGTTTTGAAAAAACTTTAAAAATCTGCTTTTATTAAACTTAATGGCCCAGTGCTTCGATAGTTGGCATGTAACATTGTCTAGTGGTCTTCCACGTACTTTGTTCAAATTATGTCTCTAGGGTCAAACTTGACCACACCCACCAGGCAAGTGGTCTTGTACTCATGTGAGTGATATAGGGTCATTATGGTCCTCTTGTCTATAAAACATTGTGGACATTCGACCTTGTTACTTTTTCAGTTGGTAGCAATAGTATAAGGCCACCTTCCCATTCACAGAGCGGACAGTCACAGGAACCTATTACAGTAACTGTGCAAAGACAACAGCCTTCAACGGCTTCTTCAGGTATATTTCTGCACATTGACTTATTGAAGTGAGAGGTCATTCTTTGTACCAAACAAAGCAGCCTAAATCTTATCGCAACTTATTCACTGTTGTCTGGGAATTGTTAATAAGTTAATTGAACACTGTAGTTTTAATTTTTTCAGACGAATGTTTTACAGATAATCTTTATTTAATATTACTGTAAGTAAAGACTATACAGTACCCATATTGTATTATATTTTTCTTTAAATTGATAGCAAACAGTACAGATATACTCCCTGAGTGTGCATATACACAGTTTAATGCATTTGTAAGCATTACAAAGCCCAGTGCCCATATTAGGATTATAAGTTTTACTTTGTTTTCTGCAATGTTGTTGTTGACATTGTGTTATAGCCAGTGGTAACAATATAAGGTCATCACAGTCTTCTTATTTGTTGGTCTTTTCACTGACTTTATCATTTTTCTGCCTTTATAGGTCAAAAACAGTCAGAGCACCATACCAAAGAAATTCCTGTTTCAACAACTGGTGTGCAGTATGAGCCACAAGAAGAAATGTCTCCTGCCACTGCAAACCCTGGAGCTACTAGCTGTGATGATGTAAGACCACATATTACTATATGTAATTAATGTCATCAATTTCACTAACTGTAAAGTGTTGCAAGATATTTCTTTGGTTGTGACACCTTTCTAATCTTTTAAACAATACTTCTATGTAGTTTTGTGTACTCTTAATTACAACTGTTTCATTTACTTTAGAAAGTTAACTATAGCATTTTGTTATTCAGCTTTGTGTTGAAAATAGGATAAACATTTAATATGAAGAAAACAGTGTATAAAGTTTGAGCTCAGTATATTTTACATGTACCGGTAACGAATGTAACACCAGCTGTTGTGGATTTACAGTATTGGCATGTCTTTCCAAGGGGAGACAAAATCATTGACCATTATTTTTATTTATAACTGAGCTGTGTCATGGGAAAACCAGCAGATGGCTTTTAGACCAGTATGGATTCAGCACGAATCTTCATATGAACACTGTGGACCCTGATCAAAAAAACAAAAATAATATCAAACAGGGAAAGCCACGTACCAAAAACGCAGCCTCCCCAAAACGAGCCCCACAGCACCCAGAAGTGCACACCACCAACACACACACACACACAACACACACATACACACAATCATGTACACACACACACGTACACTACCAACACACACTAGCATACAAAGCACGAGGACAAAACGAACAATTAAAGGAACACAGTGGGGCACCGCCTTGGAACGGTCAGTGGCAAAAACACCACTGGGGAGCTTAAACCGGTTTATGGTGCGCACCCAACCTCACTCTTACCCCCCACCATGTTCCAAAGTCACAGGACAGTGTAAATAAAACTAATCCCTGCTAGGTGAATCTCTAACACACGCAATGGAAACAAAAGGCATGGTATGTAAAACACAAAAATGCTCGTGTATAAATATATAAAAAGCAAACCTTGAGAACCAAAAAACGTATGTACTCAATGCCTTTGCAGAAGGCAGAGCACCAAGAGAAACACCCTTAAGGGCCCGACGAAACAGGCCAGAGGACAGAAATCAAAACAGTTTCGTCCCAGTGGGATTTAAAAACTGCCCATCACAGAGTCCTCCCCCTCTTCCGTCAGACACAATCAAAGAGGGAAGCATAGCGTCCAACTGTAAACGGGTTGAACACCAAACATGCGGTGTGTCTGTACATCTTGATCTGAATTCATACTGGTCGGAGAGCCATTTTGCTGTTTTCGCTTTACAAGGCTCAAAGATTCTGAGAATTTTCACAACTTGGAACATATAGGAATCAATCTTGTATCTCACAGAGTAACATAGGACCAGACAACATCCCCGGATATAAACATGTAACAGACCTCACATCATTCTTATGTAGTCTTCATGAGCAGACTGACAGCTTGTCCACTGCCCAAGCCAACGAAGTGATTCGGCTGTGGGATGCCCTTTCAGACTATGACAAATCAAGAACAAAGTTCCCACAACGGTTCTCCTCCTCTGGATCAGGTAGATTCCGGATTGCAAAGAAAATGGTAGCACAAGGGTTGACAAGCATTGAGAGGTATGAATATTATCTATGTCTTTCATTAAAGGGACATACCCTATAACGGAAGTGAAACTAAATAACCTTCAAAACATAAATAATATACTTTTTGGAAGTATTATAACTTAACCTAAAAGTCTCAGCTATGCCTTAACGGTCATTATCGATAAAATCAGAGGTTTGATATATACTGCAGTACCGTAAAATATTCAATAACCTATGTCAAGTTGTTGTTGTACAATTAATGGGTGTATGCGATTTATTACAAAAAGCCTCTATATAAATTTATTGTGGTAAAATGAAGCATTTTTTGCCATAGGTTCTTCTTTTAAATTGTTTTCATTTTACGTTCATTAAACACATAATCTATGTTTCGAGAATATAATCTGATAGATGTAGGGAGTGCCTCTTTAAAGTGACTTTTAAAAGACTTTAAAAGTACATGTATCAAAACTTAATAATCCTCTGGCAATGTTTTGGCACTAAAACTTTCTTTTACCTTTACCATTATTGCATCAGAGTGCATTTGTTGGGGTATGAATAACCTCCAGTGATAGCTGTACTTTAGCCAGATAATTTGAATACTGAAGAGCACTGCCTTTCAGACAGATTGCGGTCAATATTCTAGTCAAAACCTGGATACTTTTCATATTTAATTTTTTCTTCAAAACAACTATCAATGTGATCAGAAATTAAGTTGAGGTTTCAGACAACTTGACAATGTATTAAATCTTATTTTGTACTTGAATTTGAGCTGACTGAATTCTAGATCAACTTTGTGCCAGGGTGAACTTTTAGGATGGATAATTGTCCGTCATCCGTCGACATTTTCCTTCAAAATACATCTCCTCTGAAACAACTGGGCCAATGTTGATGAAACTTGGCAGGGGTGTTCCTTGCATGAAGCTCTACTAAAATTGTTCAAATAATTTAAATCCATGCGGTACTCGGCTTGCTATTGCAACAAATAGGAAAAACTTTAAAAATCTTCTTCTGAAAGAAACTAAGATATTTAGCAAAAACATCAAATATCTTTTTCTACAGAAACACAAGGCTACAGTTAAGATAATTAGTATACAGCATTGCGTAGTTGACCTCTACTTATGGTAGTTTGTTCAAAACATGCCCTAGGGTTCAATATTGACCCCACCCAGGGGGTCAGTTGTTTTAAATAGACATATAGAGGAAAATCTTTGGAAACTTAATTTCATAAGCCACACGGTCTAGAGCCTGTAACAGTGTATAGTGGATCTCTTCAGAGTTTGTTTAAATCATTCCACAGGGGTCAAAACTGACCATGCCCCGGGGTCACTATGAAAACTAAAAATTGACCACTACCTTAGCTAAGTGCACTGGTA
Source organism: Saxidomus purpurata (assembly GCA_022818135.1). Lineage (NCBI taxonomy): Eukaryota > Metazoa > Mollusca > Bivalvia > Venerida > Veneridae > Saxidomus > Saxidomus purpurata. Next base: position 1,422,512 of record JAFMSR010000022.1, on the reverse strand, counting down.
CTCAGGTGAGCCATATAGGGCCACTTTGGCCCTCTTGTTTCAAATTATGATCTATTTATTAACAGAGCAGTCCTTGGGCCCAATCCTACTAGAGCCAACTGGCCAAGTTGTAACAGTGGAACAGCTTGTCAGAGTATATCCATGTGACAAGCGGACCAAGGGCAAGCATCCTGTGTCGCGGTGGATAAGAATTAAGGACGCTTACGGCACAGTTCAGAACTTAATTCTTAACAACATGCGGGTCATGGAAAACACTGAAATTTAGCTTCCAAGTTTGAATAAAACCACCATCACACAGTGGTATGTATATTACACTCATTTTTACTTTAAAAATGTAGTCAAAATCAATTGGCCGCTATTTATACATCATTTTATGAGTATGATTTATGTTTTTGTGAGAGCATACTTATGTACAAAGTTTCATATACAAATTTGTCTTTGCTTTTTTTCTGTTAAAAGTTATAAGTAACATAGCTACTAAGACACTAACAAAGTTTGCTCTCTATTGGTATGTTACGACCGGATGTAAACATCACGTACACACAGAGCATGCGCGGGCTTTTAACCCAACCCATATATTCAAATTAATTCGTTACGTTTTTGAATCAGTATTACGTTTTAAACCCCGTTCTCACTATACTAGAAGTGTGAGTATATATGAATATGTTCAGAGTAAATAATAAAATTTTCCTACTCCGGTGGAGTTTCGATCTCAGATCTCCCGCGTGTCAAGCGGGAATACAAGACACTGCGCTACCGAGGCTTTGCTTGACAGAGCGTATAACTTCGTTTATCACCGATACAGACGTTTGTTTCGGAATGGCGGTACAAATTTATGTAAACAAACGAATTTAACTTCCCAGACACTTTTAATAAGAAGTGGACACATTACAAACTTTCGTAGTTTCGTAAAGTATATTCAAATATCTATTGGGAAAAAATTGTCTGCATGTTCAAAAAAATTTCAAAGTTGGTTTATTTTCAGCCGCTATCCGCCGACAGAATCTCGGTCGTTCCGATGAATTCCTGAACTTTATAACGCTCGTAAACTATCAATCATCGGTCAATTTTTATCATATTTCTTTTATTTTATTTATCATTCAATATGCAATCAAAAACCATCAAGTTTTCTTACATGGAAGAAAACTGTTAAACGTGGCGAGCTTTGTAAACGGACATGTGTCGATTTCCAGCGCACCATAGCGCGCTTACCGTAATTCTAATATGGCGGTTCATTTGCATAATTTATTCATAAACGCAGGAGCATAGTTAGTGTAAGAGCAATTCTTTATAGGAGAACAGCAAACATTTGTACATGTATTAAGTTTGCCTTCGACAGATTCATCTATTGAAATGTCAAAGGTGAAGGTCACAATTAATGTCGATGCTGCATTAAGGATTACATAAAAATCAAGGTGGTACTACCACCTTTCATCTATTTCTGTGATTTAAATTTGTATGTGTATCTGCGTCTGCGTGTGACAGTCCGAGTTTAGTTTGTCTCGGCTGTAACTTATCCATGGATCAAGGGGTTCTTAAATAACTTGGCACAAATGTTCACCATCATGAGACGGAGTGTCATGCACAAGAACCAGGTCCCTAGGTCCAAAGTCAAGGTCACACTTGGAGCCAAAAGGTCAGATACAAGAATAATTCAATAATGACTTTGTCTGGAGCATTTCTTCTTCATGCATGGACGGATTTTGATGTTACTTGGCACAATGTTAAACACGATGAGACGAAGTGTCATGCGCAAGAACCAGGTCCCTAGGTTTAAGGTCAAGGTCACATTTAGAGGTTAAAGGTCAAATTCAAGAATATCTTTGTCCGGAGCATTTCTTCTTCATGCATGGAGGGATTTTGATGTAACTTGGCACAAATGTTCACCTCAATGAGCTAACTTTGTTTTTAGAATTACTTCCTTTTGTTTTAACTATAAGTAGCTTATATTGTAACTTTTTTATTACTGGCCGTAGAGAAAACTCGAGACCACTTCTCTGTGGTACAACATGCATGCTACATCCAATATTTAGGTGTATTTTTAAGTAATCCTACTTGGTTAAGAGTTAGCCCTTTTGACAGCTGCTGGGCTAGACATGTTGCATGTGGGCATCTAGTCTATATTGTACTGATTGCAAAAGAGTTAAGATTAAAATTATAACTTTTCTTAACCATTTCCAGGTACAACAAGAAAGGAAAACAAAGAGATGAGAAGATCCTGCTGCAAGGTATTCAATTACCTCAGCCTCCAATGACGGGAAGTGGAGCTCTGGCACCAAAAGTAAAGCCAGACACCTTACCAACAGGACACTCTCAGTCATTTGAATTCAATTATCCCCCAGATACTGCAGGAATGGCTAAGCTGAAGGTAAAGAAACAGCAGTTGCCAGCTACATTACAAAGTGACTTGCGTCCAATTCTTCCGAGACCGACTTTAACAGATACAGTATCTGACTTGCGATTCCCTTTCGTGGCAGTTCCATTGCAACAAACTGCAACACCAATTAGTCAGGTAACTGTCCACAAGAAGCATAAAGATCAAAGTGATGCAGAAGTGATCCGGCGGAAATACACAAAGACAGGAAGCCACCAGAACACCAGCAGTATATGGGGTATCGGTTTTAATCCAGAACATCTACAATAACTTTCCAACAATGGCGCCAGGACTTGAAATTAAAAGGAGCAGAAAGGAAGAAAACATTTTGATCCTTGGAGTGAAAATGAAGTGAAACCAGACTTGTGGGGAAGTCATGTCCGAGCTGGTTGTATTAATAGGTGCAAGTGAAATGACACCAGACTTGTGAGGAAGTCATGTCCGAGCTGGTTGTATTAATAGGTGCAAGTGAAATGACACCAGACTTGTGAGAAAGTCATGTCCGAGCTGGTTGTGTTAATAGGTGCAAGTGAAATGACACCAGACTAGTGAGGAAGTCATGTCCGAGCTGGTTGTGTTAATAGGTGCAAGTGAAATGAAACCAGACTTTTGAGGAAGCCATGTCCGAGCTGGTTGTGTTAATAGGTGCAAGTGAAATGAAACCAGACTTGTGAGGAAGTCATATCCGAGCTGGGTGAGCGTCAAAAAGTTCAAGTCAAGTCAAACCAGACTTGTGAGGAAGTCATATCTGAGCTGGTTGTGCGTCGATAAGTTTAAGTGAAGTGAAGCCAGGCTTTTGAGGAAGTCATCATGTCGGACCTAGTTCAGCATCTGAAATGAAAAAGTTCGCGTCAATGTGTGAAATCTAGTGCACCAGAAAGCTGTTCAGTAAAGGCGAAAATTCAGGGAAGCCATTCTATGAGGAAGTCATCATGTCGGAGCTAGTTGTGCATCAGTATGTGAAAGTGAAATGAAAAAGTTCGCGATGAAATGTGTGAAATCTAGTGCATCAGAAAATGAAAATTCAGGGAAGCCATTCTATGAGGAAGTCATCATGTCGGAGGTAGTTGTGCATCAATATGTGAAAGTGAAATAAAAAAGTTCGCGTTGAAATGTGTGAAATCTAGTCCATCAGAAAGCTGTTCAGTGAAGGTGAAAATTCAGGGAAGCCATTCTATGAGGAAGTCATCATGTCAGAGCTAGTTGTGAAAATGTATGAAATTAAATGCATCAATTAGTTGTTTCAGTTGAAGTGCAATGCAAAGTTTGTGTTAAAGTATGTGAAATGTAGTGCTTTTTTTCGTTTCAGATGTGTGTGAATATAAGCCCGTCTTGAAGCAAAGTGAAGCTGTCACCTTGCTGATGTCTTAATCTGTATTTTCTGATGGTGGCATTTTAAATTGGCATTTATGCATTTTTACTCTAGCAGTTTTGCATTTTCAATTCAGCATTTTTGCTCCTTTTTTAGCATTTGTAGATGCATTATGTGAAGAAAAGTCAACAGAAACTTTTAATGCCTTTTTTCAATGTGTAAATAAATTCTACAGTATAAATACAATAATAAACATTTACAAGGATGCAGAGCAAAATCAGTGTACATTTTGTAATTTAATGTTTTACATATTTTTTCTTAATATTTTGTCATGTTTCCTTTTCTATCTGTTAGTCTTGGTATTTCAAAGCCATGTTCACCAGCATTTTTGTATATTGCTATTAAAACCATGTCTACATTGGAAGAACAGAGAGTAATTTCAAAATAATTATAGAATTCAAGATTGTTAATTTCTGATAGGATACACCATATCTCTGTTTAGATTTTTGTCAGTTTTACCGAGTATGCAATATTTTAACTTAGAATTTTGGTTAAAGTTTTTAAAAATTCTAAGATCCTAGATACTATCAAAGATATTGACTTAAAACTCAACATGCATTTTCACAATCAACATCTACACCTGAAGTTTTGATTTTTTAAAGATTTTTGTTAAATTTTCATTAAGTTCAATATCTTGTATACTACTTGGAACAACACCTACCCATGATAAAGGATGTATTTGTTTTTGTAGTTTTGTTTGTCATTAGAAAAGATTTATGTTTTAATTTGTGTTCGGCTTAGGTATCTATACTTCAGTACACAGATTAATTTTTCTCTGTAGATTTAATTTGAAATGTATAAATTACTATGGTTTTAAAATAACATGCTGCATCTTTATTGCCACATTCCAGTAAAATGCAGATAGATAGACATTACAACAAGCTAGCTAAGCTCAATATTTTTAATGCAGCCAGTCTTGTCCAAAAAAACTAGTTTTGGAAAAGACTGAAGGTTCCAAGCCCTTTAAATGCAGAGGACAGACTTTGAGCTTAATTATATAAATACAGTTTGGAGTGAGATATTGATTTTTCGAATTCTTTTGACATGTGCTTTGCCTTTGATATAATGACTATGAATGTTTCTGTGTAATCCGATGATATATACTTTGTTGTAAAAGAAAGTGTGCACTTAACATTTTGTTAATTTTATGTTTTATTTTTAACAGAAATATTTAAATTGTTTGTATCGAAATTTAGAGCAATTTATGTTCAATTTCATTTGCATTTATAGCACATTCAATTGATAGCATATGTTATATAAAGGTAGTGTTCGAAATTTGAGACGGATATGTTTTATCAGAATAGAGATATTTAAATAAAAACGTGCATACTTTCTTTTTCAACTGAGTATAATATCGACGGACATTACAAGGTGGGGATTTTTACTTTAGAAATGGACGAACAGTGTTAGGTCTTTCTTGTATAATTAATAATTGTTCACGTAGTAAAGTATTAAATGACTTTCTACTGTAGCTTTGTGTACACTTTAGGCAAACAAAAACATTTAAGATTGATTCTCCCTCTGTCTGTGCGTATTCTATCGACAATCTACTTTAAAACGCAAGACAGTAAATATTTATTTCGAAAATTTATGCAACCGTTAGGTTTAACATTTCGCTGTGAGCTTTGTAATCGTCCGATTAATTTATTGTGTTCTGACAATGTAACACGGTCAAAGCCAATACGTACGTTATAATATATGAAAAGGATTACATCACCGAGGTACATGTAGCATGGAAACATACGAAAAGAAGTAATGAAATAACGAGTTTCTTCATTAGTTGGCATACGCGCAAAGGTCTAACCTGTGAATTAATTGATCGTCCTATCAATATGGTTGTGGGCCTACATGTACATGTATCATTCATCAAAGAAGTTAATACAGCATAAGCATAACGAAATGCGGTAATAAAAGAACGACTATATCCAAATTTGCCATTCATATATACAAAGACCTAACATCTCCCGTGACCTCATCAATCGGCTTTTAAATAGATATATAAGGACGCTGATTATCTATTTGTTTTTGTTAATATTACTCGTATTGTCTCCTTTGAGCGATTTGTAATAAGAACGTTGTGTTTCAATTACAATAGCCTGTTTATCTGGCTGTACACAAATGACGTCACTATAAGTACCGCAGAAATAAGCGACAAAGAAAGAAAATGGCTATATATTTATGTTTGTAAAGAATGAAAATCTTCAGTTTTAGTTTTAAACAATGCTATTAACATTTTAAATGTTTTAAAGCGTAATTGAATGATATGTGTTTTTCGTCTACAATATTGTAAGATTTGAATTTTCTGCACAGCGAAAGTTTACAGGACCGCAAGATGGTGGCGCTTTCTTCCGGCAAACGGATTTTGCAACATATTTTACAGTGTGTACTTGATGCTTCACAACTGCAACTTGTAAATGTTCCCTTCTTTTTTGTTGGTCAGTGAGTCAAAGGTCAAGGTCACAAAGACCTCCGATAGCAATTCCTTGATAATACTCAAAAGGTCACAATTTTCATTCAACTTTCATCAAACTTGCTCAGAAGGCTTCCTGCAAAATGTAGATGATCCCTATTGTTTTCGGGGTCAGTGTTCCAAAGGTCAATCTCACAGTGACCTCGGTTAGATTTTCCTTGATAACGCTCTATTGGTCACAATTTTCTCTCAACTTTCATCAAACTTGCTCAGAAGATTTCCTGTAACATGTAAATGTTCCCGTTCGATTTTTGGGTCAGTGAGTAAAGGGTCAAGGTCACAGTGACATCCGTTAGATTCTCCTTGATAACGCTCTACATGTCACAGTTTTCATTCAGCTTTCATCAAACTTGATCCGAAGGTTTCCTGCAATGTGTAGATGATCACTATTGTTTTGGAGCCAGTGTGTCAAAGGTCAAGGTCACAGTGACTTCCGTATCATTTCATAGATAACGCTCTATGGCTCACAGTTTTCTTTTAACTTTCATCAAACTTGCTCAGATTGTTTCCTGTAACATGTAGATAATCCCTATCGATTTTTGGGTTAGTGGGTCAAAGGTCAAGGTCACAGTGACCCTAACTTTGAAAATCTTTCACACTTAATATGTTATGTCTTAAAACGACATAGGATGATTAGTCTTACTGAGTAGATGATCCCTATTGTTTTGGGGTCAGTGAGTCAAGGTCACAGTGAACTATGTTAGCTTTTCCTTGGTAACACTGCAAAAGATTTTCATAACATTATTCAGAACAATCCAGTCAGACATACCAGTAGAGCGATACTGGCCCTTTTGGACCTCTTTTTATGTAATGTACGTTATTATTGACAATGTACATGTTTTATTTAGATATTCATTTATTAGTCAACTCGTACTTGATTTAGTCAACTCGCACTATAAGCAAATAGCATAGCACTAAATGTGTATACGTCAATTATCTATAGTTAACCTGGAATTTGAATTGAAGATACATTATTTGTAATATTTTGACCCGTCAAATACTGCTTTGAACCCGTGACAAGAGGTCCAAAACCAAGCAAGGGGGAATAAATAAATCATTTATTCAAGTTTGCTACATTTTGAGTTTTATTACTTATTATGTGTAAAAAAAGCAAATAAACAATGTAAAACGTTCGATATTCATCGATGAAATCGCACGAACAGGTAAACATTTTATGTAGGAATTTTTCTTTGATTTAAGTGATATAGGATCGTGAGATCGTGTTTGCAAACATAGTGCCATTTTACGCAATATTCACTACTGATAAGACATAACTCGGATGGGCATAAATCAGTCTATATTAGGTAATTGAATCCTGTATACATGCACACACTCGTGTCTGGACTGTAACTCTATCATGCATTGATGCATTTTATAATAACATAGCACAAATGTTAAGCACATCACGACAATGCATCGCAAACAAGACCGACAACCCTCCTTCAAAGGTCAATGTTAAACGTCAAAAGAGTTTAAAGGCAAATGTGTCTCGCGGAAAGCCCAAGATCATTTTTTAAAAGGGGAAGGTCACTGTATACATGGTAACTCTGGCATGTATGGAAAAAAATTAAATTACATGGCACTATTGTTGAGCATATGGAGATGACGTATCATGCGCAAGTCCAACGTCCTTACATTGAAGGTCAAGGTCACACTTCGAGGTCAGAGGTTTAGAATCCTGTATGTATGAACATGTTTATGTCCAGATTAAAACTCCATTATATATTCAAGAATTTTAAAATGATTTGTAAAAAAATGTTCAGTACATGTAGATATAAAGTGTTGTTAGCAAGTACTGGGTCCACAATTTTAAAGTCAAGGTCACAGACTGTAGAATACCGCTTTAGGGGCATTAGTTACTTATGAGTGTCAGCTCATGTTCTTCTTTTCTGCTAGTGTAAGGAATCATTTGGCTAAGACATTCTAAAATAATGATGAAAAATTTGCACTGGAACATTTTTTTAATTGTCTACTTTGACGGATGTACCAAATATGTAGAAAGTATATGTCTGCGTTACTTCTATATTATTCCACCAAACTTTACTTGACTGATCAGTGTCATGCCTAGTCATGCATATCCCGCACATGTTCCAGTTCAGTTATTGGATAACTAATCTCTGTTTAAGGAATATTGTGTAAAGTAATAGAATTATTAGAATTTGTCTTTTTCACTGACTGGTCAGAAATAAGACTTACCCCACAGAACAAACTATGATAATTATTTCTGGCGCTACGTATATTTAATTTACAATCATATTTGATGGGTTTACTTATTTCTATAACGCTAAATACCATATAGAAACTTTTTTTTAAAAAGTCCAACATGTGGCTTCATTTTCGTTCGCATAGAGAAAAAAATGTAGTACACTTCACAGGTAACAGAGTTTTTGTGGAATCTTGCCAACTTGTCTGTTTGAATAAATAAGAAAAATTTAAGATCAAAACAGGTAAAATGAATCAAGTGCTGAACAAGCTCAAATTCACATTGTGACTAAAGTGTTTAGCTTGACATCAATTATTTAGCATATTCACAATGATCATAACAACATTATAAAGAACATGGATACATGTGAGTTTGAAGATGCGTCTCTGTGTAGTTATTTCAAAATATGATCAACAGTTTTTGAGAATAAGTTTTCAATGAGTTGTCTTTTAGAAGCACAAAATGATTCAAACGGCAGTCTTTGTTCAACTGAAACTGTTCAGTGTTTTGTTTTCGAAAATATGGACTGACCTCAAGGCTTCTCAAATTTGGAGATTCATTCCTGTGGTGTCCCCAAAATTAGAAAGTTTTATAACAGGCATACAAAGTTGTCTTTATTTTCTATTTTCACTAGAATTTCTTATCAGAGGGTTAACGATAGCATAAGATTATAGTAACAATGTATGTTAGGGGTTACAGATAACACCTTGAGATGGGTTCCTGCATTATCATATTACCAGATGTAATGTAGAATTAAATAAACTGTACACAGAGAGTTTTGTGAAACAACATCTACTTTTGTCTCAAAATCAGTTTATATTGACTCCCAAACGACGCAGGTTCTGAAGCTTTATGAGATATTCATTGTTATCCATGATAGCCTTTCTGATAAAGCACTTGCTAAATTCAGCAGCTTCCTTTGACAACTTTGTAGGACTGATAAGTATTATCAGCCTAATAAGGGAATGTCTTTAATACCGAAAGTACCCCTAATATAGTTCCGGAGCTTTACTTAACCTCCGATTATAAATGGCAAACCACAGGTTTTGAGAGGACCTCAAAAATAACATTTTTGTATCATACCGTAATATGTTACTTAAAAATCAAACAGCCCTCCCTATTTTATAACCAATTCCCTTCCCTACTGGCTTTGGTAAACAGGTCAATAATAACAGCTCATACCAATTTTTAACGGTTTTACGTAGTTTTGTCAATTTGTCACGGAATTTGCGTAAAGGGATATTCAAATAAAACAATTATTTGTTGAAATATATCAATTTTAGGAAAGTTTAAGAAAAATTCCAATCTGTCGATCGGCACATTGAACATTTGTCAATTGACACATCATCTGTCAAAGATACAGTTTGTGTCAAAATCTGGATACCTCCTTAAAAAAACATTCAGTAATATAACTTTTTATATTGGGAGTAAACAGAAAAGGTATTATAAAGGTTAATTATCACTCTGATTTATGTTGCGTTTCTGTTTCTGTTTTTACACATGTCATTTAAACCGTACTAAAACTTTTGTTTGTTTATAGCACTTGTCGAAATTAGCACTAACCCGCAAACACTGCGAATATAAAAATGTCTACAGCTTGTTCAGATTTCAATATTCCATGCTGAACGGTCTTGCATTTTGGCTTGATGTTTAGCTTACCTAGCACACAGGGTGAGCTATACGGATCAATCAAAGTTGATGAAACTTTGCAGGAATGTTTCTTACCTACAGCTCTATCAAACTTATTCATACAATTTCATTCTAAGCAGAACTGTGGTTGCTTTGGCAACAAATAGGGATTTAACAAGAATTGTCATCTCTGAAACGACAAGGCCTTAAGCTTAGATATTTAGCATGTCAAATTGCCTAGTTGACCTCTACCAAGTTTGTCTAATCCATGCCCCCCCCCCGGGTTATAATTGACCCCCTCTTGGATCTTTAGAATTAATATAGGCTTATATAGGAAAAACATTTTTCTTTGAAATCGCATGGCTTAGAGATTAGCTATTTAGCATGTAGCATAGTCTAGTGGACATGTATCAAGACTGTTCAAATATTGTCTCTATGGTCAAAATTGACCTCGCCCATGTAAGCACGGTCAGAATTGACCCGGCCCGGGGGTCACTTGATTTTACATAGGCTTATAATATATAATGTTTTAAAAACAGTCTTCTCCTTTGAAACCACATGGCCCAGGGTTTAGATATTTTACATGTGGCATACCCGCTTTGACCGCTACAAATGGTGTCAAAATTATAACACCCGGGTAAAAATTTACCTTACTATGATGCTATTGTTGCCCTTGTTTTATTGCCAATGATATCCAGGAGAGCGATATAGGGTCATCTTAGCCCTCTTGTTTTGACTTTCACGTGCAATATGATAATATTTGGACCGACAGTTTCACGGCCACCACTTTGCATGCTGTGTGTATTTTATTCTTAGTCTTACGTCATCGCATTGTTTCATCAAAGAACAAATTAGATCGATTCCATCGTGTTTCTTAGCATTGCACAAGCGTTTATGATATTTTTCGCCAACACTTCCGCATTTATCGTAGTTTCACGGACTTCGTGTGTAGCACGCATATTAATATTTCTATGTATGTTATTAATTGTAAAGGGGTCATGTCAATGGCACATATTGTAGTCATAGTTAAGAAAAAACGTCCCTTCTTTTCAGATACTTACATACCGTTGTTTAGCCTAAACCGCCCTAAAATTTGTCTCTGAAGGGCTTGTGGCAGTTTTTGCATTACATCACTTCATGATTTAATCCCATCAAATAGACGATGACAATACATCCAAAGACACCAAAAAAACTGATGCTAATTTCACACAAAAAAAAATGCAGCCCGTAAGCTATAGACCTTTCTGCAATCGTTTGAAGTTGTATGTACTGTTTTTATTTGTAATACCGTATGTTCTTATCGTATGCGACATTCAAACAGAAGATTGATCTGGTCTGTCTTGCACTACTTTCCCAAAGATCATGTTTACAGTTGTTATTCGCACATAGCACAGTTTAACTGTCTGCAGTGTTTGAATGTGGTATGCTAACTAAAGCCTAGGGGCCTTTCAGTTCCCAGGCCAACGAGTGCACCTGATACATCCACAAATTCTGCTGCTGACCTACAAGAAGATGGTATCAGTGCCCAGCCATCGAAACAACTTAAGAAGAAGCGTCTCAACACCGATGAGATCGTTGTCAACATCTGCAACCAAAAGATGGACCTATCCCCTCCATTAACACCAAATGATATACACAGATCGCATTCAATTGGTCCTGCGCGAAATGGTCAAGTACAAATACTTTGTAAATTCAATAAGTGGAAAACAAAGCAACGTGTGTACATGAGCAAATCTAAATTAAAACTCCACAAGACTGATGACTTCGTGGTTTTTGCTACTGAGGATCTAACTCGTAAGAGACAGTTCATGGTGCAGCAACCGGAACAAGCCAGATAGTTTTTGGACCATCGACGATCGCATATTATATAAACTGAAACCTGACGACAATGTGCGATTCGTTAGACATATGAGTGACATACACTTTCTACTTCCAGACTCTGCCATGGATACTGCGTTTGACAGTGCATGGCTCAAAGGCAATCCCATTAGCCGCCGTACCTCGTCAGTTCAATCCCTCAACAGTGGAGGATGGTAATCCATATGACTTATCATTGATCGATGAGAACTGAATCAGTGTCACATAGAATGTTTATTAAATATGTTTGCTTTTCTATCACTCATCAGTTTATTTAGTCTGCCTTTTTTGAACAAAAATTATGCGTTTGTTTTCGGACACTTTCATCTGCAAATATTTCTGCAGCTGTTTAAGTTATGTATGATTTTCATGAAACTTGGTAGTATGAACTGTATGACAGCACGAGTAACTCCCCTTTAGCTAATGAAATATTGAATCTGACATCTCGTCATTTATATCCCTTATCGAATTCACAAACACAACCTTATATCCATAAGTCCAAACGCACTTATTCTTTAATATTGTTCATCAAATAGATTAAATTATTTTTGCTTACTCAAAGTTACTTCCAGCTGTCATTTCTGACAGTCGATATATTCGAAATACCTGTCTTATTTTTACCGACACACTCAGTTACACTGTGCTAAAGGTATCGTCTCCTTTCATACTTCAGTTAGGTCATAATCCAGCTAATTAAAAAAATTCAGCGAAAACGGGCAAAATAGCTCTCTTTCGCAAGATATTGTTTATAATTTATACTCGTGTTATTTTTCGTGTATGGTACACTGTTTATACACGTGTTACAAGCATTGTGCACTGTATGTTACTGTGCATGTTTCCCATTTTGTGATTTTTATAGAAATGCATTTTCACTATTTTGTATGTCTGTAAGATGTATTTACTTTTGTTTGGTTCGTCGAATAAACCTGTCTGTTATATTTGGAGCAATGCATTGACGCTTCTGAATTTGAGCATTATCAAAAGTAAGTCGGTACATCATTTCAGTTGGGCTTAGCATGACAATAACCTAATTGGTCAAACTGAAACATACAAAAATGTTCACGCAGTTGATATACCAATTTAAACAATATTTGTTTTGACATATTTTCCTTCGCAAATACTCTGGTACAATACCTTTCACCAGAAGACACGGAAATGTTGTGCTCGGTGATGTTTTGATTAGTGCATTATAAATACATTTATATTCGCAGTTCATGTTTCGGGTCATTTGTTTCGTGAACTTCAATTTTATATTATTTATATAACTCTTCAACCATACCACGTAATTTTTACCGTTTGAAACATGATTGATTTTCCTGTTATTTTCTTCTTACGTTTATTGTATATATTGGGATCCGGTTTCACTAGAGTTGTTTTTTCTTTGTATTGGGACGTGTCTATCACTTACCTCACTATTACTGTGAAACAATCGCCACTAGCCAAAATGCATGTTATGTGTGTTCTTTTCCCAAATAGGTAACTTTGTATCAGCTTGGCGAGTGGCGATTGGTTTATTCTATAGTGTCCTACAGGGATGTACTAGAAGTCATACTTTCAGGGTGCATCCACTTGTGGTTCTACTTATAAATCAGTTGTTATCTTTACTTAAGTCAGTTTGTTGGACTTTCAAATACGTAATCTCTTATGTGTATCTTAATGGATATGATGCGGAAATGTGTTCGTATATTTTTGGGCATACGATATATCTATCTTGTATACGACTAGCGGGTTGTTTGTACTCTTATGAACTTGTATATCTAGATTTTAACATTATATCAATTAATCGTCTTTTACTAATTATGAACGGTGACGTAGAAAAGAATCCTGGTCCTTCACGTGAACCATAACAAAATTGCCTATCAATATTTAGTCAAAATATAAGAATCATTCGCAACAACTTAGTTTATATAAATGATAACTGGTCAGACTTCGATATACTATGTTTTACAGAAACACACCTTGATGCTGTAGTAAATCAAGATAAAATAAAACTAGAGCTATCACTAAATGTGAATAATACACCCGAAAGACTGCTTTATAAACTGAGGAAGTTCGTCGTAACATGATACCTTGCAGAAAAAAATACAACAGAGATATTGTCCTTGGCAATAACTCTGTAATTAGTCGAGATAGAGTTGTGGTTCTTGTGCACTGCACTTCCTCTTAATGTACTTGACCATTGTATGAAGTTGTATTGAATTCCAACCAGTAGTTTTCAAGTTATGCTCCGGACAAGGAAAAGTAACAAAGGGCAATTACTATGTAATTAGTCAAGATTAAATTATAGTTCTAGTGCACTGGACTTCCTCTCAATGTGCTTGACCATTGTATGAAGTTGTATTGAATTCTAATTAGTAGTTTTCAAGTTATGCTCCGTACAAGGAAAAGTAACAAAGGGCAATAACTCTGTAATGAGTCGAGGTAGAGTTATGGTTCCTGTGCAGTGCACTTTCTCTCAATGTACTTGACCATTGTATGAAGTTGTATTGAATTCCAACCAGTAGTTTTCAAGTTATGCTCCAGACAAGGAAATTAACAAAGGGCAATGACTCTGTAATAAGTCAAGATTGAAGTTGTGGTTCTTGTGCACTGTACTTCATCTCAATGTGCTAGACCATTGTATGAAGTTGTATTGAATTCTAACCAGTAGTTTTCAAGTTATACCCCGGACAAGGAAAATGCAACAGATCGACTGCCCGACCGCCCGACCGACCGATCGACCAACCACCGGGTGACTCCTATATACCCCCCCCAAACTTCGTTTCGGGGGTATAATTAGATAATTTCCATATTGCATACCGGAAAGATGTGTCGTGTCATTCGGGAGGCATTCTAGTTTATGTTTCGGATGATTTGATATCTAAACGTAAAACAATATTTGAAAATTATTTACAAGAATCACTTGGATAGAGTGAATTGATATATAAAAACAGCAATTATCTTTTATGTACTGTATACAGACAACCTAACTCACCCGTAGAGTTTTGGACAAAATTTAACACTTGCATTGAGAAAGCACTTGATTATTGTAACAGACTTATTTTAGTTGGTGATATAAATGAGGATCAACTGAACAGTTCCGAGTTCAAAGATATTCTTTTAGTTAATAATTTGAACAATACTATTCAAGAACCGACTCGTGTCACTGTAAATTCTGCTACCCTTATTGATCCTATAGCTGTTTCAGATTATATATATATGTATAAAACTCAGGAATTCTACACACTCCTCCAGAAATAAGTGACCACTATGGAACCTATATATTTATCAAATTTCCGTTACTTTTAATTCTGTCCACGAAGTTTGCGAAACGTTTACTAAAGTACTTTTAGATTTGTCCAAAAGGTGCATTCCTTCAAGATTAGTTTCAATACGTCCACATGATAGACCCTGGTATGATTTTGTTATTCGTAGAACTTCTAGAAAAAGAGATCGAGTTAAGAAATAAGCTGTCTATACAAATTCAGTTACTGTCTGGAACTTGAACACACAACTTCGTAACAAAGTAAACAACCTTAAGAAACATGCAAAAGAGCAAATATTTAGTAAGTTAGAATTTACGTTGGAAGAATAAAAAATAAGCCATCCAAAGGCCTACTGAAAAACAGTAAAATTACTAATTAAAATAACAGTAATAGTTTCAAAAACATTCCTATGCTAAAAGTTAACGAAAACGGTACTGACAAATATTATATTTCTGAGGAAGAAAAGGCTAATTGTCTAAACGAGTATTTTACTTCCGTTTCAACAGTCGATGCAACGTCAACCCAATTACCAAATTTTATTCGTAAAACTGAAAATATTTCGCCTTCATTTACCATTCACCCTCAAGAAATTAAAGACATCCTCTCTACATTAACTTTAAATGAAGCAGTAGGACCTGATGAAATAAGTCACACGATTCTTAAAGAAACACGCAGTAGTATCTGCTTCCCGCTTTGTACTTTGTTTAATAGATCTGTTAAAGATGGTGTTTATCCAAACACTTGGAAATTCGCAAAAGTCATGCCACTTTTTAAAAAAGGGGATGAAAATACACCTTCTAATTATAGTCCTATATCATTAATAAGCTGTATAGGAAAAGTCATGGAACGAGTAATTTACAAACATATTTATAATCATCTTCACTCTAATCATTTGATCTATCCTTTACAATCAGGTTTTCTTCCCGGACACTCAACCGTTTACCAGCTTATAGACATTTATCACCAAATATGTGAATCATTTGATAACAAACAATCGACCTGTATAGTGTTCTGTGATATCTCGAAAGCCTTTGACAGAGTCTGGCATTCTGGTTTACTTTTTAAATTAAAATAGTATGGCCTAAATGATGAACTCATTCAATGGATTAATTATTATCTCTCTGACCGTAAACAATCAGTTTTCATTAGTTCTGAAACATCCGAGGTATTGAATATTTCAGCTGGTGTTCCACATGGCTCAGCCCTTGGACCCCTACTATTTTTAACATACGTCAATGACATTGCCGAAAACCTACTAAGTATAACAAGACTTTTTACTGTCGACAGTTCTTTGGCAGTTTCGTCAAATGATATTAACTACATAGAAACAATTATAAACAATGATCTTCAAACAATCAATGATTGGTCGAAGCAGTGGCTAGTGGGGAGGACTCTGTGATGGGCAGTTTTTAAATCCCACTGGGACGAAACTGTTTTGATTTCTGTCCTCTGGCCTGTTTCGTCGGGCCCTTAAGGGTGTTTCTCTTGGTGCTCTGCCTTCTGCAAAGGCATTGAGTACATACGTTTTTTGGTTCTCAAGGTTTGCTTTTTATATATTTATACACGAGCATTTTTGTGTTTTACATACCATGCCTTTTGTTTCCATTGCGTGTGTTAGAGATTCACCTAGCAGGGATTACTTTTATTTACACTGTCCTGTGACTTTGGAACATGGTGGGGGTAAGAGTGAGGTTGGGTGCGCACCATAAACCGGTTTAAGCTCCCCAGTGGTGTTTTTGCCACTGACCGTTCCAAGGCGGTGCCCCACTGTGTTCCTTTAATTGTTCGTTTTGTCCTCGTGTGTTTGCTTTGTATGCTAGTGTGTGTTGGTAGTGTGTGTGTGTGTGTGTGTGTGTGTGTGGTGTGTGTGTGTGTGTGTGTGTGTGTGTGTGTGTGTGTGTGTGTGTGTTGGTTGGTGGTGGTGTGCACTTCTGGGTGCTGTGGGGCTCGTTTTGGGGAGGCTGCGTTTTTGGTACATGGCTTTCCCTGTTTGATATTATTTTTGTTTTTTTTACCTTTAATCCTAATAAAACTGAATTACCTGATTACTTGCAAGATATGTTTCCACTAACTGTGTCTGAAACAACTCGGTATTCTCTCGGAAATGACGAAAATTTTACGACAATAGCTAGACGTACACAAATTTATAATGCATCATTCTTGCCATCTTCTGTTGAATTATGGAATTCATTTGACTTAGAAATTAGAAACTCAGGATCACTAAGTATATTCAAGTCAAAATTAAGAGAAATTGTCTAGGCACCGGATGTACCAAAACACTTTCTTTATGGTAAAAGATACTTATCGGTCTTGCATGCTCGCATGAGAAACAAGTGCAGTAACTTAAACAATGAGTTATTTATAAATCATTTGACAGAAAATCCAATTTGTAATTGTGGATCAAATATTGAAAATGCGGAACACTATTTTTTTCGGTGTGCTCTTTACACTGATCAAAGAGTTATACTATTTCACGAAACAGAGGCTTACCATCCTATTGGAACCAATTTGTTATTGTTTGGTTCACAAAACCTTAATTACGACGACAATATAGTCATTTTCAAAGCCCTACAAAATTCATTAAGCATTCTAACCGATTTTATAATGATTAAGTAACAGAGTCACACTCCTTACTGTAGGAAGTATATACAGTATTTTTCCTTTCAATATGTCCTTTTCTATTGATTAGACTGTTAGCTTTTGCCTAAGGGGGGAACCGGATCTCAGTCTTTGCAAAATACACCACCATAGTTCAATAGGAAAATTAATCAGTCGTACTAATTTATAATCAGTAAATGCAGTTAAATACATGTTCTTATTTCTGATGTTGCCTTAATAATATAGCAATCTACTATTCTTTTCTATTGAGAAGGGCCGTCCACTAATGTTGATAGAACTTGTGGCCCAACCCATTTGCTTTTGTTTTGTTGTGTCATATGTCTGTTTGTGTGTACATGTATTTTTGTATAACGCAATAAAATATGATTAAACTAAACTAAACTATTTCTATGTGTTATTATCTGCGCAGGAGTAAATTAGAAAAAGCCGAAAGAGCTACTTCCATATCCGAAACTCCGCCTACTTTTAATCATATTAAAGCACTCGGATTGACGATAGAAATATACCGTAGGCATATTAGAATACAAATTTATGAAAATGTTTTTCAATATAGGTCATTGCCTCACTCCTATACCTTTATTGTCATCATCACCAATTGTCTCAGTTACTTTACATAATCGCCATTGATTTCTCGGCAAACATTCATCAATTGTAATTACAATGTCTCCAACACAGTAGTTGGGAGCTGGACGAGCCCACTTCTGTCTAACCCGTAAGTTTGGAACATATTCTTTCCGCCAACGAGACCAAAACTTAACACCTTCTAGAATACAGGTCATATCTTTGAAATGCACCAGGTGAAAGTAAGATGGTCTTGAATTTCATATTGAGTAAACAGCTTGGGGTTAAAGGCTCAACAGATTACGCGTCTTTTAAGTTTTGAACTGACAGAGGACGGCTAGGAATAATTGCACTCACTTCACACATGAACGTACGAAGGCTTTCGTCATCAAGCTATTGGCCATGTTGGTACAGCAAACTGCTGAGACACTTCGGACAGAGCGAATTTGTTGAACATTCATTTTAAATACAATGTAATCACAGTCTTCGGATTAGAGACACATTTCAACCTTACTGTCATCCATCTCTGCAAACACAACACTTAACTCATGCTCAGCACCGACAAAATTAGTACCTCGATGTGACATAACCTCTGTAACAGGACCTCTAATTGCTATGGACCTGCACAAAGCATTTATGAACGAACCAGTACTTCACAACTGCTGAAAAAATAACTCTACAACACAGACATGTGAAAATCACCTACTAAAAACAAAAATAATATCAAACAGGGAAAGCCACGTACCAAAAACGCAGCCTCCCCAAAACGAGCCCCACAGCACCCAGAAGTGCACACCACCAACACACACACACACAACACACACATACACACAATCATGTACACACACACACGTACACTACCAACACTTTTAAACCATTTTCAAAGAAGCTTTGCATGGATGTTTCTTGCATAAAGCTCTACCAAACTTTTTCAAACAATTTATTTATATGCCGATCTCTGATTGTTGTGGGGACAAACAGGATACACATCGTCATCAAACACTGGAAGGACAAGAGCTAAATATATCTTGCATTTAGCATTGCCTACTAGATCACTACAAATATTGAATAAATCATGACCCTCGAAGGGGTCTTTTGACTATACATAGGTTTCTTTCGTAAAAATTGAACACCTCTTTGCTGAAACAACATGACATGGAGCTAAGATATGTAACATGTAGCATTGCCTTGTTGACCACAACAAACACGGTTCAAATATTGATCCCGGGTCAAAATTGACCACGCCCGGCTAGTTAGTTGATTTTACATAGACTTATAAAGAGAAAACTAGTCTTACCCTCTGAAACCGCAATGCCAAAAGCTTAGTTATTTGGAGTGTAGCATTGCCTTGTAGACCCCTTGTAAGATTGTTCAAAACATGACCCCAGGTAAAAATTGACAGCACACGGTGGTCATTTTATTTTACAAAGATTTCGATAAGAAAATACTTATTCTCTGAAAGAACAAGACGTCAATTTCCCGTACATTGAAATTCAGCGACAGGCTTCGTACCGCCCTCGGAAACGCATTATGACTATTTTGTAAAACAAAGACTACAGTACATCTACATCTACGGGGATACTCCCAACAATCAATTTCTGATCATAACTAGGAGGTTTTTATGAATGAAAGTAAAAGCATTTAAACATCGAAGTTAATTGTCTTTAAACACTTTTCATATTCTAAAAATAAATTATCAGGCCCTCACAATACCGGTAGAATAAACCGGTACATTTAGCACTTTTGATTGGCTACACGGTTCCCGAATATCGTTTCACGGTTAGAGTCACTCTAAATGGCTACACGGATTTAACCATTCATTGACGATTATTTAAAACAATTAACAACTGCACTAATAATTATTATGACAAATTCGATATAAAGAAAGCGTGACTGTACCGTTGCGTTTTTGCGACCGTACCGGTGACTTTTTACGGAAAGGTGAAACCGGTGCGTGCTGACCGTACCAGTTTGTTGTTGACAGAGAAAGTACAAGAATAAAACGAACAGTGGCAAATCAAAGCTGATATTTAGCCAGTTTCATGAAGGATAATACATTTAGGACAGGTTTCTGTTACAGTTGAGCTGATTCTTTTACTTTCGTGTCAGTTTTCATGGGAGGTACCGGTTTATTGCAGAAATACTTTGCGAGATTCTGGTCATTCACTTATGTCTCAAATGTGTTTTTGGCATTCAAATGTTTTAATATGAGTTAAATCATAAATGTTATATACTGGATCCCTTGTTATGGGGAATATTTGCAGTGAGTTCCAGCTAAAGCTAAGTTAATAAGGCGTGTGGCAATAAAGTGATTACTGGCTGAAATTATTTAGCTAAGTGTGACACAATATCATTGTTTATACTTTACTTTTTATCATTCTTTATTACATCATAATCACAGTGAAGGTGCTGAATAATTTCCGCCCATCACAAGTACAGCTCCTCAACCCTCTTTATAGGCCTAGCCTAACTGGTCATGATATAAGTATCCATTTAATTGTAACATTTTAATTTAATTAAGATTTTGATGATACTTCAAGTGTATAATACCAAAAATGGAGATATGAAGTGTAAACTGACTTGAAAATTAAACATTTCCGAAATGTGTAAATTAATTTTTTTTTATTTAATCAAATGTACAGTGTGACCAGCCATTTTCTTAGTTAGAACATTTCCGAAACGATGTATTGGACGGTAAAGCATTGAGAATGATGTAAACAAATGGTGAAAGCTTTACTGAATATGCGTAATGTCGTTGTGTCGTTTCACGCGGCGCATGCGCAAATGTAAATTAATGTTTCACGGTACGCATGCGCAGAAGGGAATTCTCGTTTGTATTGTAGAAAATGGTTCCAGTCTAGTGCATATTTTAATGCAACATCATTTAAGAAAATAAATGTTAACAATTGCGAAAGTCTATGGAAAGGGAAGTAATGTCAACACACATAGTAGGAATAATCACTGTAAAGAGTTTCTCCGAATTCTTCATTAAGTAAAATGCTGAAATGGAAGACAGATAATCTATATATCCTAAATCGGGCTTCTTTGTCACCTGATGAAAGGTGAATAGCCATAACTTGGTCGGTATAACAACACCTGCCCTCTGATGTGGATACGTATACAGTAATAACATAAATAGATTGAACAATTTTCTCTTATTTGCAAAGCAGTTCACAGTAACTGCTTCTAAAGTAAGATTTGAATGTTGACAAGTTAATATACATTATGCTCTGATGATCAACTAGGTATCAGCTGAGTCCTATTGTTATGATTCTTGTATTATTTTACTTTATTTTACAAACATTCTAGAATAAACGGTATATGTCTTTTTTCTTCTTCTTCTTTTCATTGCAAGATTCATTTTGATATCACTATGTGATATCATGAGAGTAGAGATAGTTCCTAGTTTAAAACTTTAACAAGACAATCGTGTTTGAGACGTTAAAAGCAAAATGAACAGACATTTTAAGTTGTCAATTAGACGTAAAACAATGGTGTGACAAACATACATTTCTAAATAGCAGATGCAAAATTAGTATGCTTAAAATATGCTTTGTGTGAACTTTGATCTTTGTAATACAAATACTACAATAAGTTTGCTTATTCCTGTAATACTAAGCTATAAAACACTTACACTTGCTACACATACAGACAATACATTCGTATCTGTATTTAGGAAATGGAAATATAGCGTAAGGCTTTTCCCTGTGAGGACCGATAAAATTAAAGTATATAATATTAAATATATAATTATACTAACCAGTCGCATATTGATTATACTAAATGTAGTAAATACATCTTATTCAGTTTTTATTAGATTAGACAGGAGGAAAAGCTGTTAGTGGATATAATGTAGCATGTGTTCTAGTATGGATAAACTAATAGAAATGACAATGATGGAGTAAAAATCTTTTTTGCTGACAGCATTGCTTGATTAAGTGTGATACTGAAAATGTTGTAAACCAATCTCGATCGGGCGAGTTATGTCGGTAGAAGTCCGACACTTCATGTTAGTCCGACACTTCATGTGAGAAGTGTCTGAATGATAGCATGGACTGAAACGCTTAGTCATGTCAGGAGATGTTTTAATATATTCGAGGCACAATGCCGTAGGAGTGCAATTGTCGTTGGGTCTGACACTCGCATTTCAAAATTTAAAAACAAATAAATGAAGTATACAAATATATTGTACAGCTCATCCACTTGTCCTGTAGAGTAGGTAATGAGCAGTATTTATATAGTTCATAACTGAGAAGTTGATTAACACTATCATTTACATAATAAAAATGTATATCAATGACAACATGTACTTCTAAAAGTCATAAGCTTAGGAACTTACGCAAAAAGGAAAATGTGTAGACAGCGGTCTATGCCATGCATAGAATGTAACACTGCATACCTTGTACCATGGTTAGACGGCAGCACTGCAGACATTATAACACGCACAAAGTGTAGGACTACATACATTTACCAAGCAAAGACTGCACATTTACGGTTGAGTAGGGGCTGCAGTTCTACCCTGAATAATATGTATGTCCGCAGTTACGCTTTGACTTCGGTTTATACTGTGCATAGTCTGCAGTTTATATCGTACATAGTCTGCAGTTTATATCGTGCATAATCTGCCTGCCTACAGCAAAGTAGGAAAACCTCGCGAAAGTACAAGTTTTCCGTGGCTGCACTCAATAATGTGTGTCTTTCTGTGACTAGCATCGATATTTTTAACTGTCGAGCATGTTAAATGGACATTCAATGTAAAGGAATTGACTGCTGTTTAAGACAATTAGAAAGTTAACTGTTAGGTTGCAAGCGGTACATAGCAAATATATGTTACACACTTCTTCCGTAACTGTAGTCATTGAATACTGACTTAAAGAATATCGTCAAGCATAAACTATTGAATTTTCATTTTAAAAACATGTTACTTAACGAACGTTTTACTTTACTTTTCACATGATCCAGAATAAGGTGCATAAAACTGCGGAACAACAACTTCTCAACAAATTTGTAAATTGATTTTTTTAATATTTTACTTCTACATTTTTGTACTACTGCAACCTAACCTAAATGTCAAAACTATGGCGTGTAGTGTTAATACTGTGTACGTTTATTCCAATAGTTATCATCGTTATGACCTTCTCTCACTGTTCGAAGTTTATAGAAAAAAGAGACAATAAGCCAAAGCAGTATGAAGCATATGATGACCAAGATTCCAGAGACAGATTCACAGTCAACGACAGAAGTGAAAACCAAAATGTTTTATACCAAGCACCTACACGTATAAAGACTACTTATAACGTTGAAGAGAGTGTGCGAGTAAGAAAATGCCAGGAAACAGCATATGAAGATAGAAAGCAAAGTTGGAGCATGTTTTGGAAGGATAATCTTGTGTGTGTGCTTCACCATACCTATCTGATGATGAAAGATACCGTGGTCATTGAAGTTGGTGGTAAATATTCTTTTAATCTTTTAACTTGTATCAGTAAACATTTTTATGTGATAAAACGGAACATTATAACGGTGTGTCGAAATACGGGGTTGTATCATTTCCAAATCGGCTTCGAAGCTTCCTTGCTGACAAGAAAAGTTTTGAACACAAAAGTTACACACTTCCAAAAGCTTGCGTAGGAATAAATGCCGCATCGAGTGCATGCATACATGTAGCTGTAAGCAAAACTCATGATACAAGAATAAAACGACGGAGAATATTTAACAAGTGAACATTAAATTTAACATTCGGCTAAGAACGGCTTGGTATAAGGTTATAAGTTGTTTAAAATGTTGGTATATTCTGTGGACGGGTAATTTAAGACAAACATCGCAGTTCAGATTGTTTGTATATTCTATGGGCGGGTAATTTTAGACTTATGTTGAAGTTCAGATTGATGGTATATTCTGTGGACGGGTAATTTAAGACTAATGTCGAAGTTCAGATTGTTGGTTTATTATGTGGACGGGTAATTCAAGACTAATGTTTAAGTTCAGATTGATGATATATTATGTGGACGGGTAATTTAAGACTAATGTCGAACTTTAGATATTTGGTATATTCTGTGGACGGGTAATTTAAGACTAATGACTAATAGGAATGCATGTATAAAAATGACAATAGGTTCAAAATAAAATCAGTTACACCTTTGTTTTTGTAAAGGAATTAGCTTTATATATGTGTAGGCTCATTGTATCTGTATTGTTTTGACAAGGGTGAATAGAACACATACTTCTTATATTGGATTAAGACAATGAAGTACAGAGAGTATGATTAAGAAAATTTATTTGAAGAGATTTCAGTTTTTTTTACACTAATAACGCCCCTTGAATTTCGATGTTTTCGTTTACGGTAACAATAAGTGTTTTAAATAACAATGCTTTTAAAAATGCGTTTGGTCCTAGATTTAGTTCTAGATTTATTGCTGAAATATAAGAAAACAATAAGGTTTTATTAAATGAAAACCAACAGATAAGGACATATCAATTATTTTAACCTGTCGGTCTGTTCCTGTGGTATTTATATATAGGTACTTGTAACTAACAGAATAGAAATGATAAGTATTGTTTAATGCAATATGTTTAAGTCACAATCAACGGTTAAAGACTACATTTCTCCACAGAATAACATCGGAAAAAAACAATAGGAATACCAGCCGCTCCATCTATGTTTTCTTTTGTCTTAAGTTCGTGATGTTCTGCTTTTCTTGTTGCTGCAAGTCTAAATGAACTATACAAAGTGAAATTGTACTTACTCTTAACAGTGTATGAGTCTGAACGTTAATACATTCAATGTTAATGGACTGACATCTAAAGAAAAACGATCACAAGTTTTTGCATACTTACAACAAATACAAAATACAATATGTTTTCTTCAAGATCTTCATTGTGTTCAGGGGGTTACGATTCATGGAAGTTACAATGGTGCGGGGACATTTACCTAAGTGGACGAAATAGTAATGGCAAAGAAATAGGAATTTTATCAATATACATCTTAAGTACAAAATGTTGGAATATTAAGAAATAATAATATAATAGGTTGATTGCAAGTATTAAAGCTAGAGATTAATAATAATACTTATGTTCTATTAAATGTTTTTGGACAGAACAATGCAGACATAACCTTTTTTTAACACACTTTAGGAAATAATAATAGCAAATAAAGGTGAAACTCTTATTGTAGGAGGAGACTTTAATGTCATTCTTGATTACAAATTACATAAACTAAATGGTAAAATAGATACAAATCTAAAATGTTTTAAGAAACTTAATAGCATAAGTACTAATAACGACTTATATGGCATTAGGCGCATTCACAACCCTGACCTCAAGAACTATAAATGGCACTCGAACTATATAGTCCAAGAACCAAGGACCAATTATTTACAATTCGCGCCCAAAAGCGAAATCAGTCTTAATTGGAAGCAAAATTTCTACTGATTACAAAAACCTATTTCTTACAAAAATTCTCTGTCACACGGCTTGGAAATTCGAGATGGCCGACAATATGGCCGCCGAAATGTTTTAACTTACACCCGTAAATAACAAAGCATATTATGAGTCCATTGTACAGACGGTTGAATTTTATTTTCAATAAAAGGGACATAATTACATAAGAATTGACAAAAATGATAAATTTTATGTGACTGTTACCGCCATTTCGGAAATATTGCACAAAATATCCCCCAAAATGGTCTAAACAGTAAATAGATATTAAGTTAGAAAATGTTGTCTCAAAATAGGATTTGGCTTTGTGTTGTAGACACAATATTCATGTAAAAGTGGGTGGGTGAGGCCACAACCGTCCCGTCCAATAACACATCATCCTGTATACTACTCTTATATACATAATCAACGTTTGATTATATTGCGTCGAAAAATATTTTCTAAACTATACTATAGAGATCGATATGGACAAAGTACACGAAATTATAGTCAAAATAAAAAACGGTGAACTTACAGGTTGACAATTGATGCAAAGATTATATAACAATAAAATATATGTGTGCAAACCATGTGGTGGGAAAAAGTATTAGATAAAAACATATATAATCGTGTTAAAAACAACTCTTAAGGTATTATATCCCGCAGCTTTTATCCGACAAAATATATATAAATAGTAATACTAAGCATTGAAGGAAGTATAGGCGGGCAAATCTACACTCTTACACTATTTAGAAGAAAAAAACACATATAAAAACATTTTAAGAACCTTTCAACGAGTGGATCTGCTTATGGAGTATAAATCCTTTAAAAGAAATGTATCACAACCCTAAATATACACGGATGTTCCAAATGCTAACCATTCATAGTCATCTTAAAGCTTTGAAAAAGTCGAGGCAATATTTAACAGCGATGATAAGCATTGCTTAACTGAGAGATGTTGGCTAAGTAACATAGAGATATTTTTTTAACTTCGCCGGTGGGAAAATTGATAAAGTAGAAGAGGCAATATACACTCATATCGTTGAAAGCGAACACATATCCCCTCAAGATGCTTATATATATATATCTAAAAACATCTGTAGACAATTATTTAAAAAGGATAAAAACGAGAGACAGAAACGGAGAAACAGTTATAACACCAGGATATGTAACTAAGATAGAAAGAAGAATGGAAACATTTCTGTGTGGTAAAAAAGTTTTAGTTATCGACAACAACATTAATTTAACAAAAAATAAGCCAACGTTTATAGATCAAGTATATGATTTTATCTCTACAACACTAATATAAAACAGTATTTTTGCAAACACGACTAAGACTGCCCTCCATATATATAAACCAACCGAATATGCTAGAACATCGATACAATACAGCACGCATTCGTGATATAGGCTAGAGTTTCCCACCGCGGTTGGAAACTACGACCTACATCTTGGAACAAATATCGGAAAATATGTTATTAACAAAACTCGCTCACTTAATTGCTTGAAGCGGTTAGCCGAGTGGTTTAGCGTCGGACTACTGAGCCAACGGTTGCGAGTTCGATTCCTATCCAGATTAAAAAAAATATTTTAAAACATATTTTTATTTCTTTTTAAAGTAATTGTTTACAACCATTTCATTTTGCATCGGATCATTGGTGTTAAATATTTTATACAACAAATCATACAATGGTGTTTTATCTTGAAGCATTTTGATAAAGAGTAGGCAATAAAATCCACACAGAACACTTGTTTTGTCTTGAAATTGAACATTGTTGTACTTTAAACTCGGGTTATATTTACTTAGCTCTACCGGGGGCGGAAGACCAAACGGATCGAAATAATAGTTGTTGTAATAACAAACCCAATATGTTCCGAGGCCAACAGAATCGTCTAAGTTTATTATCCCGCACTCATTTTAAAGGAGATTCTTGTAAATTGTTTCTTCTGTATGGTACTCGTTGCGCATCAACTTTTAAACCCTGACCGTTTAACAACGACGTAATTAAAGGCATCCCGAGAGAAGCGGCAATCATACCGAAAAATCCCCGGCCCTCTCTTTGTTTCTTAGTTAACGTTATTACTCCCGTTCCCACCAATTTATTTCTCTGACTAGGTGTGATATATGGTGTTATTACGTTTCTCTTATTTTTAGCCACCAAAATCATTCCATTACCAAACATCTTACTTACTCCCGTACTTGCTAAACCACTTAATGCACCTGTAGTCAAGGGATCTTATATCTTAGAAGCAACGCGCGCAACAAGTGGCAACACTGTTTTACCTAATAAACCGGCTAAAGCATCAAGGAATCCCCCACTTTGCGACTGTCCTCTCATTTGCGTTGTTGAAATTTTAAATATCTTCACCGGCTCTTTTTCTCTTATAGCTTTTTCAATACCATTGGTCTGTCTCTGCGTTAACAATAAATGAAAAGATCCGGTTAATTTTTTCTAACTTAAGTTAAAAGTATGCGGACATTTATCTTGATATGCTTTGGCAAGTTTTTTTCTTTTGCCCTTCGGATAAACTTACTTTATATTCAATCAATTACGACATTTATATATAATATAATTTGATTTAAACAACAATGAGTTCGTTCCCAATAGTGTTTAGCTGAACCGTTACCTCATACATAACAATTGCATAAACACGAACATTGGCCGCCGGTGAAATATTAAATTTCCTTATTAAAGTAAGGTGTTTTGGATATACAGCAACTTCCTCCTTTTTGAATTCTAAATGAAAATGAACAAATTCAAACAACGATTTTAAATTTGATATATTTAAAAGACTTCCTGTATTTCTGTCATTTTGTTTGTGATAAAAATCGACCACATCGCCGAATATTCTAGACACATCGGAATATTCTGTTTCGAGATTAAAAATACCATTCCCAATCTCAAGCCGACAAGTTGACATTGTACAATTATCATTTGCCGCGTTCTAACAAATGAGGATTGTGTTCTTGTGAATTACTTTTTTCAGGTCGCTGCAAATAAACAAACACGTGTTTAGTATCGTAATTCTAAAAGTCAAACATTTTGTTTCATGTCCGACGACTGTTGCACCATTTCTCGAAGATAGTGCCATTATCTTGAAAAATTACTTAATGGAAATTTTGCATTTACGTTATTGTTACCTTGAATCAATAATTTTCTAGCCGCAAATCCTTTATTTTATCCAGCCTGGTCATGCCTGCTTTCGGCTACGCTTGTATCGTCTAAATATGAAAATTCATTTGTTCCGGTTGTTTCTGCATAATCTTTTGAATACTCTACGAAACGTTTTACTTTTATTGTTTTGTACAAATTATAACAATCAAAAATAGTCTTTCCATTTTGTTGACTAAAAGATGATCAATAATTGAAGCCGCATTATTAATTATTGCTACCTGGTTTCCACCCGCATAGGCGTTACCATTAGCTAACTTGTTTACTTTAAAACCCATTAAACCAATCGAAGTAAGACGATCTATCATTAATAGTAGAGTGATATCCACTCTATTCTTGTTTTGCATTATCTCCTAATCTAGTTAATAAAGCAGCGTCTAAATGAATAGGCGTCAATTCATATCTTTCACGATACTTTTTACTTCTAAACATGTTTATATATATATATTATTTTTTTAATAATTTATTTATCCTGATGTTGAAATTGGGTATTGCGGAATGTCCGGCGTTAACAAGCCGACCCTGACCAGACAACAATTTATTTATTCTTATGTTGGTATCATCTTCGTTTAGCTTTTTTAATTCCTTAACAATTAACTCCCCGGCCGGTTTAACCAACATCGATTGGGCAGCCTGTTTGTGATACTTATCTACGACATTTTTCTTTAATGGTCCAACCACCTTGTCCGCGACCAAATTTCCAACGTCGGTCCCGATTTTTTTGTTCCACTTCCTAAGCTTGTTTGGATGCGGTTGTTAAAGCCTTTTTTGCAACATTCGCAGCTGAAGATGAAAATACTCTGCTTAAGACATCGAATATACCAGAGCCTTGTACTTCGTTTAATTCTTCACCCGTCCAAGGATCAACATAAACGAATATACCCTTGATTTTATCATACACATTTTTGTTCATTTATGATAGTTAATCTATTTATTTCTTTTAAAGTTAGTGTAAAACTAGTTTTGACCCCGTTGAGATTTATAATTCTACCAAACCCATCTGTTATATATATTTTAATAGAATTAATAATGGTTTTATTAACTTCCGATTAACCAACACTGTGTGGTTCTTTTTGAAACGGGTAACCTCTTGATAAATCTGCAGTACTTAAAGCATACAAAACATCGCCAAAACGCCCGTCAACGAGAAAATTATCGAATAAATCGCAATGGATGTAAATTGTATCTAAAGAATTAGTAGAGTCCGGCAATTTAGACCCCCATTCTGTTTTGTCTTAACGCTTTCTTCTCAAAACCAAGCAGCTTATGAAAGACTGACCTTCTTAAATCTAACACATATCCGTCGTGTATTGATATCAAAACTTAAAAACTACTGAGATCAAATTCTAAACGTATTGGGGCAACGGAAGATTCTCCATCAAAATCGCCTTTGGCTATCAATGTTTCGCTTATGCAGTCGTTTATATTGGTGTAGCTGCTATAACAACCGCTGGGGAAGACAATATCTTTCCAATCATTGCCGTTGTTATAACGGATTCTTTTATTATCATATTCTTCGCTTATATTATGCCAGGAGTAAGTCATTGTATTAATACTGGCCAACCCGACCGCGTAACTTTAATTATTATCTAAAACCAAAGGACGGCTAAATCGTGTTGTAAAGTCGCTCGGTGTATTGTCTTCATCTTATTGTTTAGCCGCTCCCGAACTACAGAAAATATTCTTGATAATTATTAAGATTCGTGTTGTTCTGGTAATAATTCCCCCGTTTGCAACAATTCATCAATTATGTTTATACCTTTATTCTTTAATCCTTCGCTATTGTTTCCAGTCTCGAGAGATCCGCATATTTGTTCTAATTCATTAAATAATTATTTTGGATCACACGGACAAACAGCATTAGCAAGATCGAGCCTGTTTCCCTTACATCTAATTACATTTTTAAATTGCTCAGATCTTTTATTAAAAGGCAATCCCGATTTCTCTGTTAACTGTTTAAATATTTCCATAGAAAATATCGAATGTTTTTTATTACTATTACATTTTTTATCAATACGATTAATTAAGTCATCATCTACTTTAATGTTCATAACTTCTGTTCCGGTCGTTCGATCTCTAGCAACCAATCTGTTTTGGCCGTATTGTTGATAAAGATCAATAACCAGATTACAATATTGTCCGTTTGTAGAAACTTTGTATGTATTGTAAGACTCAGACAAAGCCCTTGGGCTAACGCGAGACCCAATCCGTGTCCCAATGTAGAAGCCATATCAAGAAGTCCCTGCAACCAACCCTTATACTTTGTCAGTTCGTTTCGTTGATATTTTAATTTTTCTACTTCTGCCTTTTTATTAGGTTATTTTGAATGTGATTTACCAGTAACGGAACCATTTAGGCTCTGTATATCTTTAGCAACATCCTTCATTGTGGCTTCTAGTGTTCCTCTATTAATTTTATCGGGATCAGATTTGTCTGCAGTAAAAAACTTAAACATAACAGTCGGTTTGTAATATTCATACTCGTCTAAAACATCACCATCTAAATCAACATCCAAATCTACCATAGATGCGTCGTGCGTTTTCTTTTCTTTTGGTCTTGCTCCATGTTCTTCTATTCACCCTTTTTCATTATCTTCAAAAAATTTATTTGCTTCTCCTTCTGTGAGGTCTCTACTTATCCCTTTAATTTTACTTTCTTCATATTTATTCCATGCCCTAGACATTTCTTCAACATTATCAGGGGACCACGTAATTGGTTGTGGTTCTTCAAATTAGTGTGGTAAGCCTTGATATGTCTGTATGTCTTTTATTTCGTCACCAAGCGACTGTAATTGTTGTTTTATTGCGGTTTTTACTAACTTTTAAGACTCGTTAATTCTTGTTTTTGGTTTTCTTTTTCTTTTGTGGTTGGTTTATAAATTTCGTTAAACAATATCGACTGGCACCTTTTCTTATTCTGTCTTCTATTATTTTATCCCGGGTGCGCTTTTCTTCTCTTTTGAGCCATTTATTTCAACCTCGATAGCATTTATATGAATTATTAAGAAAATAATGTAGGAAGACGTTCGCAAAGGTATAATGTTGTTTAATAATATAATGAACATTCCAAACTACGATCGCGGGAGAGAAAACAACAAGTTTAAACGGCTTTATGATTTTATGCCGAAACAAATATTCAGGTTTTTAATTTGTGGTTCGTCTGTCTCTGGTAAGACCAATAATTTGATACACATGCTTTTAATACCTCTAATTTATCACGATAAAATATATGTGTACGCCAAAAACTTGGAACAACCAAAATATCACCTTTTAACCGAAACGATGGAGAAAATTAGCAAGAAAACAAAACTTCATGATATTTTTGAATCCTCTAGCGCTGAAATAATCCCGGTCGGCCAAATAAACAACGACCTTCAAAAAGTGGTTATATTTGATGACTATGTGTGCGAAAAATATCAAGGCGACCTAATTGATTATTTTATTCAGGGCAGGCATAAAACTTGTTGCGTTATTTACCTTACCCAGTCTTATTACAAAACTCCAAAGGATATAAGATTAAACTGCTCTCATTACATATTCTTTGAGAATCCTACTAAAAGAGAAACCGATATGATATGTGTAGAACAAAATCTGGACAAATACGTTTATAATTCTGCCTTTAACAACCCATATGACTTTGTCTATCTAGATAAACCGGAGAAATTAATTAAAATAAATTTTTATGGAGATATTTAATAAATGGGAATATTCAACCAAATCAAAGAGTTAAAAGCTGATACATATGAGTCAAATTTGGAATAAATTTAGCCGATTATGCTACCAGACAACAATTTAAGGCTGTTGAAAACAAATAGAGTTAGACATGGGTGGCAACGAGATAAACAACATAGGAACCCCGGATAAACCAACCAACGCAGGTTCAAAAAAGTTTGTGTTTAGAAAAATTCAATCTTAAATACAGGATTTTAAACTTGAAGACATTCAAAGCATCACAAAATACTAAAATCGGAGACATCAAATATTCTACAATTAACCAAAGACTTTAAGATTGAAAAAACATCAAGGGTTTATCAGATACATTAAAAGAAATTGAAGACAAATCCGACCCTACAGACGACCAAAAGTATTCAGACAAAATGTTGAAGTAATTCATGAGCAAGTAAACAAATTGAAGGATACTATGGTTAAACACGAAGCACTAAAAGCGAAGTTAAACGAAACAGTACAAAAAAACAAAAATAATATCAAACAGGGAATGCCACGTACCAAAAACGCAGCCTCCCCAAAACGAACCCCACAGCACCCAGAAGTGCACACCACCAACACACACACACACACACACACACACACACACACACACACACACACACACACACACACACACACACACACACACACACAATCATGTACACACACACACATATACACTACCAACACACACTAGCATACAAAGCAAACACACGAGGACAGACTAAAAAATACATACACATTTGAAATAAAAGAAGAAATTAATAAACTTAGAACCGATACAGACGAAAGGAATTTAAACCTTTTGAATCAATTTTTGTCTAGCTTTGCCGAATACAAGTCTGAACTTGAAGAGGTTGCTTCTGAAAGGGATGATAATCAAGATACATCAATATTATATACTAATAAATAGAAACTTTAAAACGGCAATTTACGAATATAAAAGCACACTTCAAAAATCGATTGACACAATTAGTGATGAATTAAACGCTGCAATACTTTTAATACAAAATGATATTGATAAGCTAGAATTAAAAATGAAAGAAATAGAGGGTACTATAGATAAAAATAGACAAAATAATAGCAAACAAAGATTCGATTAAAGACATAAAAGCCGAATATGAAAAAAGAATAAACGGAGTTACAATAACTAAAACTGTCCTACCCAAACAGATCAAAGATGTGGCGGATACCGCCATAGAATTGTTCGACGACAACACAAAACTTAAAAGAAAACTATCTAAACTGAACGATCAAATATATGAAGTTTATCTGTTCGAATATTACAACAACACACCACAGAAAGTAAGAATTGTGTCTGCATCTCTTGGAATTGCAACAAGTTATGAAATAAAAGCCGCATTAAGTCCGATTAAAAAAACCGGCGATTTTTTTTATTTGGGATCAGTCCTTCTCGTATCATAGATTACTCGGAATTCATAAAAACCGACCATATATTTGATATATGGCGAGGAGTAACAGCAACTGGGCTTCATATTATTAAAACAGGAAGTTACAAAATTGAAATAAATCTAATAACTAAAGTGAGTTCTGGTAATGTCGAAAATTTTTGTTTACATTGGATAGACCATAAAACTGGTATCAGCACAACGAGTTATTTTGAAAGGGATAAAAAAGCAGATCAGTACATTTTTCAAAAGGAATTTAATATTTTTTTAACACAACACCGGCGTTGTAATATATCCATATGTATCGGTGGGTAACACGCAGTTTACCATCGCTGAAGGAAGTCATGTTAAATTTACATATTCCTGGAAACCTTATGGAAACTAATATATATAATATGATTTACTCTGTCAGAGAAACGAAATTTACCGAAAATTTAAACTCCAAACAAGTAATAACAAAGAGCAATAGACGTATGATAAAGGCCACTACAAAATACAGACTCGGCTTAGGACAGGTTTCATAAAAAAGAGATTCATATAACCTGTATAGCTTTCTTCATAATCATGGATGCTGTTTATAAATGTATTGTATTTGTTCATGCTTTGATAAACGAATACATAATGTTTAAACTAAAAACGTAAAAAAGGGCCCAAGCGGCCCCTAAAATAGAATGGACAGACAAGCTAGCAGAAGAATAACACAAACCAATTAAACGTAAATTTAGCCGCGTAGATTAATTGTATCGGGTATTGACGATCCTTGGTCGGCTGATTTAATTGATGTGCTATATTTTGCTAAATATAACAAAGGAGTAAAGTACTTGTTAACAATTATTGACATAATCAGTAGATTTGCTTGGGTTGGTCCGTTAAAAGATAAAACGGGAAAATCTGTTACGGAAGCGTTTCATAGAATTATTGGTTCCCGGATTCCAAAGAAGTTATGGGTAGACGAGGGCGCGAAATTCTTTAATAAAACGTTTAAGAAATTCCTCGGGGATTATAAAATAAATATGTATCACACATATAATTATTGTAAAGCCGTTGTAATAGAAAGATTTAACAGAACATAAAAACAAATAATGTGGAAATATTTTACAGCAAACAACACAAACACAGTAGTATACAATTGAAACCAAAAGAAGCAAGCAAAGACGAAAACGCGAGCAAAGTAAACTTTAATTTGTATGGTGATTGAACGAACCGTTTACACCCAAGTTTAAAATAGGAGACCAAGTAAGAATTAGCAAACTTAAACGCTAATTTGAGATATAATGAGCAGAAAAGTTAAAACCATAAACGAACTTATAGATCATCTGACAAGACTTGTAGAAGCATATAGGAAAAGTTACAAATTTAACGGAAGAATAAACTCGGCTTTACAAGTAACCGCTGGTTTGGTTAGCTGTTCGGTGCTGACGTAAGTCCCGGCCATTCAAGTATTTATAGCATACGCAGGTGCGGTTCCGCCCGCTATAATAATTCCTCCAAACAAATTAAAAATAGCGGAAAAGAAAAACGTTTTTAAAATACACCACCAGAGAATAAAAAAATATTAGCCCAAGCCCGCATTGAACACTTGGAGGGTGTTGAAGATAACAAAGTCATATCTTGCTGCCTTTTCCGAGCTGCTAAACATTCAGAAAGAAAATAATTACTCGGTGCCTTTAGAAATGTATTTGACGGAAACTGAACGGATATTAAACAATAGAATGTGTCTATTCCATTTTCTTTTATATGTCTTTTAGTGTCTAATGGAGATAAGTTCTGTTTATTTATCGTAATTCCATAAACTTGATGTTTCTGAGCTCTTAGCATATTCAAATGGTTGGTATACGTTCTTTTTTGGAATAAAGCATTTTTGTAGCTGTCAAAGTCCAACTGTTTCTTGACCACATACCTTTTTACTTCTTTGGCCCTTTTGATTGTAACATCGTCCGCACGGACTATAGAATACATCTTTGATCTTAACCTAATATATTCGAATATTGGAACACCAGAGCATTCGTCTTTCATTTTCCCTATAACCTTTTTGTGTTCATCACTAAATAGCTTATGGTCGTTTTTATCTTTTAACATGTCTTTATACACGTCTTTTGTTCTTATACTAACAAGAAGGTTGTTTGTATCTGTGTACAAAAGTTCACACCTGTGTTTGTATTTCCTTTTCAAAGTGTTGTAATACCAATCATACATGACATATTTGGATAGATTCAGAATACATTATACCAACGTACCCAGGTTTGTTTAGCACTATTTTTGTTTTATTCATATGAACGGCCACCAAGTCTTCATTAAATATTACAAATTTGTTGAAACTTGGTTGGGCAATCAACTTTCTTAATCTATCTTCTCCTGTCCGTACTAACCTTACATCTATTCTTTTTCGTAGATTCTCCATTGTTTTACCAAATACAGAGTTGTTCATGAGCTTGAAGAAATCCCCCTTAAATGTTGATTTGGCTTTCTTTCTAAGCTCTGTGTTCACTTAAGTATATGGTTTCATCTACGGTTTCTCATTGAATTCTAATATCCTATGTATCTTCTTTAATTTCATACCAAGAGATAGATACAACTCAAAATTGCGGTAATGGAAAACATATTTGGTTTTGTTCCATAAATTTGGAACAAGCTTCTGGGCGTGTTTTGTTTTTTAGTAATTATTTTTGATATTCAGACATCCGTTCTAATTTTACAACCAACCGTTCGGGGGCTAACGGATAATCGGTGTGTTACTTGTGCAACTCTTTGGGATAGTCTAGGTCTACTTTGAAGACATATCCCTTATTGTGTTTTGGTTTGAAACACAATTGATCAAATTTCTTTACCCACTTAAATCCACTGTATGGCAGTGGTTGAGAGATTGCCGAACCATATAAATTGTTTGCTTCATAATACATGATGTGGTTATCTGGTTTTGATTCATCATAATCTTTTAGATATGTATTATTGGCATTTGCGTGTCTTTTCGATACCATACAGATGCCACCCCTCATACCGTTCTCTATAAATAAATGCATGTCTTGGTCGGTTAATAATTCCATTCCTATGTTTGTATATTTCATCAAAGCATCCCATGCCAAACCCGGAGCCGTGTAATAATGAGGGGGTCTAACTTATACACATCTCTACAAGTAGCTCTAAATTTCTCAAATACATCTGCTAATAATACAACGTCGATTTTGAGATACAGATCGTGGTAATCACCCGATGTTTTACAATTGTATTCTTTCCATACGCTTTGTGCATGTTCGTAATCTATTTGTGTTATACCTTCATTATTTAATTCGCTATAAAAATGTTTTATCGGGGGTAAATGGTCTTCATCAAACTTATTCATATCATCCATATATTCGTAAGGGTAAACACCTTTTTGTAATAACAAGCTTGTATTAACTGGGTTTGTTTGATGTGGTTTTGGTTTAATATCATAGTCTACGTTCATTTCTATTACTACAAATTCTACTTTAGAACCTGGAAATATGGACTTTACAACAACATTACACACTCGGACTAAGGATTATATTCTAGATTCGGCATTTCTCTTGTAAATCATAAGACTGTCAAATGCGAGTGTTGATACCTCGACGCCTTTAAATAATCATACGCAACCATTAGAGCTTTATTTTCTAATTGAAATACGAGATGTCAAACTACGGAACCTTCCATTTCACGTATCTTTGTTTTAAATGAAATGTCTTTTAGATCCGGGTTGAGATTAGATACAGCTTTAATTAGTTCTTTCATTTCTTTGTACAAATTATTGTACCAAACGGGGTCGTTGTCTTCAATAGTTCTCTTCCCTCCTTATATTATTGCTGTTACATTCTTTTTTGCTTTTTCTTTTGAAAATATTTTGATCTCAACATATTCTTCTAACAACCGTTCCTGTTTTCCACATAATAGTACATGTACAAAGCATCGCATGGAATATTATTTGTTTTAGAATACCAAGATTACAACGTTGGTCCAGAGTTTTTCATATCAATATCTAACATATTATCTTTGGATAAGGTATGTCTTATTCTTATGCACATATTTTGTAAACCTATTTGCTCATTAACATAATATCTACCGGTTTTGTTTATTTGACAATAACCAAATTCACATTCTTCATTTTTGTTTGTTTTTATGAGATAATCCTTTAAACAAGACAGTTCGTCTTCTGTAATATCAAACTTGGTGTGGTTTTCGATCAAATATTCTTATTTCGATCTATTAATATGTTCTCTAAGAGATATATTACGATTGTTTTCCGTGCCGAATGCACACGTTGGAGTTATTTTGCCGAATCCTCCTGTAAATACTTTGTTTGTTATTTTGAATTCTGTTTTCGGTGTGGCGTCTACGAGCTTCTCTAATGATGAATCCATAAATCGGAGACTGTCTAAGAATTTTAATTGCCAAAAACTAAAAGATATGTATTTCTCTGTGTTGTTTGCAATACAACTTATGTTACCACTAACATGGGCAATTTCTTGCATAATCAAATGAGAATCATACCCTTTTAGATTATGGAATATTACAGGAATTGAAGTGGTATGTGGTTTTAATCTTAGTTTCAAATTACAATCGTTATGAGCTGGTCTTCTATATTTACCCGTATTATGGCAATGGTCTCTTCCTTTGGTGTTATTAGGGTCATCAAATCCAAATCCATTTTCGCATATCCAACATGTTTTAGATACTGTATAGTTTATTTTGTCATCTCTGGTCATACCAATCGGTATTGGGTTGGAAAATACCTTATTTATTTTAAACATTTATTCTTTTAAATGGTACAAAAATTTCTCAACGGCGTTTTCACCTGTATGAATAATAGGATCAGAACTAACACCATCATATCTTGCAACTATATACCCAAATCCGAAAGCTTTGTGTCTCGTTTTTATTTCTGATTGGTTTCCTATATTCATGTTATAAGGCTCTATTATACTCTCAAAATCAGCATAGATAACTTATGGAACTGGAATTTGTTTATAATGATTAACATACTTGATCATATATTTATCCTTTGGTGGCATTTCTATTCTCATTGGTCTTTCGTTTATTCCGTTACAATCTTCTTTATGCGTTATTAACAATTTCTCTCTGCTAAATCCATCTAGACATCTATCGCAGAAATATTTTTTATTGCCAATTTTTGTTTGGTTGTAAAATAACCCGTTTAGCTTTTTAATCCAACAATAAAGAGAATTGTTATTTCCTTGTATTAAGATAAGATTCATGTCTTCGTTTTGTTTTCTTCGTTTTTCTTTCTTATTCAGCTATTCTTTGCTTCTGAAATCTCATTTGGATTTCCTTTTCCTCTTCGTACATTCTTCTTTCTCTTTCCTTCATATACCTTTCTCTTCGAACTAATTCTTCCAACAAAATCCTCTGATTCTCCAGTTCTCTCGTGCGTTTCTCTTCATCCTGCACTATTTGTTTCTTTCTACGCTCCTGTATGTCCACCAGCTCAAGTAGCTCTTGTTTTTTTCTGTGGATTTCTAAGATTGACGCATTTGTGTTATCATTTCTTGTTTTATCCTATCTTTCTTCGTCCACTGTCTTTCTGAAATAAGACTATCCTGTTTCAAGTCTAAATTCTTGTCTACAGTCTCTGAATTCCTTTATAGTTTCTTTGTTGTATCTATTTTTATGCCCCCGAAGGGTGGCATATTAAAATCGCACCGTCTGTCCGTCTGACCGTCTGTCCGTCTGTCCGTCCGTCCGTCTGTCCGTCTGTCCGTCCGTCCGTGCGTCCCCACTTACAAATTCGTGTCCGGACTGTAACTTTGTCATGCATTGAAGGATTTTAAAATAACTTGGCACACATGTCTAGCACATCAAGACGACGTGTCGCGTGCAAAACCCACATCCCTACCTCAAAGGTGAAGGTCACACTTGGAGTATGAAGGTTATGGAATCCTCTATATATGCACACATTCGTGTCCGGACT
Organism: Saxidomus purpurata; assembly: GCA_022818135.1. Classification (NCBI taxonomy): domain Eukaryota; kingdom Metazoa; phylum Mollusca; class Bivalvia; order Venerida; family Veneridae; genus Saxidomus; species Saxidomus purpurata. The sequence goes on along the minus strand of JAFMSR010000022.1, from coordinate 1,382,539 downwards.
GTAACTTTGTCATGCATTGAAGGATTTTAAAATAACTAGGCACACATGTCTAGCACATCAAGACGACGTGTCGCGTGCAAGACCCACGTCCCTAGCTCAAAGGTCAAGGTCATACTTAGAGTTTGAAGGTAATGGATTCCTCCATATAAGCATATATGCACACATTCGTGTCCGGACTGTAACTTTGTCATGCATTGAAGGATTTTAAAATAACTTGGCACAAATGTCTAGCACATCAAGACGACGTGTCGTGTGCAAGACCCACATCCCTACCACAAAGGTCAAGGTCACACTTAGAGTTTATAGGTAATGGAATCCTGTATATATGCATACATTTGTGTCCGGACTATAACTTTATTATGCTTTGAAGGATTTTAAAATAACTGTGCACAAATGTCTAGCACATCAAGCGGATGTGTCGCGTGCAAGACCCAAGTCCCTACCTCAAAGGTCAAGGTCACACTTAGTGTTTAAAGTAATGGAATACTGTATGCATGATTACTCTGTCATGCATGGAAGGATTTTAAAATTACATAGCACATTTATTGAGCACATGGAGAGGACACAGACTGTGAGGCACCTCTTTCGGGGGCATTCGTCACTTGGGAGGGACAGCTCTTGTTCTTTCAGTTGGATCATATTTTTTAATGTCGGCATTCTTTTGAAAACTCTTATGACTCTGTATTCTTGCATACTATCGAGTTGGTGCTTGTTTACCTCTACTTTCTGTTTTTGAAATTCTAACACTTTTTACTTCAAATACTCCTCTGTCAGATCTGTTTAGATCGTTTATCTCATGTGCTGGTATATAGGTCATGGGCTGTTTTAATCTGGTTTCTCCTTTCCTGTTCCCAAAGCCTTTATTGCATGTACTCAATTCTTCTCTTAATTTTCTTATGTCTTCTTCCATGGCTTCTATGTCTAAACTTTGTTCTACGTCATGTCTCCTTTGAAAAGTTTCTGTTATTTGTAAACCTTCGTTCACAGGCCTTTCTGCTCTGATTCCGCTAGCTCCTTGCTGATATGTACTATGTGCTTCCAATTCCATTCTTTCTCTAACTGGTCGGTTTACATGAAATGTGTAGATGCCTTCATCTATATTTCTTATCTGATATTCCTCCTGTTTAGAAAACTATCTTCAACTAGCAATCTTTCGCTCTGATATTGTAGAATTATAATGTCTTCTTCTATTCTTTTTCTATTTGCTTCCATATATGCAGCCCCTAATCTCTGTTCCTGTTCCAATAGTAGCTGCTCTTGATGAATTTGCTTTCTCCTAAATCTCTACTCCCTTTCCGTCATTCGCTCCGCCATGACGTATTATTTAATGTATTTCTCAATACAACTTCCGTTCAAGTCTTATTAATAAGGGTAGCACACTTATATATTCACTTTTTCTTTTGATGTATATCTCAATACTTTCATAATTATACAATTCATAAAATTATTGCGTTTAACTATTTTTTTTATTCACAAATTCACTTCACTTTATCACCACACTTCATATAGCACAAATATTTTACTTTACCATCACACTATTCTCATATCAAGAATCACTGAATTCCAATTTACACTGTCTCTATACACACAATTCAGCTAAGAATGACTTTTTTCAATTTATTTCACTGTCACTTTTCAGTGTTAATATTGCTATTTTCATAAAGGCACAACGCACTGCTATTTATCTACCACAAAATTGATCACTTCATTTCAATTTGTACTGTTTCACAAGTGCATTCTTCCAAGGCATAAAAGTACATATTCACAATTTAGCACACTTTCAAGGACGACGCACACTATTATTGTTATAAAATAATGCTTGTATACACATGCTTTCATTTCACAGTATGCCCGTTGATGATATTTCAAAAAAAAAAAAAGAGCAAAAAAACCTTTTGTTCGACTGAGTTTTGAACCCTGGCCGTTGAGTATTAACGACCTACGCTCTACTGCCGCGCTACGTTCCCTACACGACTACCTACGTTGCACTACAGCTATACGTTTACAATTATCGATAAACACGGGTACACGCGCGATTGTTTCTACATGTGAACCGATATCTATTTTCGGTAAACTGCACTGCTTTTATATTTCAATAATTCAATACTGAAATATATTTTTAACTTTTCGTGTATTTGAATCCACGAATATGTTATTCCGAAGTACCACAGCAATAACTTTATCGGCATTGAGCTTCAAACCTTTTTCCCTGTGTACCTGCACCATCAACTTAGTGACGGTGTCGTATGAGATTTTAAAGTCTATGAGATATGTAACTTCCGTTTCCGGTTTCAAATTACTTGCTGGTTTCATGTTTGGGGTTTATGAGACACGCAAGTCATGAGAACAGCAAGTTCCCGCGAAACCTTTAACTAGGAACAGAAATAAATAGTTTTTATTTATAAATTCATCCAAATTGATTTTAATTAGCAGTATTTAAGGTAACTTGTCCAAAACAAAATGGCCACCAGTAAAAAAATGATACTATTACTAAAATGTAGTCTGGTGGTCTTTTGACACAAACAAATTACTGTGATATAAGCTTTTAGAACCTGTATTGGTGTGTTTTGTTGCAAATATTGTTAAGACATGTCATTTCAGTTCTTGGTTTACTTACATGAAAAATATCCAATTTTTGTGCAAGTTTCCTGACAAAGTCAAATGATGAAATTATTCAATCTGGCACTTATTTACTAGTTCAATGTCTACTCCAGATGCTCGACAATAGAAATAGCTCGACCATAGAAAAATTGGATATTTTCCATGTAAGTAACCCAAGAACTGAAATAACATGTTTTAACAAATTTTGCAACAAAACACTTTCCAGACCACTTAAGGAAGTATAAATATAGAATACATCTTGTATATCATTATGATATACATGTTCAGCCATGAGAACGGCAAGTCAACAATAAATAGTCACTTTCCAGACCAATAAGGGAGTAAGAAATGTAGAACACATCTTACCTATCATGATGATATACATTGTTCAGTCATGAGAACTGCAAGTCAACAATAAATAGTCACTTTCCAGACCAGTTAAGACATTATTAATATAGAACACACCTTACCTACCATGATAATATACATATTCAGTCATGAGAACTGCAAGTCAACAATAAATAGTCACTTTCCATAACCTAAGACATTAAAAATGTAGAACACACCTTACCTACCATGATGATATACATATTTAGTCATGAGAACTGCAAGTCAACAATAAATAGTCACTTTCCATAACATAAGACATTATAAATGTAGAACACACCTTACCTACCATGATGATATACATATTCAGTCATGAGAACTGCAAGTCAACAATAAATAGTCACTTTTCAGACAGGTTAAAGACGATCGCTCCTGACTGACTGGTTGGATTTGTTTACCCTCGGTACTTGACACTGTCATGACGATCGCTCCAGTTGAATTCTAAGCTATATATCAAATATCTTTATAATTTGATGTTGTTTAATTAAATGTCACAAACAATTACTTTTGAATAAAAAAACATACAAAAAGATTACTTTGAGCAATAATATCACTTTAACATTTTTAAACATATAACTATAGCAAAACAATCAGTATATCAAGAAAACTTATTACCCCCACAGGTGAGTGAAGCGTACCAGGGACCCATACAGTGATTTTTAGTTCAAAATAGCCTAGTTACTTTATATCAGTAAGAAGGTAAACAACACAGTTCGCACATAGACCCGGTTTCAGCTTCAATTACTTCATACAGAATAGTGCATATTTATCAAAACCTATTGCATATATAGCCTACGTAATTATATTTTCCGTAAACGTTTACTTCAAGGTCCAAATGCAAACCGTTTTGTAACAGCGACTGATAGTTTCCGAAATTTTTACCATTTTTCGCCAACTCGAATAAATCTCACACATTTTGGGTGCGTCTATTTTCCAATACGCAACCGTCACTGTGGACATACAGAAGAACGGCACATCACTGCTATTTGAGCTCAGTATTCCATAGACATGTATTAGTGATGTGTAACCTAGACTTGGTAAGACCTGGCCGATTGATGTATTATGGAAACTAGTTTTTCCCATTACCAGTATGGCTGCATGTATATGTTTACAAAATATATCAACGAAATAAAATGAATACTGTATTAACGGATCGTATTAAAACTGGACAACTTGTGGAAATATTTATCAAAACAAAAATAATATCAAACAGGGAAAGCCACGTACCAAAAAATCAATTTCTACGAGCGTCGGTTGTGTAATATTTGGATGACACAAGGCGAGATTGTTTAAAAGCTTGTTAAAAGGGAAGAATTCAGTGTTAGAAATTTGTGAGATTTATTCGGGTTGACGAAAAATTGTAAAAAAATCGGAAATTATCAGTCGCTATTTCAAAACGGTTTGCTTTTGGGCCTTGAAGTAAACTTTTACGGAAATGATAAACACTTATGCTATATATGCAATAGGTTTTAATAAATATGCATCATTCTAGATGAAGTAATTAAGGCTGAAAGTTGGTCGATGTGTAAACTGTGTTGTTTACCTTCTTATTGATATATAGTCATTAGTCTATTTTTATCTAACATTCACTGTTTGGGTCCCTGGTACGCTACACTCACCTGTGATTACCCCCCTTTAAAAGCACCCAAAAAGTCAGTGTTTAGCAAAGGTGGAATTTTAAACTATGTTAAATGCTTTCAGAAGGATACTTTTTTGTTACATATTACTTGTTATTACTTTACACAATTTGTCAGGTTAAAGTTTCATTTAGCTATCTGTATTACGTCAGTGGCGATAAACACATGGCCTCCCTTCCAACACCAACCTCCCACCCGAGACAACAGCTCATTTTTCTCAATAAAAAGGCTGGTTATATATCATTTTTAAATTAGTTCTCAATAGAGTGATGTTTGAACAATTCTACTGCAAAAAAATAAGACATTCTCAATGCTTGAACATTAAGAAAAAAACTTTGAAAATGACTACAACTTTTACATATTTTTTTTACAGAAACTAGTTTCTCTTTATGGGTTTTTTCAGTTTGAATACATTTTGAAATCTCAATTCATGTAGTTTCATAAAATAGGATCAATTGCTTAACATTTTAAATAAAAATCAATGGTGAGTTGCCAAATTTAGAGATTTATTATTGATAAACAGGAGATAGGGGTCATTTTCACTGCTTTCGGGGGTATACTACAAAAAGTGTCCATTACTTCTAAATAAGGCTGGTGACCTACCTTTTTTATTTTATATTCTGACTAAGCAGGTATTACCCTAACAACAAACGAAATTTCATAAAATTCTCAATGCTTGAAAAAATGATGAAACTGTAGCGATCGTCTTTAAGACATTAAAAATGTAGAACACACCTTACCTACCATGATGATATACATATTCAGTCATGAGAACTGCAAGCCAACAAAAAATAGTCACTTTTCAGACCAGTTAAGGCATAATAAATGTAAAACACACGTTACCTACCATGATGATATACATATTCAGCCATGAGAACTGCAAGTCAACAATAAATAGTCACTTTCCATAACATAAGACATTATAAATGTAGAACACACCTAACCTACCATGATGATATACATATTCAGTCATGAGAACTGCAAGTCAACAATAAATAGTCACTTTCAATAACATAAGACATTATAGATATAGAACACACCTTACCTACCATAATGATATACATATTCAGTCATGAGAGCTGCAAGTCAACAATAAATAGTCACTTTCCAGACCAGTTAAGACATTAGAAATGTAGAACACATCTTACATACCATAATGATAAACATATTCAGTCATGAGAACTGCAAGTCAACAATAAATAGTCACTTTCCATAACAGTTAAGACATTAAAAATGTAGAACACACCTTACCTACCATGATGATATACATTATTTAGTCATGAGAACTGCAAGTCAACAATAAATAGTCACTTTCCAGACCAGTTAAGACATTATAAATGTAGAACACATCTTACCTACCATGATGATATACATATTCAGTCATGAGAACTGCAAGTCAACAATAAATAGTCAAAAGTATTTGTGTTATACAGTGGCGCCTGCGTGTGGGTTCCCCGCGCATACGGTTTCTTTCGCGTGCAACACGAACGGCACACGCTTCACGGTTCACGCTCGATTAACCGTGTAGCCAATCAGAACTATGAATAAAACGTGTATCGTGCAGAACCGGATTTAACCGTGCAGCCAATCAAATAAGCACACTAACCGTGCAGCCAATCAACATCGAGATGATATAGCAGGACATTTTCGGCAGACATGTCTGCCAACGTTTTATATTTGACAAAGTATGCCGAACTAAATGCTTTTGTGAATTGGTAAGTGCTTCGGCAAATATATTCCTAATCTGTTACCATCTGTCTTGCAAAACAGAATAAAACCAAGTGATGACATTGCTACATTTTTATAAAAGGCTACACGGTATCTAGTCACCTGGTCACCTCGTACCGTAGTCCATTCGTACTCTATTTAGTCAACACGTACCTTAGGACAATTGCATAGAAAATTAAGTCTGTGTATAAGGAATATTTTTTAAAATATTTAGATTTTCAAATGATAATTCTTATTACTAGATATTTTTTAAATGCTGTTATTTCGTTTCTTATAAAATGTATCCAAGCAATACGACTTTTTGCACTCATTAGCATTCTTGTAGCCAACTTAATTTGGCGTTTCAATGTGACCCCTTTCACAGATCTGATATTTTATAACTGTCGCACCTCTACGCCTAATTTTAATGTGCTCCATAATAAGCAGAAAGTAGTTTCAATATTAGGTACAACCGGCGCTAGCCCAACAAACAGGGCTTTTTGTTATGGAAGTGGCTGCTCGTCCGGTAACCAGACGACTAGAATTGTTTCTAGACGTCCGGTAACCAGACGAGCAGCCTATACTAGTATGCTAGGCTAGTCGTCCGGTAATCAATTTCTTTGTATATGAGTTCATCTTGATGAATGTAAGAGCAGTAGTAAAGCAAAAGATATGTGTTATATATAATATATCCTATACCTTAACCTTTCCTGTGACATTTGTTTGTTTACTTCATAAAATAATTCCCATCTCGTGTACAGTAGAAGTAGTCTAATAATACACCACTTACCTACTTTTAAAAAACAATTTTCCGGTCTAAAATGATGAATTAAATATCACTTTAAATGAAAACCTAAATGATTATGAAAAACCTCACCACTTTATAAAAATCTTATTGTTTAAACCTAAACATGCAAGTTTACACATAAAGTACGATATGCCGTTTATTTTCATATTACACCGATTGATGCAGGTGTGTAATTAGATAAATGTAACTTAGAATTGTGTTAGCATCATTTTAAAACTTAATCCTATTATATTAAATCCATAATAAATACATTTATATATTGGATTTTATTGGGTTTAATTATAAGTGCCCAACAGAATTTCGTTGGGGATGTGTTCCCAACTATTGGCACTTCAAACTTGACGTAGAAGGCGGACAACTGTGAAATGTCAACCTGTAAAATCCTTCGAAGCGGAAATAGTGAGACTAGCATTCTTGTACCTCATTGATAAATACAGTGAAAGCAAAAAATGCTTACTTGATGTTTATTCTCAGATTAACCGTGACGTCACACTGACCAGCTAACCAATCTGATTATTAGGTCGCTTTCATTTCTCCATTCAGTAAAAGGTGAAAACTCTGTCTTTAGGCCAAAAATAAATAATGTATGTTTCCTGTGACATGCCAGAAAAAAATAGGGTAGGTAGGTCGATTTTTATTATTTTTTATTTTTTTTTCAGGGCGAGTAGAATAGCCTTCTTCATAGTAGTAGAATTCCCATAGATGGTTGTAGATGTAGATGCAAATGCTTTCTACTTTTAATACACAGCTTTTTATGTACCCTTTGGCTTTTAGTCACCCTCTGTTGCATGCTGGCTTGCTACAGGTTTACTTTCAGCGTATTGCGATAAAAACCGAGGATATCCAAATCGATTTGATTCGTCCTCATTTAAATTCGAACCGGCGAATGATTCGTACCCGCGAATGATTCGTTCTCAAATTATTTCGTACGCAAACATTTTTTTTTTTTTTTTTTGGTCAATAAAAAGTTTAGGGTCGGGGGTTAAAAATAGGGTCGGTCGGGTCACCGGAAACATACATATTTTTTGTTTTGGCCTTACCGTTGACTCATATCAGGGTCCGTATATTACAATATAATGTAATATACAGACCCTGCTCATATGCATGTTTAAATTTATTTTAAACGAAACAAAAAGCTTTTAACAACAGAATTATCAAAGCAATCTTATAGTTTCAAGGTATTGGGAGATCGTCTTCTTTCATTTCTAATCTTGGTTATTGTATTATTCAAAGTTATAGATACATAGAGACCAGCGAAGAAAATCGAGGAATCACCTTTCCCGATATAAATTAATTACCCGTACCCGGATGTGCGATTCCTAAAATACAAGCAATTAATCTTCTATTTCATCGCAACTGTGCTTTTATTCATTGGAGACCGTAAGCATGTCTGTCTTTCTTATTTGTATCATGGCTACTGCATATTTGTATAGGAAAAACACTGAACTGTATTACTGTAATAGAGGACATGATCTTTCTGAAAAAGAGAACACTTTTCAGATTTTTTTTTATTGCCTAGATTTTTGTTTTACAATTTACAATTTTGAAAAGTTACAATCGGCCGGATAGAAATAAAATGAAAAACAAATACACTTAATTGCTCCGGTATATGATTTTGTAGGCTACAGAACACTTTTAACAGCAAACAAGTACATGTATTGATTTTCTTTCAGTAAAAAAGATTGGGGTCGCTACCACACAATTTTGTTATGTCACATGATATTACATCACACAATATTGTATGGCATGAGAACTGTCAATCAACGTGCCATGATACAAATCAGATAGATTAACTGTTGGCTCTAATAATTACGTCATTTTTCAGAGGTGTAACCTTCTCGAAATAACATAATTATTCTCGCCAACAGTACTCTATCTAATACTTGAAACAGCAGGGCTTTTCATCAGGAAATTGGGAAGAGGCCTTGGCCTTTCAATTGGGAAATTTATGCGAGATAAAAGTCCATTTTGGGAAAAGATTTACAATAATATTTTTCGTTATGCGACATTGACAACCGGAAGTCGAAATAAATTTACCTCCCCTGAGACATGGACTAAAATTCAGGCCCAGAATCGGATTAGACTGGTAATGCATAACACGCAGTACTGTGCGCTGTTATGTTATAGTGCAACGAAAAATCGATGCCACACAAATGCTTCCTCCAGAAATGCTGCAATCATGTAAACAAACTTCGGGAAAACTTACTATGCATTTTGGGAAGTTGCTCTGCCATAGTTGGGAAAGAATACTATATTTTTGGATTGGAAGTGGCCGAATATCGACTAGGTACTCTTGAATTTTTAATAACAAAACTGGGAATTCAACGTAAAAAACAATTTTTTTTTGTAACTTGCCAACGCCCCTATATAGATCATCAAAAGTGTGCGGCCTGACTAGTTCATTTAGTGTCTTTGAAGATATGCCGCACTGTAGCGCCTGAAACACTAGTCTAAAATGCACCTTTACGCGTTTAAGTATATAACTGAAACTTATCAGCAAATTAACTTTACAGAGGCACTTGTAGATGTCTTTTTGAAATATAACAACATATTTTTATGCTTTAAACATGTTGTTATTGTTGTATTTTATTAGATTGTATGCGTGGTTAGAAAATGGTACGAAAATGTTCACATTTTGCCGAAGTCTTTCGTACCTGGGTACGAATAACTAGAAAATCACATTATAGGTCATACATTGTGGCATCTGTGGCCGAGTGGTTAAGTTCACTGACTGATGATCACTTGTCTCTCACCACTGTAAGTTCGTGTCCTACTTTGGTCAAGTTCTTTTATGTGTGGAAACTATCTAGGTTCTACCCAGGAGCCTGTTTATGAGAACGATAAAACATTTTCGATTCGATATCGATTGCCATTTTGAAAAATCGTATATCAAATAATGTTACACCGTGCAATGATCTACAGTTTCACGTTCGAAAATTCCATCAAAACTGAACCAGAATATAAACAGTCACCCTACCCAGAGTTCAGTGTTTTTCTAACAAATGATAATTTAATGAAATGTGGTCTCAATAATCTCATAGGCAAACAAGTCCAGCACTGCAAGGGTTGATATATATTATACACCAGAACCATATGTATAGTACAAATAAAGTCAAGAGATTTGGTAGAATATGTAGTCAGAGACTTTTTTACTCCCATGTATCGATATATCGCTGTATCTTCGATATTTCTAAATTGATATATCGATACAAAATTTTTAATCAATGACATCCCTAAGTCAAACAGTATAGGGCCATATCTTTGCTATTGAAAACAAAAACATGCACAATGATTTCATGCAAATCTATGAGATTAGTTGACAACAATATTATTTGTTCAAAGGGATAACAAGAACTGAATAGCCGAGAGTGCAGATCATGATCAATTAAGCAAGGTGATCAGTCGCAAATGCTGGATCAATTGTTGCTCAGCAGTGCAAGGGTTAATTTACAATTTTGCTAAAGAATGAAAATATCATGAACATTTGTACCTCCACTGGACAAAGTCCTTTGTCCAGCAGAGGTCATGTTATGATGGTCACAGGTTTGTCCGTTGTCTGTCTGTCTGTAAACTTTACCTCAATATTCTACAGGTCACAAACTGAAACACTAATCAATCCATATATAATTACTATCTAAAGTTTTTCACATCCCATTTTCTAAAATCAGTCAACCAGTCTACTGTCAAAGACATAATCAGGTTTAGAAAAATACTTTCTCAGCAAGTATAAATAATTGTAAATTTCATTTTTTGTAACATTTAGATGTCATGAATACAATTTAACAACACTAGGTTGATAAGACCCTGCATAATTACTGGTATGTGTCTAAATACATTTTTTTTCCATGCGACAACAATAAAGCGCTTTATTTAGGATTTACTTAAATATTTCACAATTGATTATACAGCAAGTTTTCATAACAGTTCAAATTAATGTAATTATATTATATCAAACAGACTATTTGCAAAACTAATTCTTATTTAGATAATTGTGTGACAGTTGAGGAAGGTTGTTGGGAATTATGTATTTGTTACCAAAATATAACACAAAATGCAGATTTTTATCATTACCAATCAGTTGAACTCTAAAAAAGATTTCAGTTCTTTGAAAATTACTTTCTATAACATAAATGTTACAGTTCTTGGTTAATGATTAGTTAAGAGTATGTATCTCTACAAAAGTCTAAAATGAAAAAAAGAGTTAATTATAAGAAGTGCACAGGTATACCTTTTTATCAGGCTGTAGCAAATTTGTTAGCTTACATCACTCAAAACTGTAGGTTAATGTTTCATTTGAATGCATATACTGCAAAAAACGAATACCATTAACATGATTAAGTTATTGTCTATCAAGTACTAGTATTTACCTACATGACCTTTAAAAATTTCAGTTTTAAAAGCTATGCATGGCATGGATCTATAAAGACTATTGGGCTTCATGTTAAAATTTTTAAAGTATTAGTTTAATTATTAATACTTATCTTAATTTTTTGCTAAATTTATTTGAAGTTCAGTTACCAACTTTTATAAATTTATTGTACATGTTGTAAAAGTAGCTGAGACAAAAGCTAGTCCATCACTGATGTCTTAGGACCCATGTGGTCACATTACATAATATTATGCAATATTATGCAATGTTTTCATAAGCTACATTTTTTAACAGGACAGTATTGCCCTTGGCAATATACTAGGGTCATAAAACACTACACTAATTGGCTTGGGTCACTAAGTTTGTATATGTGTACATCATAATTATGAGATATTATTATTGAATGGTTTCTGATATACTGATCTTTTATATCCAAGATTGTATTACTGTCATCAAAAGTTATATCAATGACTTAGATACTGACACATACAAAATCATTAAATGTTGATGTTCAATTTGGCTTTAGAACAAAATTAAGAAAAAAGTACTTTAATCCTTACTGTATGACTGATTCAATCTTTTCCATTTGATTTTCTCTGTAAGAAATGAGTTAAAAACTTAACCATTAAGACAATTATAGGGATTACATTATTCTTGAAAAGTTCACTTGTCGTTAGGGGTGTAACTGTTTATATTAGTAGTTATTAAAATCATTATCTAATTTAGTTAATTATCATGACTGAAATAGTATAAAGCCTATAATATAGACAGTGTAGAGAGAAAATGTCAAACCTTCATTGATTTAGGTAGACTGGGATACAAGTATTTTGTTAATTACTCTTTAGCCTACTCAAAGCTTGGTTGAATGTGTTCCATGAAAGTGATTATAAATATGTATGAAATATTTTTAATATTGTTTTCATTTTTGTTTTCAGACCATAGATATGTGTCACAAGCTTGGCATTCCTGTGTCACAGACGGCAATGTACAACAAAAAGGAATAAGCTGCGGCCTTCCATGAGAAAGAAAACACCCCCTCTAAATAAGGTCACTCTTGATAATCAAATTTCAAACAAATTGAAGAATTCTTACTGTTTTGTAATTTGATTGCCATTTCAATTGTGAAACAACTACATACTTCTAAGTAATTTTAGTGAAAAGAATTAACAATTTTCCATAAGATTTTTGTGCCAACTAATTAAATCACACTTAAAGATGTATTAGGGCCTTCAGATTGCTCAAGATTTTGAAAATACATGTAGTTATATATTATACGGTATGTTAACAAATACATGTATGAACAATTACTTTCATCAGATAATTCTTTTTTCTACAGATCACACCATTGCTGATGTATTGACTGGATATATTTTTGAGAAAACATAATGGAGCCTTTCGTGATTAACTTCCAGCAAAGATTGCATCCTTTGATAGGTACAGATAAACAGAAGGCAAATTGGTTAAAAGAGAAATGACATGTATGTGAAAATTACATGCCATTGTAATACTGTAAAGTCAGTCGTGTTTGAGCAACTAAAATATTTTTAGTCACATGATGTGCTCGAGTGTATGAAAATAAGTAGTCAATATATTATGACTTTTTGTGTTGAAAGAAAATAAACAGTAAAATGGTGTAAAAGATATATTGTTGGAGGTCATGAACGGATAGTCACACTAGAGAATGATTGTGAAAGGCCACCTAAATAACAACAGATGCATTCAGTTGCACATTATGGTTATCTTAGAGCACAAAGATGGGGAAAAAACATGAGAAATTACCTTGATCAAAGTGATAAAAGAAATGGGATTGAATGAATGGAAACACATGAAAGCAAGCCGTTACCAAAATTTTGTCTGTACAGTACGGCACAGTATTAATTTTACTGTTGGTTTTCAGTGTAAAAGGAAGTAAACCCTCTGAAGAGCTCAAATAATTTTTTTTGTTACCAACCAGTGGTGTAAGTTGTAACTTGTTTAAGTTATTTTGAAAATAACTACAGTAAGTGATAATTGAAACATTTTGTCAATAAAATTGCTTCCCTTTGCTGAAAGAAATAACTCCCTTGAAAGTTGAGGTGACCAAAATAATGGGTCCTTGGGACTTTCTGATAACAACTTGTACAGGTAACAATTCAACATTTCAGTTTTTCCTGAATTTCTTCATTACAAGCAGATTACCTCAGTCTTATAAAAATGCAAATACCTTTAGATAAGAGATAGAAATGCAAGTTCTTTCTTTATAGCCGACAGTAATGACTTCAGTTAGACACAATGGATTTATTGGCAAACTTGTATTAGAGATGACCTGAAGAATGTCCTACTTCAGAAGGTTTTGTCGTGGCAGAAGTTATTTTAGTGAGTGATGAGTAAAAGATAAATATAACTGGTAGAAGTTATTTTCAAAATAACAAACAAGTTACAACCCTGACTGGTTATGGTGATTTTCAGACAGGTGCTTCCCAACCTATATTTATATAAAAGGAAATTGACAATTCACCTTTTTGTAAATTACAAGTTTAGAACAGTAAATTGTGTTCAGTATCAATATTACTTATATGAATTAAATACATTAAATTATATTACATAAATATAACAACTGTTATTTTCATTGACTATATTCAGTTGTAAGCACTAATTATACCCCTGAAACAAAGTTTAGGGGGGTATACAGGAGTCACCCGGTGGTCGGTCTCTTGCATTTTCCTTGTCCGGAGCATAACTTGAAAACTACTTGTTGGAATTCAATACAACTTCATACAATGGTCAAGCACATTGAGAGGAAGTGCAGTGCACAAGAACCATAACTCCATCTTGAATAATTACAGAGTTATTGCCCTTTGTTACTTTTCCTTTCCGGAGCATAACTTGAAAACTACTGGTTGGAATTCAATACAACTTCATACAATGGTCAAGCACATTGAGAGGAAGTGCAGTGCACAAGAACCATAACTCCATCTTGACTAATAACAGAGTTATTGCCCTTTGTTACTTTTCCTTGTCCGGAGCATAACTTGAAAACTACTGGTCGGAATTCAATACAACTTCATACAATGGTCAAGCACAGAGGAAGTGCAGTACTTTAAAATAGATACCAGGGCTTGGATCGTTACAGTTTAGTTAAGTTATATACTAATTTATTTAAGCTCGATTGTGACGAATTTTGCAGCTTATCGAGTCACTCTTGAGTCTGCTTCCTGGAAAAACCAGTACTTGGTGCGATATGAGAAGGTACGGTTGTGACCCAAATGGGGCTCGAATTCCCCCAACCTCTGGGATGAATGGGTGACACCTTAACCTCTACATCACCGCTCCCCTTTTTACTGTGAAGTGTCCAAGGTTACTTCTTAGTGGTCTGACACTGTTTATCATTGGAATATAAAATATAAGTTTGCCAGTACTGGAGTCCTTTTAAAGTATTGTGCGAAAGAATAAAAAAATATCAAAAATCAATGTCATTCAAAAATAAAAATGTGGGCTGCTGCTACTAAGTCAAGTCACTAAACAAAAAATTGCAAAAGTAACGTCAACTTCTCTTTTATTGATGTCATGCCCACCACTTTTTTGATTTAGTAACTCGTTACCACGACATACTAAGTCGTTCCCTCCAGCAAGGTCTTTCAAATAGTACTATTTGAAAGACCTTGCCTCCAGTAAGTATCTATGATAACGGGTAGTTGGTACTGGTCTCATACCAGTAGTGGGAACGACAAGACTAATTAATTTGGCGTTTCAGTGTGACCCATTTCACAGATCTAATATTTTATTACTGTCATGTCAACCTGTAAAATCAGTCTGTCTTCGTAGTCAAAATAGTGAGATTAGGGAACGACATAAAAAAAGAGAAGTGCATGTCAGTTGTCACCTCAGTGCCACCGTAAATATCTCCTGTCACATAATGTAACTTACCATGAACAACAGTATCAGCTCGGCACAGAGGCTTTGTCTTGCGTATAATAACTAGTATCTGGGCTGATGTTTTCATTTTAATAAAATTGGGTATGTTCCATACTTCTTTGGATAAAATCTAAACATGCCGATTACCGCCTTCCTTCAGCATCAGCGATGTTAATTGGATGATAGGAAAAGTACTATTGACGAAAAATGCAGGTGATTGATTGAAATATGCTAGAATTGACCAGGTGTTATCCAGAGCAAGACATACATGTAGCCCAATGATAAATGCGCTTGCACGTTTCACGCTCAGCGACTACACGTTGGGCATGCGCACTAGCAATTGCACGGTTTCCTATGCGCTGCACGCTGGGCATGCGCACTAGCAATTGCACGGTTCTACACGCTGCACGCTGCACGCTGGGCATGCGCAGTAACATACCGTGCAACACGATCGTGTCCGACACGCGTGCAACACGCTTTTTCACGCAAACACGGGGAACCTACACGCAGGCGCCACTGTAACTACTCAATTCGGGTTAAAGTTATATATATATTTGGAACCAGTTTGAGTTCAGTCGTACACAAAATATAAATTTTATAGCATGCTTTTTGATTTCCCGGTTTTCCTTAAATATTTCCGGGTTTTCCAATATTTCCGGGTTTTTAACTTGTCCTTGTCTGCTCTTTGTTTTCACAGCTATTTGTATGTACTGAATCAGTAAATAATGCAAGGTAATTAATCTTACACAGGAAATTGCCAAATATTCTAGTTTGTTTCGTACTTGATATACATGTATTCGTCATTACGCAGCTTGCGATTCTCATACCGATACATGAAAATGAAAGTAGATTTTTCGCGCATGCGTGTTTGCAGATTTCATGGCACTTGCGAATCTCATACGACAACGGCACCTTGCAAGGTTTTGAGATTTTCTTTTTAATTTCTTGATGACAAGAACATTGTATGTCCTAAGTCATAAAAAAATACTGCATAAATGTACCACAAATGTATGTATACTATCACTTGATATTTACACGCATCAAAAGAAAAATATACATAGTAGGAAACAAACATCACCATTCATGTTAAAGAAAAAAAAAAGGTTTTCACCAGGCTTCGAACCTACGCTATGTGAGATCTCCTGTCAATTGCACGATTTTTAGGCCAACGTCTCTCCCTATGCAGCTATGAGGTCTTTGGCAAATTTCCAAATATAGGTAACTGGGTTTATGAAAGCGGATAATTATTAGTAATATGTGACGTGTCTAAGTGCAGTACAATCTAAACACTTACATAAACTAACGACCTATTATCTTATACTTTCAATATAAGTAAATGACAAATCTCACATACATCAGATTGTATTGGTTGTACTCTATTTATAACCCCTGAAAATGTTAATTACTGAGAAAAACATTGAAATGTCTACAATAATAACACAAATCTTACCACTATTACACTTATCCAATATAATCCTATACAATCACTTTTACAAAAACACGTACAGCACTAAGTCTTAAGTTCCGCAAGAAAAGAGAAATAAATTTCAAAGTTATGTATCCTTTACGCGTGACACTTTATCCTGTCCGTCAAAGTTCCTGATCGATCTAAGGATATCTTGTAATTTCCGGGTAAAAATCACTGGAGGCTGATCAGCAATTAGGAAAAGTAGGGCCCTAAATAATACATGTTTCAAATTTTAAAACAGCTCATTACTATTTTTTCATAGAACATTAGAAGTAAAGAGTGACAGTGTGGGAGAACAGTGACCCAACATGTTACTGTCATTTGTAAAGTAATTACTTCTGATTTAATATTGATTCAGTAAATGATTTGTTTACCCCCTGTATGTTAGATTAATAAGAAAATTAAGAACAAATGTATGGCAACATGTTCTTGATTAAGTGCAATAATACGGTCCCATCACACCGGAAATCTCGTCACACATGAGAAAAACTGCTCTTTCTCAGCTAGTTTTACATTTGAAGGCAAAATAGTTGAGATATAAAACCTTATTGGATGTGTATGACTACACAATATCAGCCTGTTTTGATTACAGACACAGTCAGTCCAAAAATAGGACTAAACATGAAAAAATGGTATAATAGGATCATACGAGTGCTGAACACGATTAGGATCTGACTGCGACGGGAGCCAATCCGGCTTCTGGATCAGATTTCTATTAAAAATGACCCTTTTATTATATACAGTAGTCGGAACGTTACAGTTGCCACACGGAGTGCACGATACACGCACGATACATGCACGTAAGACGCACGTTGCACGTTTGTTGAATACACGATAAGCGATTCACAACGATACACGATATAAACGATGTACGAAGCGCACAATAAATGGAGTACACGTTACACGAACACTTTGGACTTTTGCATTTTATTTAAATTTAGATTGCTTTTTCCAAATATTTTTATTTTACTTTTTCATTTATTACATAATTTTTTTTGTAACATAAGTTGACGTAAGGCCTTTTAATCAGACCGAACGAATTAAATCAATTAGAGGCTTCGCACCTTCACAATAGAAAAATGACATCGATAAGTTTAAAAAATCCACAGTTTTCATATCACAGTATGTAATTTTAACACCTGTCGAAGTCACTTTGGCAGGACATTGATCCCAAGGTGAGAGAAAATGGACGTAATTAAAGTAAATTGCCATCAACACTTTTCGTTGAATAAATTCTACATGAAATACACTAAATCATGGTCAACTATTATGACCACGACCGGTATCACAAAAATCATGTGTCATCATGGTCTCTACAGAGTTACCCTTCTTTTATCGATATTTGCGAGCGTGTGTAATTTACGGAGCCAAAAAAACAGTCATGTGTAACTGCGCCTGCCAAACGGGATAAATCAATATATCTTTGTATTAAAACCTAGATTATCTATAGCCTAAGGGAGTTGTGAAAGTTGAATTGTTACTAATTTAGGTAAAATTTGGGTATTGCGTTTTTTCCTCTGACCATTATATACCGAACGATATCACCTTATTTTCAATAAAATAATATGAATAAAATTGTTTCAAGTGGGAAGCACAATTTCATTAAAAGCGTGTTTATAAAATTTAATGAATTTTATCATACCAAAATAAGGTGCGTTGAAAATACGAATCCAGTGATACTAGTAGTAATAATTGTTGACAATAGCAACATATCAATGAACTCAAAAAGCTGTTACACTCGTTGTGCTTGACAAATTGGAATGAATCTTAAATGTGTTCATTGGAGAACTTAATTTGTCGAGTGACCTCTTCGCACGCGCGTTATTTTGTTTGTTCATGTCAACAAATAACTTATGAAAAATTACATGATGAACATGAAATGCTTTTAAGAACATGCGTGCAAGGCAAATCAATTGTTATTGGGGCATGGGAAAGACACGATGCTCTTTTTAAATGTAAATAACTTATCAACTTTAAATGTCATCTTTGACTAAGTTTTGGTCATTTCAAATTTAAAAGTCTGCACACATATCAAGATTTGTTTATGTATATTTTCTTCACACTAAAAGTTACACTGTTAAAGGAGCAATCAAAATCAAAAAACAAATTTATTTCTTCGGAAAGGTTTAAAAGACAAAACATACGCGAATTTAGACTTCCTGGTTTTTACTGCATTTGTATTGTGAAAACTAAAGTGGATCTTCAAGACATTGTTTCTACACCTTTCTACACTACCTAATAAAATGACATTTTCACCTTCCTATCAAATGAAATCAATTGGCGCTGGGGTCACAGAATAGTGAAAACCACTATTTCTATTTAGACATGTATAATATGTCTTTGTCCAAGTGATTGAAAAAGAGAGAAAAAAACATAAATATATTTTTTAAACGTTTTACAAACTTTAAAATTAGGTAAATGATAATATTATTATTACTAAAACATACGGGTCTTGTATAAAATATGATGAAAAGTTATATAAATTATCATTGTATAGTTCTAGAATTAAGTAAAATATTCATTTCATTTGATTCGTCCTATTATTTTCACCTAGCCAATAAACAACTTGCTAACATCATACCCCCGATATGTTGCTTCGGTGTAGGCATACCTTGTCTGCTGCAATTTAGAGATGCCGTGACACCGTGACAACAGCAGTTTAGATATTGTAGTAATATATAGTATATAGTAAAAAAGATGTGCTTTCCGTCGATAAAATAGAAATAAATTTCGGATATGAGTTTAAAATGTCTTCGACCTGTACTGGAAGTCTTTCATGCCCGTATGAAATAATCTAATATGAATTCAGCACTTTTATGTGGAGATGTACACTCTTAGTGAAACGATTCACAACTGAATACACCATCAAATCGTAAACCGTATAGGCTTACCGTGCATCTTTTATCGGGTATCGCATATCGTGTATAGTATATGGTGCACGTTGCACGATTGATGATACGATATGATACACGATATACGATTGACAAAATACACGATATGTGCATGCACGTTATACGCACGTTACACGCACCTTATACGCACGATATACGCAAATTTTAACAACTGTTACGTTCCGACTACTGTACTTATGTTACTTGCCTACACTAATACTTAATTCTAAATGAAATGTTAGCATTAAATAGAAGATTAACACCCAATAATATACTAAATCAGACCAGAAATTGGAATTTACAAGTGTGAATATACACAAGATGACTACAAAATTGATTAATTTACACAATCAGACCAGAAAATGCAAAACGAAATGTGAAACTTGCTATATTAGACATTATTTACACTGTTGATTTCGGGTGTTGATCACTCAAAAACATCAATTTAATGTATGTGTCTACGACAGCTTTAACAACTTTAATCAGGGGTTTGATCAGATCGTTAAGTTTAAGGTCCCTTAGTTGTCATAAACGTTATATAAGATGATTTTTACACTTTGGTAGCAGTAGTTTTTTTTCAGTAGTCCAAAGTAGTTCTTAAAGTTCTGTATCACTAACGGAATCACATTAGTGTGTCACAACTCGAATCTGACGTCTTCTGTACGTACGTACCTATTTTAGATGACTAAACTAAAACAAAATGTGTACAATCTATCTATGTATGATATCTTGAATGGTAGCCCGAAATATGGGAGTGAATTCCAACAGCCACTATGTACGTCCTATTACATATAACCTCCGAACTGAAAAAGGTCCGAAGTAGTAACGACAGTTTTCATATATTCTGCCTATAAAAATCGAAATGATGTATGGCTTGGAGTGCTATATTGACACTGAAGCATTTCCCGTCGGTAATGTTCCTGCATAATAACTGCCCGGCACATCAATTCCGTGGAATGCTTCGATTTTGATTAAGCACTCCAAGCCATAGATTATTTCTTAATTAATTCCTTTATGTTAAAAAGGACCTTTGCTGGGAATGTTGTTCCGGAACATATAATATGATTATAAACTTTATTCATTAATAGATCACCGTAGAAATATCAACGCTGCATTCTAATTAAACTTTTGAAACTTCTGCTTAGAGATTTTGTATACAATATTTTATAAAAGGCTTTCTTTATCTTGTCAAATAAGTTATTGTCACGATTTGCTTATTGTCGAAAATAATTGTGCAGTATGGCACGACAATTTACCATTTATTTAAACAAATATATTTTAGTTCACGGACATGTCGATTTTTTTTATAAAAGATAATGAAACTTGTGTTTTCAAATATAGATAAAGCTCCTTTACTTTCAGGGGTACCTCGAAATCTTTAAAAAATAAATAGGGTATTCTTTGACACAAGTAGCTAACATGCCATTTGCGATCCTTTGTTTTGCAACATTTGGGTGTAAAACGTTGTCTAATAAAAAGTAAGAGATTTTTTTTTCAAACATGAAAGAAAGAAAGAAATCTTTATTATGCAATAAGCCAATAAGGCCCATGAACATTTATACAGAAAAACAATATGTGAAAATATGACATGGCAAGGTACGTAATAATGACAATATACATGTATAACAATGTTACCCGCAATTTTCAAAAAGCGGGAGAGACAGTGTCTTTTAAATACATCATTAACATTCAAACAAAACATTTACACACAAAACAATATGTTACGTATGTCTACTCAATTATAAATATTTTAACATTTGTGACCTCCTCTCGAAAGCTTTATACACATAAATAGCAAGACTTTTAATAATTTTTTCATTTTCTGAATTGATCAACTCTCTAAACTTTATAAAATTTTGCCTTTTCCAGAAATATGATTTAATGTATTGTATTCTTAACTCAGTGTATAATGTACATTCGATTATAAAATGAAATTCATCCTCTAACTTGTTACAAATTTTACATTTTCTTTCATCAATTGGAATACTATGGGGTTTATGCCATCGGCCAACTTCAATTTCTAGTCTGTGTGAAGAGGTTCTTAGTTTTGTGAATGATTTACGATATTTCTGGATTTCAATTATATCTAAATATGGTTTATATCCGAAAATTGAAATTTCTTTGTAAAATAGTGCTCTTGTCGAATTTTCTAACTGCTCATCCCAATTTTGAACATAAATATCTTTCACTCTTTGTTTAAACTCTGATATAAAATACCTTTCATCCCCTACCCCTTGGTTCAACCAGACGTCATAAAAACCAAAGTGGGAAAGTAAATTCTTCACATTTAATGCCCAATTTTTTGCATTTTGTATGTTATTAATATCATCCATTTGGCTTTTGTATATTATTTTTGCGTATTTGGTATCTCTGCTCCCGCATATCTTTAGCCAATATTTTACAATGTTAATTTGCCATAAAACTTTAAACGGAAATCTGCCAGTTTCACCATAAACAAAACTATTTTGAGTGCTTACTTTTACTCCTAACAAACGTTTACAAAATTGCAGATGTATGCGTTCAGTATTACTATTCTTATTAAATCCTATTACTTCGGATGCATAACTGATAATGGGTGATATCATTTTGTCAAACAAATCAAATCTGTGTTTAGGTAATATATCTGTAAACTTGTACAAATATTTATTTAACTTAAAGATTGCCTTTAAAGCCTGACCAGACGCCATTTTATCGTGCACGTTGAAAGCTCCACCAGATGTAAAGATAACACCCAAATACTTAAATTTTCTAACTATTTCTATCTGAGTTCCATTATATAAAAATATGAGATTTTGGGGTAATCTACCTGACTTTCTAAATACCATGATTTTTGTTTTCTCTGTATTCACCACAAGCTTCCATCTTGTACAATACTTTGCTAAAACATCCAATGACTTCTGCAGGTTTACTGCAGTATTTGCAAATAATATAATATCATCAGCATATAAAAGTATACATAATTTCAAAGAGCCAATATCAATACCTTCAACACCATTTAACATCAAAGTTTCTTCTAAATCGTTTAAATACATGCTGAATAAAAAGGGGGATAAACACTCCCCTTGTCTCACGCCTAAATCGCAGACAAAACTTTCACTTACTTCATTCATAAATTTTACTTTTGACTTGACATTTTTATACATTGACTTAATTACATTTATTATCTTTCCTCTAATACCATATTTTATTAATTTGTACCACAGTATATCCCTAACAACAAAATCAAAAGCTTTCTTGAAATCAACAAATGCACAGTAAAGAACTTCGTTTCTATTGAAACAGTGTGATATAACCGAATTAAGAATGAAAATATTATCTGTTGTTCCCATTCCTGACCTAAAACCAGCTTGCGCCTCAACGTATACACTGTAATTTTCCGCCCAATAATTCAATCTATTGTTTAAAACCCTTGTAAATAATTTCCCAAATGCACTCAATAATGTAATTCCCCTGTAATTGCCAACGTCTCCCATGTCACCCCCTTTATGTAACGGCACAATAAATCCCTCTGTCCACGTTTGGGGAAAATACCCCCTGTCAAAACACTTCTGAAAAAGACAAGTTATATAAGGAAGCAAAACATCAGCACCGTGTTTAAATAACTCATTCACTAATAAATCAGGTCCACCACTTGAACCATTTTTCAACTGTTTTATAGCCTTAAAAATCTCGTCCTTTGAAATAACATCATCCAGCTCCTTAAACATAATTGAAAATTCATCATTTAAAAACCGTTCATTAAAATAGATCACATCGTCATCAGCCTGGAAAAAATGATCATCAGGGTTGTTTATAGCATTAAAATACCGTGCAAAATTACAAGCATTAACTGTTTTGGGGTGACGTATGTTAGATACATCTTTTAACATTTTCCAATATGCTTTGGCATTTTGTAATCGCATACTTAACAACGTATTAGTATTTTGTTTTCTAAATTTAAAACGTTTTTCTCTCAACGTATTTTTATAATCTGACCTCGTTTTACACATATTTGTTCTGTTAATATTTGACTTTTCATGTCTATACATATTTAAATAGGTGTAAAATACCTTCCTTTTGTTCATACATTCTTCACCAAACCATTTTTGTGATGATTTATACGAGGTGTTTTCATCGGTGTCAGGCTTTCGTAAATTTTGCTTAAATAATGGTGAGCAAACACTGTCTAGTAAACATACAAACTGACATATATTGGTGTCTATATCATCAATATTTATCGAATTTTCTAAAACATTTGATATATCATTCAAAGAATTACGGAAATCATCGGAAGTTATACTACGACTATATTCGTCAGCACTCTCATTTTTCCATATATATTTAGCGGAAAATGTTTCACAATTTTCATGTATCAAATTCCCATCATTTTCATCCAAAGACGTATCATGAATTAATAAACCAAACTTGACCGCACTGTGATCTGATAAGATATTTGGATCTTCAACCTCGAAATAAGAAAACAATAGTATTAAGTTGACACTAGAAACAACATAGTCTACTACACTACTCCCACCCGAGCTTACATATGTAAATTTTCCGACCCCCGTATCTAAACCTATCCGTCCATTTAATATTCTAAGTCCTGTTTGACGTAAAAAATCCAGAAATAGGGTACCATACTGATTTGTTTTAAAATCCCTAGACGCACGCGCGAGGTAATTACAGTCTGGTACATAATCGTTCGGGAAAAAATTATTATTAACATTTATAGTGTCATCATCAACAAAATCATTTAATTGCCCTATTCTGCTATTCAAGTCTCCTAAGATCAGGAATGAACATTTGTCGTGCGTAATATTGCCGATTTCAGCAACATGTTCTAAAAGCCTATCAAAAATATGTATATCAATGTACGATTCTCGCGAGCTGCCCTGTGGTACGCAATAACACAAACATACATAAACATCATTAGTAATACCAAAAATATTTCCTGTGAATTTTAACCACATAATGTCATCTTTATCTGTTTTAAATAAAGTAACAAATGGCATCAAATTATGTTTTATGTAACAAGCAATTCCACCTGAACTTCTTTTACTATTTATATGTTTGTCAGTTCTATGTAGACACAATAAAGAAAAACCTTCCACATCAATATTGCACAATTCGTTAGACCATGTCTCGGTTAAAAACACCAAATCACATTCAGCAAAATATTGTTTCATCTCTGAAGATTCTAGTTTATTTACATTTTTACTAACCAAACCATTGATATTTAATAATACACTATTTAATGACCGTCTCTCCCCGTAACTCTATTGTTCATTTCTAGCAGTTTCTGAAAATCTCGTGCTTTGATCGTTGACCCTGTTAATCCGTCTCGTTCCGTTATCTGTAGCAGACGATCCAATGTGACCCGGATCTTTACTGGCCGGCTGATTACTGGATTTAGCGCTATTTCCTATGTTACACGAAGAGGCAGACGATAGAGGCCTAATAGTATCAGGATTCTGAGAAGCTGACCCTTCAACCGCAACTGTATGTTTAATACCACTCGACCTCTGTGGCTGTGATGTCGAGTTTGCCGACATCTGTATATTCGTGTTTGAGACAAAGCTTCCGGCACTGTCATTCCCGGGCTCAAAAATTTCATTTGATACAGTGGTATGCATTTTTTTGGTCATCTCCAACTGTTGTGAAGGCGCTGAGACAGTATCAATTTCAGTGTCAACTGAGTAGACGCTCTGATTTACAACCTCGGGAGCTTTCACTACATTGTCCTCAAGAAGCATACTCCTATCTTTTTGCAGATACTCGTTCCAGTTTGGAAATTCGTCGTTAATCACCCGTCCGTTGACAATAAGTTTTGCGGGATAAGCAATTTTAGCATCTTTAAAAGATTTCTTTTTCTCTAGAAAAATCGGCCACAATCTTTTCCTTGCATTCGCTATTTCCTTCGGATAGTCTCGGTCAATACCGAATCTCGTGCCCTTTAAGAATTTCGCTCTGTCTAGTATGTATTCTGTGTCCCCGAAATCTCGGAAAGCCACTATTATAGGCCGTCTTGGTGTCTGTGAATATGCGCGAGCTCTACTGATAGCACCTAGTCTATGAATACGCTGAATGAAGAAGGCAGATAAATCCAGATCTAAATAGTCACTGAAGAATTCAGACAAAACATCGTACGTGTTTTCATTTGTAAGATCCGCCAGACCATAAAATATTAAGTTTGACCTGCGGGATCTTGCTTCTAAGTCGATACTGTGATATGCCAGTATTTTGAAGTAAATATCGCTCACCGGTTTTGCCTGCTCTAACTGTTCAACCCTATTTATAGTATCATAAAGGCTGGATGTCAGGGACTTTGTAACTGACAATATATCTTTATCATTTTCGTCCAGTTTTTCCAGTTTATTGACGATAAAAGATAACTTTTCACTTACATTTACAGAGTTATTTGATATATGTGTTAACATTATTTTTTTAATTATTTCGAATTATTTGGGTTCAGAGATCCCTATGCATGTAAAACAATATTTGAACTCTATGACATGTGAAGGATGATGGTAAAAAAGATCAA
Source organism: Saxidomus purpurata (assembly GCA_022818135.1). Taxonomy (NCBI): domain Eukaryota; kingdom Metazoa; phylum Mollusca; class Bivalvia; order Venerida; family Veneridae; genus Saxidomus; species Saxidomus purpurata. The sequence continues at coordinate 1,356,257 of JAFMSR010000022.1, read as the reverse complement.
ACCCCAGTGATGGTGCTTTGTCATATGTAAATAGTCAAAGTTTGTTATGGTTGTATGTCATAGTAAATAGTTAACTATATTTTTAACACATTGCTAAATGAACACTACCCTTAACAACACACTAAAGTTCTGTCTTGCATATTACTGTTCGTGGTACAATTGTGCACCCCTTTTCATTGCAATCTTAAAAATGAAGGAGGACTTTGCTCCAGAAACTACCTATGCTACATGAAGCTAAACAATAGAAACGTCTAAGTTCAAAGAGACACACTTCTGCAATAACACATTGATGAAAACGCACACAATTTAGCTCTGCAGCACATCTACCATAATACTCAATGTAATCCTTTAAAGGCTGAAGGAGGATTTTCCTCCACAAACTCATGCAATAGAAATGAAGGAAAAATTGCAAACTCTGCAAACTATATATTTTGAAAGAAGGCCAAGATGACCCCATATCGCTCTCCTAGGTCATGCTGTTCCAAAAGACAAGAAAGTAAAACAAACGGTCGTAATAAACGTCAGTCAAGGACAATTTTTAAATCTGCTTGCAAAACTGTACTTCTTTTTTCATTACTGTAGCTTCAAAAACAATGAATAGGGCAAAAGGTAAAGAAAAGTATACCTTGCGACCTAACGTTTGAACCCATGTTACGCAGTTTCAGTTTTGGCCTAGATGTCATCAAGACCAACATTTAAAAAACATTTTCAAGATGTGTGAAATGCAATCTCTAGAGTGTTCGCATTTGTGTTTAAAGATTTGACCTTATGTACCAGTTTTGGATAAGATGATTTGGTTCAAAATATGAATTCTAGAATGCTGACGAAGATTTTCTATGATTTCACATTGTGACCTAGGTTTTGATTCAATGTAATTCAAATTTGATTTAGAAGTTACAAGGACATTACGTCTGACCAATTATCAAGATGATCAGATGCAAACCTCGTCTCTAGATTGTTCACGAAGTTTTTCTAATATTTGATTTGGAGACCTTATGTTTTACATCATATAACTCAGTTTTGAAAGAGACTTAGAAATTATAAAGTCAAACATTCTGACAAGTTTTCAGAATAAGTGGGTACCAAATGTGGCTAATACAGCGTTCACATGTTTTTGTATATTACTTGCCATGCTGACTTTGTTGTTCACCCAAATTAGTATAAATCGTAACTTCTAGAGTGTTCACTTGTTTTTTTTATGTTTAGACCCGCTGACTTTGATTTTGACCCGACGTAACCCAGTATCAAAGTTGGCTTATAAATCATCAATACATGCAATCTGAACATCTTTCAAAGTGACCGGTGTTAAAATATGGCATCTAGAGTTAATCACAAGTTTTTTTCTTCTATTATTTGACCTGGTGACATACTTTTTTGACCCGACTTGCCCAATTTTAACTTGACTAGAGTCCAACAATACAAATATTCTGAAGAATTTTGAAAATAATTTGGAATTTATTGTAGCTTCAAGAGTGTTCCAAAGGGATTTCTATGACTTAACCTGAGTTTTTGTCACACGTGACTCCGATTCAAGCTGGACAAGGAGTTCATAAACAAAAAGCATTCTTACAAATTGTCATGATCACTGATTACAAAATACGGCTTATAAAGTGTATAAAGCGTTTTTCTCTGATTAAACCTGGTGACCTAGTTTATGACCCACTTAATCCAGTTTCAAACATAACCTTGAGTTAACCGATACGCACATCCTGACTAATTTGCTTGATTAGTAGGCACACAATATGGCCTCTTGTGTGTTCACAAAGTTTTGGAAGGTGATGATCATACGGCATATTATCAACACAAGTACACCCATAAATCATAAATACGCAGTTTGCAGTTCGATAAGATTCAAATACATATAACAAACGCAGATATCAGTAAAACCCACGATATCTAGGTATAGACCTATCTGCAAAATGTGTCTATTTGAAATATATATTTGCATCAATTTGATGATTTGAATCTAACATCTATAAATTTTGATACCTATATACTGTTGAAGTTACGCTGCCATATTCATAGTAAATATAATCGTAAAAAGTTCGAAAGACCAAACTACCTGACTCAGTTTAAATCGCTAGTAAAAAAATCGCAATTTTGAAAATTTGTAGTAATTTTCGATACAATTATTGTGAATCGAATTATCCGTTGATACATGTAGGTTTTATTCGATTTTACTTTCACAGTCTGAATTAAATTAATTCGAATCTGCAAGAGAAGAACGTGACCTGGTAAAGTGTTAGTTACTTTTTTAACTTAATATATATCAACATTTTAAAATATCATGGAAGTATGACTACTTTTATTTGTACCTGAGAACTCATTTAAAAGGCTTGCTTGGAACCAGTTTACCAGTTTATTGTTAATTGTATCATAAGGCCACCGGCCCATACACAAACATATATACAACATATAGACAATTCATAGTGCATGAGGTTATAGTCTAGTAGTTGTACAAAACATATATGATATTGCAAGTAAGTAATATACTGAAAATACTAATAGGTGCATGATATAACAGTTCAATCAAATATGTCAAGGTACACGTCTCTCTCTTTAAAAGAATAGTAGATGTACATAGCTACATTCCTTATTAAATTAACATTTTCAGTTGACATTAAGTCGTAAAATTTCTCTACAGTAGGGTATTGGTAGTAATACACAGGTAAATACTTTGATCGAACACTGACATATAAAGGACATACAATCATAAAATGGTATTCATCTTCAATAACAGTTTCACAGAATGGACAAACTCGATAATCTCTAGAAATAGTGAAGCACCTTCCCTTTTCAATCATAAGATTGTGCGAGGAGCTTCGAAAACTTGCCATACATTTACGAAATTTATTAATATCTATTACAGTGACATATTTTTCAACATTAAATGCATATTTGAACATTGAATAGTGATACAATTTACTACTATCCGAACATCTTGAGTGCCATGTTTGCATAAACTGATCTTTAAGCTTTTGTGTATATTGCTCTAAAAACAATTTAGGGTTTGTCACATTCTGGGCTTCCCATACATACCCAAAGCCATTACTACATAGATTAATTCTCACATCTGATACCCAATTCCTATACCCTAATCTATCATAATACATCAACATTTTATAGCATAGCCTTGTATATCTGTCTTGAGGTAGGCTTAAAATCCGTATCCAATATTTTATACAACGTTTAGATGCAAAAATGTACATAGGGTATCTACCCAAATCTCCAAGTATAGCATAATTACAAGCATGTGTATGTACACTTAGAAAACGTTTACAGGCATATAACTGTACCGTCTCAATACATTTTGGATTTTTAAGGCCCCATAGTTCAGATCCATACAACATAAAAGCTGAAATCTTTGAATCAAATATTTTAAAAAATGTCTGATAAGTCAAACATGAAATATGTTGGAATGAATTCAAAATATAAAAAAGCACCTTCTGGGTGCTGTGGGGCTCGTTTGGGGAGGCTGCGTTTTTGGTACGTGGCATTCCCTGTTTGATATTATGTTTGTTCCTTTGCTTTGACAGACATCGTCTCGGCCATTTTAATCAATGACAATCTATTTGTAAAATATACTCCAACAAATGTAAAACCATTGACTGTCTCTACCTCACTTCCATTGTATATCCATTTTTCCCTTCGAGCCAGCTGGCCACCCCGCTTGAATACAAGAACTTTTGTTTTAGAAATATTTACAGTAAGTTTGCTCTTTGTACAAAATGTATGAAGAAAGTTCAGCAGCTTTTTCAGACCAATAACTGTATCAGCTATTAAAGCGATATCATCGGCAAACATTAACAAAAATATTTCAATAATATCGGGGAATAATTGAATACCTCTTACATCATTTTCACATAACAAAGTATACAGTTCATTAATAAACACAGCAAATAATACTGGGCTTAAACTACACCCCTGTCGTAATCCTATTGGACAAGTGAACACATTTGATATGCCATCATTAGACCTTACACAAGCTTTGACCGAGGAATACATTTGCTGCATGGTACTAAATAGGTTACCCTTAATACCATTACGTTTTAAAACATCATATAATATAGAACGATCAACAGAGTCAAATGCTTTCTGAAAATCAACAAAAGCTACGTATATTGGTCTCCCTTTGAAACTTAAATATTTATTAACAATTGGGTATAAAACAAAAGCATTGTCAATAGTAGTGTATCCTGCCCTGAATCCTGCTTGGGATTCTGATAGCTTACTGTATGCTTCAACATAAAATGTTAATCTTTTAGTAATAATTGCTATATACAATTTACTAAATACATCTAATAGTGCTACACCCCTATAGTTATTTGGGTTGCTAAGACTACCCTTTTTATGCAAAGGGATAATAATTGATTCAGCCTAGCTATCTGGAAACTCGCCTTTTGTGAAAAGTCTATTGAATAACTTACGGATGTATGGTAATAAAACATTGGCACCAAATACAAGTTGTTGGGGTATAATGCTACCACCTGAAGCTTTATTTAGTTTCAAACTTTTAACACTGAATAAGATTTCATCATCCGTAATTTCAGAGTTAAAAATCAAATGCTCAATATCATCAAAATTTACACCAATATTCTCATACGTATCTTCGCATGTTTGATTATTTACATTAACATTAGAAAATAAAGCACTAAAGTGATCATACCACTTGTCCAATGATATAACATTTTCAGGATTCGGTTTATTTAACATATTTTTTATTTCACGCCAAAAACTGCGCGAACTATTTACAGATGACTCCACCTTAGATAAATACTTTTTCTGAAATAACCATCTCTTTCTTTTACAAACTGATTTATATTTACATTTACCCTGTACATATGCGTTCAAATTATCATCACTTCTATTTCTTCTAAACTTCATTAAAAGTTTCTTTGTAGCCTTCTTAGTCTGTCTACATTCTTTAATAAACCAAACAGTGTGATTTTTATTTGTACATTTTCCTTTTGACTTTTGAAAGTATTTACAACTGTTACTTATAGCTGATTCGAATTCGAATATCCGTTGTGCTATCATCCATCATTCTATCAAGCGAACTAAAATTTCCTGCCAGTATGTTTTCTGACAAACATGTGAGATACTCATCACAGTTATCATAGTTCAAGTCATAAAACACATTTTCCGTTTCACATTTCTTATTTTCTGAACTATCCAATGTAGTACGTAGTCCCAATGCAAGAGGGGAATGACAACTTTCAGTATTAGACTGGACTTCAAAGTGTTTTACAAGGTCTAATAGATTTCTAGTCACAATAAAATAATCTATAGTACTACACCCATTTTGATTGATAAATGTAAAACTATCACCACCACGTAACCGGGCAAATCGTCCATTTACAATATAGCATGAAAATACTTTACCAAATTCAATTAGCTCGTGACCAAATTTATTTGTTTTAGCATCAATAGAGATTATGTCAAAACCTATGTCTCCACCTACAATATCATTAAATTCACTTAATTCAGGCACCCTTTCAATACTCTGGATGTATTCACACAAATTAGCAGTTCGTGCATTAAAATCACCATTTAAAAGCAATTCTGTATCGAGCAAATCATTATTGACAATAACAGCCTCAAGTTCTTGCAAACCAGACATTGCCAGATTAGCATAAAATGGCGAATTTTCAGGCGGTATATACAAACAAACATATAACACATCTCTTTCTAAATTAAATAAAGACTTATCAATCAAAAGTATAACACCGAAATTGTAATTATCACAAACTCGTTTGAAGAATTTGGAAATAGAGTTTTTAACACAAACTAACACACCGCCCATACATCTTCCTCCAGCTGTAGACTTTTTGGCCGGCGAATTAAACAGAGCAAATTCAGAAGAATGATTATTACAATACTCTGTAAACTAGATATATATTTCCGTTACATGAATTTAAAAATGATCGAAAGGTACAAATGCATATAGCAGATCATGTTAAGAGTGGGTTTCCCAAGGACAAACTTTTAAGGCAATAATCCATCTTAGGTCTACGGAGATTAACACATTAATAAGAATGATCTGCCATATGATTCATACCACTAGATCGTTAAGGGAAAGCATGAAGTTTCAAATAACACAGTCATAAGATATTTACAGATGCAATGCAATGCACACATCGTTTGCACATTGCATACGCTTGTTTTCGTTTTCTAATTGTGGAAATAATAACAATAAATCTATTCAGCATACATATCACACAATTAACAATAATAATAAAAAGAAAATATACAAACATTTGTTACAATCAATAATACATTTATTATATTAAAATAAAAGTTAATGCATCATTTGTATCACATTGATAATATTATCACAGGCATTATCACTTGATTTACACAAGAGTATCAGAGTATCTTATCTATTAAAATGATCATCATAAGTAATTTGTTTGCCATTTTATTAATATAAGAATGTATTATTACAAATAAATTATTATAACCCCCGAACAAAAAGTGTAACGGGGGTGGGTGTACTGGATTCAGCTTATCCGTCCGTCCGTCCGTCTGTCCGTCTGTAGACGGAATCTTGTGAACACTAAATCTCCAATACTCCTGGTCCGAATTTAATGATACTTCACAAAAGTAATAAGCACAATGCCTAGTTGTGCATGGTTTATGTTTCAGGTCTCTAGGGCAAAGGTCAATGTCACAGGGGCTCGGGATAGTTAAATATTGTGGACGCTAAATCTCCAATACTCCTGGTCAGAATTTAATGATACTTCACACAAGTGATAAGTACAACGCGTAGTTGTGCATGGTCGATGTTTCGGGTCACTAGGTTTAAGGTCAATGTCACAGGGGCTCGAGATAGTAAAATCTTGTGGACGCTAAATCTCCAAAACCCCTGGTCAGAATTTAATGATACTTCACAAAAGTGGTAAGCACCATGCCTATGTGTGCATGGTTCATGTTTCGGGTCACTAGGTCAAAGGTCACAGGAGCATGAGATAGTACAATTTTGTGTGCTTTTAATTTCCAAAACCCCTGGTCAGAATTTAATTATACTTCACAGAAGCCTTAAGTTATGCAGGTCCAATAAGTAAAGCATCAAATATTACATTAATTTTATATACTGTATCAGTGGGGTGCTCGGGGGGGGTATTCATCACCTTCAGTGATAGTTCTAGTTCATTTTGTTTATAAAGAATAATGTTTCCATTTAGACATGTTTAGACAATTAATGTTAATTCAGGAGTTAGTTTTCTAAAGTAACATTTAAACGTCGCAAAAAGAACATACTTTCCAAAGCCTGAGATATCAGTCACGACTGAAATACGTACGTCCAGCCTTCATAAGGTTGTATAGCATAGTCCATCAGAGATATTCACAAAACATATTTAAAATGCATTCGTTTTCATAACAAATATTATACTATCTTTTAGAGATTGAATTTAGACGAAAAAATGCTATTCTACTAAAATTATCTGCCAGTTGCATTACATACATATCATCTATCGCTTTGTTATTTACAGTTGTTTAAGTACATTGCCACACATTTAACATGTCAGTCTTACTACAAGGTCATGGTATTTTGATGAAATTTGTACTTAATAGAGCTTAGCTCGAAATGGTGTATGGTGCATATATAAATTATAACTTGTGCTTAGTAGCAGATTGGTATTTCCTGCTGAACTTAGAAATCTGGACATATTCGTCGAGTATATTGGGATAAACGCTTGTGTTGCATAGTCAAAGGTGTACATAATGGTTGTAAATAGTTGTACAATCAAGTTCATGGCGGTTTAAAAGTGGCTTATACTGAATTTCACCCTCAATATTTATTAATAAGCAATCTTAAATGTATTAAAAATGAATTGAATAAACAGCCGTTTTTAGACGATTTTCTTTTATACAAGTTACTGTATCTGCGTTTAAATAGTGTTGATTCACAATTCCTTATTGTTTGCTACGGCATATATTTTCCTTGTAATAACTAAATATTTTTAATTGTAACAAAACAGATCTTGACATTGCATTTTGTTTCTTTTGGCTGTTAAAAGAAACAAAGTATTTGAATTTTACAACTTAGGTTTGAGCTCCGTCTAATATAAGAAACAAAAGAGTTATAGTTTAGAAGCTATTTACGGAAAACTTGTTAAGATATTTCAAATATTGCAATATTCTGTTGATCCAAGGTTTGAATAATGAAACTCAGTCGAGCATGAAAACAGTTATATAAGCACAGCGCCTAGTCATTTCACAATTTACCGGGGACACTTCTGCCATGCAGCTTTTTATCAAATTTGACATGTAACTTTCTAGTGCTGTATCTATTTTACATAATTGACACAATATATTCATGTTATTTCACCTGCTGATAATTATAGTGTTTTCAAATAATAATATGGTTTGATAAAAAAAATCTTCATAAAGACTAAATGTTTCAGATATTGGTTTAATTACAATTCGATCATACTTTCTATGTCGAGATCCATTGATACAGTGATTGAATTGTCTATGCTGGTGTCGAAATTTTAACCGATTAAACCATTCACAAATTATGTTTCTTAACATTTACTATCCAAGTCAACTTTCTTGCGCTCGAAATATTGATCACAGACCTGTGGTGATTAAAATACTAATGCTTCATCAAAATTGAACTTTTTGTGGGGTATAAAATTTGATAAATATTCTCCTGCATAAATTATGTGAGCTAACTACATTAACTTTCTTTTCCTAAGATTTCTCAAATAATTGTATTTTGTACATATCTTAGTCTCATTTCAGGTAACATTGGGTCTGATGCTTTGCGAATGGTTAAACGGTACAATCATCGACACATAATATTGGAGCCTGTAGCAAGTTTTGCAAGCGGTCTACGGAATATGTTTAAGAATAACACACGGTAAAAAAGCAATTATGTGTTAACAACTTGCTAATATCTACTCAACTTGCACTTTTGTATTTTAATGTTCATACTTTTTCAGAGCTGGATCGACATTAGTGTGTAAACGGTGTATTTTCGTAAAGTTGCTAGAAGCTTGTCATTTTTAAGTGGATTGAACGATTAAATACGCAGTTATACATTAAATGTTGACGCTGGTTGTTATTGTACTATTTTCTTATTACGTAAGTATTTATTTCTCACGTCTTGTTAGAGAACTATATTGTTTTCAATATAATAAGACCCGGTGTGAGAGACACCGATGAATCAAACTAGCAACGGGTAATTGATTGCAACCGAGTTATGGTGATCACATAAAAACCTTCATCTGACTGACATTTTCTGTACTAATGAACTGTATCTAATTTACCAGTTTCAAGGTATTTTAATCAGAGGACTAAGACAACAAGAAGACACCATAAAGTATTCTAGAGCTGCTGTGCAACAAACTTTAAAATGGAATTTAAAAAAAGACTGAAGCTGGAATCGTTTGTGTTTTTCTTGTAGCTAATTTTTCAAATATTGTGTGTCTATTGAGATAAGAAGAATGATTTTGACTTACTGTTGACATGATATAGAGCTGATTGCAAGAAAGTGGACCACTCTCTTTAATATATTCATACCTTCACTATATATTTGAATATCAAATTCAAATTTACAAAACATGACTGTTTGGTTAGATATTGGGCTGCCCATTCAGCGCATTGTTCTTATCGGTATGAGTATTTCAGTCAGAGTACTACAGCTCAAGTCTTAACATAACTTGATGTAAAGATAGTGCTACATGTATGCACACTATGTATTGTTTCGACGGCAAACAGCATGCCAGTCCTCCGGTACAACATTAATACAAAACCCAGAGGACCAGTTTTCTTTTATTCATTCAATCATCTGGCATACATACGGCACCTCCGCAGCATTTTTCTATGTATGTATAACAATATGGTATTCTATTCAGTAACTTAGCCAGTTGATGGTGACCGTTTATTTCTTTCATAAGTTTGCTATAAACTCTTCTTTGAGCTGTCATACGTTTATGTGGAGCTTTAGGCCATTTTTATGTGTGATTTATGATTAGTTGATGAATCTGGTACTCCCTCTTCAGATAGGGAACACCTATCTGCCACTGTGGATAGAGGTATTAACCCACTGATATTGATATAAAGTCTGGAGATTATATACCTAAGGGTCTTATGACCTTGGGAAACACTTATGATGACGACAACTCTACGCAGATGCGTCACATTCACTACCCATATTACTTCACTGGCTATTCAGATATAGAACGGGCTACACAGGTAATAAACAGTCCAATATGGCAGATTCATTTAGACTAAATTGAAACTTACTAATTTTTGTGATACTAGAATTATCAAATGAGGTCATTAAGGGTGCTATACATTTACTATAGGATGGTTTAAGTTCAATGGCAAGCTTCATTTCTTGTAAGTAAGCCAATTATCAATATCAAATGTTTGGACTTAAAGCAAAATATATTTTACTATAAAAATCCAAACTGTATTACTTTGTTTCCATTGCATGAAACATAATAATGATACTACTGTTTTCATTCTCACATTATGCCACATGTACTACATTCGAAATTTCTGTATATCTCAAGTTTTAATATATGAAATTTTAACGATTTTATAAAGTGGCAAATTTATTTTTGTGACAAATATTTCGAGAAGTCGAGCAGCTCTTACTAATATTGAACCCTCATATTTTCAGGTTTTACTTTTGAGACAATATAATTACATTCCAAAAATGCAAAACAAAACATGAAAATCGATATTTTTGGCCAGAAGCCCCATTTTTGCATTCCATACATATTTGTTTAGTGTATTTGTTAATTTATATACACATATCATCAAACTAAAATTTATTTGAAAAACCAGAGTTATAACTATAAAGAATACAGGCACACACATATTAAAAAAATGTTAGACATAAATAGGTACAGGTTGCACAAAATAAATTAATTACATGTAGGTTCATACAGCAAATGTCTTAGTTATTTTAAAGATAACTTAGTAAAAGTCAGTGACATGTACGGTTACAGAACAACAAAGGTAATTCTTATGTTCAAAGAGGAAATAATTTTAACTAGTGTACTTTTATATTACAATTGTATTCAGGATAGGAGTGATCTTCCGAGGACATTTAAAGCGATATATTCCAAGGTTCTTTTAAGCCTGCTGTTAAACAGTTACTGATGGATAAAATGGTAACATTTGCAAATTCAGACTATGCGTACTTCAGTAATCCTTGGATGTTTTAGTAATGTTTTATCTTTAATTATTAACTCAATACTTTGTTTTCAAATGTAACTATTGTGTTCGTGCCTGTTATAGCACATTTGATAGTAAGTGAAACATTGTGTCAAATCAACCTTTATGTCATTATGTGCTCAAAACAACTGTGACAAATTGATAAACATGGGCTAGATTTTATAACTGTTTGACATGTAGCATGAATTCAATCTTTTCTTGTCTTATCTTATTGCGCCTCTAATATTTAGCTCTTTAAAAAAATTAAATATGTCTTCCTTTTGTTAAGATATACAATGTTGCAAATTATGATGCTTATATCGAATATATCAGTTCATACCTACTAATATTGTGATCGAAATTATCAGTTTACACCTAAACATAGCACCAAGTGCATTTAAGGGGTTTTGCTCATTCTTGTATTCCCGCAACAGCGACTAGTACTTTTAATTCAACTTATGACATTAAGGTATTTTAGATGTAGTTGTTTTTCAGCTGTTACACTTGGGACAGATGATGATAAATATACTACTCAAACACTGTCAAAACTTACTTAAAAGTGTGAAGACATTTTCTTAGCACTGATTCATTTGTTTTACTATTTCCTTGATCTGCCATGAATGTATACCATAAAAAATATTAGACTTTGGCATATGACAGAGTTTGGTAGAGATAACAGAGAGTAGTTTAGCTGTTAATTAAATTATTTTACACATAATAACCTCCAGATTATATAGTTTTTTAGCATTTTTCTGTTAATGGTTTATTGGAAGATACTGACTTAATTCAGGAAATGAAATCATAAAGAAATCCATACATTTGTGTAAATTCGTACTGCGTGATATGCTATAACGAAACTATAAACTAAATCAATAAAAACTAGAGGGTTACTTTGCAGCAAAAACATAAGTCTCCCCCATCCCATTGCCACACGAGGGAAACTTTGCAATATCTTCTAGATAATATATTGAAATGTATGCGAGTTGTACATGTGGTACAATAACAAGAAAGTAGCTCAAAGTCAATGTCAAAAGTATACCAACGATCACTCGTATCAAGTTTGGTTGTAAGAAATCCAGGGGTATATGAAATATAGCCAGACATCATGAAACTTGACAAATGAAGGGCAACAACTGCGCTATAACTCACCAAGCCTGGAAGTGTTGTCATTGTGCAGAACTAGATTTAATACTGATCACTCGTGTGCAATTGAAAACCATTAAGTCGTATATGAGAACTATTAAAGACATCGTAAAGTTGAGAATTAAGGGCAACAACTCCACTCAAAATCAATGAACAGAAACAGAGACTGGTGATGCAGATTTAGACACTGTACTCTGAATTTGATTGAAATGCAAAGAGTGTTATGAGAGCAAAGCAAAAACAAAGACAATTTAAAATTAGACAAGTCAAGGGCAACAAAGTAACTGAATCATAAATGCCGACAAAATGCACGGCAAGGCTGAAGACTGATCAGTGATGTGAAGTTTAGTTGAAATCCGGCAAGCGGTGGAAGCGGAGTTGCGAAGAAAACGTTTATGACATCCATCCATACACATAGGCCGACAGGCAGACAAACAGACGGACAGGACAACATCAAATGTCTCCCCTCCCCACTACCTTAAATTTAGATTACATCTTATTAAAACGTGCGATTGAATAAATTTCAATTCCATGTGATACTGATACTCATGATTACCAGATGCTTGGACCCAATAAAAGCGTTTTTCATGCTTACTTTTTTATAATGCAATAAATTAATTAGGGATATGGAGGAACAACAGAAACAATGATGTCTTAATATCCAACAATATGTTTTAAGATTAGTTTAACGATAAAAGATATTTAACATATACATAAACAGCAACTGTTATTACTTACAGCATGTTTATCATGTTAAGACCATTTAGAACTGCAATGTTTTTTGTTTATATTTTCAGAATCTCTGTGTTAAATTTTGGACTTGCAAAACAAAGTGGAACTAAATATGTCAAAGTAAATGGTGCCAAAACAAGTATTTATGCACGGAAAACTGGTCGCACTCCTATATTATTAATAAATTCTACAGAGTTTTTTATGCAAATTGGCGTAGGCGTATTTAGTATAGATCTTTTGACAATGGATTGTGAAGGCTGTGAGATCGATGTAATAGAAAATTTAATATCAACAAGTATGGCACGCTATGTAAAAAATATTCAGTTTGAGTTTCATGGACATTTAAAGGGAGTTAATATAAAAAACTGGATAGAGCGCTACTGTAAGATCCAAGTAGACTTGAGTCGCACACATAGGTTGTCATTTCAATACAAACACGTTTGGGAAAACTGGCGGCGACATGATTTGTACATAAGCACTTGAAAACGGACGTAATAAATTATTATATTTCGCATCATTCAAACATGACAACCGATTCATTGTTTTGCTTTACACATAACCTGTACATACCTCTTCTACTAATGGCAAGCTTTACATTTAATTTGACGTCTTTGACTTAGGGTTATTGATAGAAACAAGGTTGACATTTAAGTATGGCTACCAACGAGATAATTAACACATTATTTTCTACTATTCAATGTGTATTCTATCTAAGGTGAATTATCTCAACTGGTACAAAATGGTTATTCCCGTGAAATATACAATGGTAGTAATTACAGAGCAATAATATCCCAGTTAGACTGCCATGATCAGTTATATCTAATATCATCTAGTGTTTACATAAGTGCTTGGTTTTATTTAATATAGGTAAGCATTTTATGTGGTGGAAATAAGGCCGTATTTACATATATACTCGTACAAGATTTTTTAACAAGACATAAAATAATGGTTTCTATGTAAACAACCACATTAAGCAACCTCTGTCAAAAAAAATGTGACAAATAATGAGATGATTTTCTTGTGCGAGAATGGAGCCTGTTCTTTTTACCTGCAATTTCTTGGATGTCAACCAAGTGATAACAAGAGATTTATCGAAATATTGAGCCGTAGAATGACATAGAGATTTTAGTGATGTTTTGTGGTTGTTCTGTACATTCTGGCTTGGGTGAAGGAAACTGTTGATCTTTTAATGAATTTATACTGGGAAACGGAACTAACCTGTAATGCAAGTGCTTAAGACAATAAACAAAAAAGAGTGTTTGCAATAAAGAAAATTGCTACAAACCTAGATTGAACAGGTATTTTATGTTATTTGAAATTAAAATGTGAGCTCAAAACGTGCACTTCTACTTTTTAAACAATACTATATCAAGTATATAAAAGTCATATAGTGAACAACTATTATATACATTTTACAATATACATTTTCGCTTTGGTAAAAAAATCGTAAAAGCCATTGCTAAAAACAATGCGATGTTCTGTTGACAGGGCTCCCTTTAATTCTTAATTCATTTTCAAAGCAATTCTTGCTAGATATTGTATGAAAACAATTACAAGCCATTCATTTTACTTATCGAAATGTCTTGCACAAGAGACTTGTTCCATGTAAACGTAGCCTAATAGGGATACTGCTATTTCAATGCGAACCTTGAATAAGAAACAGTTAAAGCCAAATCAGAAAGAAGTTATTAAAGTTTATTTGAATGGAATGATGCGTTTACTGCTCACCATCAAGCAGTGGAGAAAACTTAGTGTTTGAGATGGTACCGGTTGTTTTCAAGCATATAAATGAAGAGTTAGCATCTGTAATAGTTGCTTCTCCTTTTGTTGCCTTCATACATCATTAGGCGAGATGGGATCATAGCTTTATATATTGAAGATTTTCAAAGCTGAAATTTAATATGTAAAATAGACATTATACCTGCTACTCCAAAATCACTTCTCGGGGCACATAGGAGTTAGCTGACATAACTTTCCAATCAGGGTGTGCTTGTATTCCTTGACAGACCAGGGTAAAACACTATGCATACACTATTCATACATTATACATACAGCTATTATTGAAATTAAGTGCATACACAAATTGAAATAATTTCTAAATTTCAAATGCATAGTCTCAATCTCAATAATCTAGCTTAAAAAAATGCACAAAGCCTCTTAACTGGCAGATGTTTCTAAATTGATACCAGGACAGGGTCATACAATCACTGTGCTGTGATAAACATCTCAGTTTTATAACTACCAGAGTTGGTTTACCCAGCTTGTCGTCATGACAATTGTGTAATACATATATTCATTATTAACCATATATATTTTTATATCTACTGCCTGCAATAATGAACGCAATTAATTATAGGAAAACTTCATTATCATCCAGTGTATTGTGTACACTACTAGAGTCTACTATTTTTGAAATTAAGTGAGAGTGAAAATAAATATCAGACGCAATAAGAGACACACAATTGTAATGCTACAAATTACTGAAAACGATAACAAAAGACTGCGAATGCTATCGAAAATAGTTTGAAACTACATGTAGCGATTGTTCTTCACCCCAAAAACATGTAACTTCTATCACATCCAACATGCCTGTATTTGCGGTACACAAACACATGGCAAGTTTGGGAGAACGGTCTGCAGCTTTTCTCTAGACATTGCATTGCTTTATAATAACATAGTCAAAAAGCTGCAATTCAACAACAAGCTGCAATTCAACAACAGTTATCCATGTATTTATAATGTTTGATAATGAGCGACTTTAGTCGGTTATCTGCCCTTGTTTTAACATGTGCACGATAGGTGGCGCTGTAGTCGAATATGTCCTATTTACTTCCGCTTTCTTCCTTGTAATCGACAGTAAAAGTTAAAATTGTTCATATTCCTTGAAATAAATTGCTCAAATTGTAAAGAATGGCATCTAAATTTAGTCATCTATCACTAGGCCAGCTAAGGACAGAACTTCGACGTCGAAACGCGAAGTTATCCGGACACAAAAAGTAATTAATCGAGAGGTAAAGTAATTTGTCAGTTTTTCTGTTGACGTTTTGTAGACGTTCAGTGAAGATACATGTACTTGTTGTTTTGTTTATTAAATTAGTTTTGTTTTTATTCTGAATCATTTCAAGAGAGAAACAATGTTTTAAAACAGTTTTCCTTCCAAGCTTTAAATTTACATGTGTCGTGTCTATCTTACTCGGCGGAAGAGAATGGTTGGGGTAAACACAGGTTTCTTCTTCTTTTTGTCTAAACGTTAAATAGTTTTACTTTATATAGTATATAGTTTAACTTGATTTTATTGAAGTTTTAAGTGTTGTCTATGTGTTTCATATTTTATCAATTTTTGATTTTGCAGCATGATGACATTTTGCCTGAGTTCAGCGTGGCTTTACCTAAGACCACAGTTTACAGAGATGTCAACTCTCACATAAAGCATTCGTCAGTATCTACAGAAAAGGCCAGAGAATATCCCGGACGTTATAATGTGGAGATTGATCAAAACGTTGTTGACGTGTATGAAGAGAAATTATTACTTTATCTACGTGCCTTCACTACTGACTTCATGGACTTCTTCCGCAGTGCTTGTAGAGCAGAGATGAAAAAGAAGATCAGTTACACAGTTGATATCTCTATATTGAAAAATGGCTATATTCATGAGGCACAATGTGAATGTGGAGCAGGAGAAGGCTATATCGAAAGCTATACACCTGTCGCAAATTTCCAGAAAAGACTGGGAAAGAATTGAACTTGAAACACGACGACAAAGCCAGAATAAACGATGGTTTTAGGAGAGGGAAAAAGAATCAAGTCATCTAACTTTCATCGCATATGTAAAGCAACCAATTGCACAGATCTGGGTACACTGTCAACACATGGACACACTTTCAGACAAAATGAGGCAATACAGTGTCACGGCCTGCTTGCAGCCGGTAGAGTTATTTATTTATTTGGTTATTCTGCTTTGGCCTCAGCGGAGTACACGGCAACACATTTTATAGAAATGGTAGGCGTGGGTCCATTTTGGAAAGTCAGTGAAATAAAAACAACATGCCTGATCATTTTATAATATGTTGTTGATAGTTCAATAACACGCCCTACGACAACAACATGGTGTAAAGTATGGAAAGGAGGCTATACATATATATGAGCAAAGTTGTCATGTTAGCGTAAAAACATGTGGTATTTTTATTTCAAAACCTTTGCCCTTCTTATGGGCATCTGCCGATAGGCTGGTTGATGAAAACCTGATTGTGGAAGTGAAGTGTCCTTTTAGTGCTAAAAACAAACCAATAAATCCAGTGACAGTTCCTGACTTGAAGGATTTAGGTGGATATCTCACTTTAAGTAAAAAGCACCAATATTATTATCAACTCAGGGTCAGCTTTACTGTTCAGAAACACAAAAGTGTGATTTGATTAAATATACTTTAACTAACATTCTGTACTTCAGAATACACAGAGATGAGGACTTTATTTCAACTATGTTGGGCAAGCTTGAACAGTTTTATTGCAACCAGTTTAGGTCAGCTGTCCTTGAAAGGTACTATTATAGGGATTATTAGTGTACTCAAATATATGTCAAGTTTATGCTTGATTTACTGCTCAGTGGTTACATGAATGATAAATTGTAAAGGATAGATTGATTGATTTATTTCGGTTAAAAATGTACAAGTATGGTAAAATATGATACATACAATGATAAAAAAATATTATAAAAGCATGCTCATGAGAACCATGTCCGGCACATACCAAGGATAACACAAAAAAGGCAAAAGTAGTTTCCCCTTATTTCTATTGTGGTCCTTGATATTAATGGCACAACATAGCAAGACATGTTTATTAACCGTTAAGTATTAAATAAATAAATAAATAAATAAATAAATAAATAAATAAATAAATAAATAAATAAATAAATTGATTAATTAATTCATACCTACAGATTATCACAATTGGTAAAAATAACATAATTATCACAGATTTATTATTGAAAATTATCACAAGCCTATGCCAACAAAAAATCTCTTCAAAACTTTAATGTCTCTCATATCCTGTGGCAAATCATTCCATAACTGATTGCCACGGTAAGCAAATGATTTTTTACCGAACCCTTTGACCTTGGGGATGGAAAAACAACCACTGTCTGTAAAATCAAAACAAGGGCAATTACTTAACTTAGGCAATTACTTAACTAAGGTAAGCTGGAGCTGTGTTATCTTTAATTCTAAAGACATGGCAAAGAGTGATTTGATCAACTCCCTTAGCCATTGGTAACCAATTTAAATATGAAAAATGATCTAGACCTATATGAGTCATTGGATCAAGATTCATGACAAACCGAATAAGCTTATTTTGAGTGACCCTACAGTTTATTTTTAAGAGTTTGCGTCAAACTAGGGAACCAGAAAGTAGATGCATAATTGAAATGACACTGGATAAGAGACATGGCCAAAAGTTTTTTAGTATGCTGAGTGAGGAATTCACGTTTTCTATAGAGGAATTTTATCCTGAAATTTGTTTTTTAATAACTGACCTAGCTATAGCTTCACATGTTCAAGGGTTACAGCCAAGTAATTTACTGACTTTTTGGACTCAATAACATTACCATTACAAGATATATTAAGGTTGGACTGAGATCTTAGTTTAGGTTTAGAACCAAACAGAATGGACTCTGTTTTCCCAAGGTGCAAAGATAGCTTGTTTGAAGTGAGCCACTCACTAACCGTAACCATTTATTAACTTAGAAGATATTCAATTTCGAGTCTGTTTTTACCAAAATACAAGAATCATCAGCGTATAGAAGTAATTTGTGTTTGACCACTGCTGACAAATCATTGACATATATTAAAAAAGGAACAATATTCGAGTTCATGCATTTAAGTTAATACACAGGGATGAAGACTTATTGCATCTATGTTGATGTGCATTAAAAAGTATTCTTAATGATATTGTGCTCACACTTTCAGAGTCAGACAATATTATAGTACAAAAAAATAGTCCACATATATGTGGCTTTTTATTTAACTTATCTATGCTGATGATTTGTATTAGAAAGGTTGTGTGTTTTTTACAGTTTATAAGTTGCGGCCGACCCTGAGACTTCTACCTGGATGAACTTGCTAATATTCCGGACCGGTGCAAGGGAATCCGGGTACCAGACCCAGATCTTTTTATAAATAAACACCTTAATTCTTTCGCATGCCCGGTGTATAACACTCTGGGTTTCTAACCAGTTCATGTCTAGAAGGGTGGGGACACACTGGAAGGCATTTCCGAAATGTCCAGGGATTCAAACCATTAACCATTTGACCACGGCACCACCCTTGAGAAACGTGATTTGTTATATTGTTTTTAACACTTTGATGATATGTAAATAACTAACTTGTTTTTAATACTGTAAGTTTATACACAGAGAAGAGGACTTCAATTTCAACAATTCACAATTTATTTACATACATGATGACCAATATGGCAAAGACAATACATACACAATATACATACACTATCTCACATATACATATAGCATAATTGTTGATTTCAGTGTAATATCACTTAATATTTCACCGAGTGAACACCAAAAGTGGTAATTTCACAAGTGGCATAGTCACAAGTGAAAATAACTACTTTTGGTGTTCACTCGGTGATATTGACATGATGTGACACTTATACCATCATTTATCTGTTTATTTTATGTTTAAAACTCTACTTTTTGTTGAGTTTGTTTCAATGAAATGTTGAAAAACCTCATCATGAAGCTTTGCACACATGACGTCATTTTAACGACGTATTTGTCATTACAATTTTGGTTTCCGGTACTCGCAACGCTTAATATTACCTTTTGATGTCAATCCGGGACATTCCGGGTTGAAGATTTTGATATTTTCACAGCTTTGAAACATAAATCTTACCTGAAAGCATAAATTAAATAGACATCTTCGCTGCCTCCACATAGTATAGCAACTATTATATCAATGTACATTTATTTGTTCTAAATATTCATTGAGTCAACTGTTTTGATGATGTGCATTAAAACTGTTTATCATATTTCAGATGATGTGTAAAAAAAATAATAAAGTTTATGTTCATTAATTTGTGTTTTTTATTATATAACATGTGGACCTATATTATGGTAGTCTTTTGCATAATTCAGAGTACTGGATTATTTGTACATTGCAAAAACAGAGCCAGAATAGAGATGTACAGGCGGTAAACTGATGTGAAGATGGACATCTTAATAACGATATAAACAGGGGGTTATCTCAAAATTACTAGTGCGAATAATTTCAGTTTAATTTCAGAGGTGGATTCTAGTCAGAGTAAATTGTAACTGTTGCAATTATTTATAATTTGTTCTATGCGTACTTTACTTATAAGAAGCTCGATTGTATACTCAGCCCAAAAAGAAACATCCAAGTATATGTATTAATGCATGTCTTAAACTTTGTTAAGTTCATGTTGATTTTTAATGTTCAAAATTAAAATTTGATCTTTTTACGAGTCGAGCGTTTGATTTTTCATGTTCCTTCGTTACTCTACTTGCTGGATATAATCCATGAACTGATAAAGGGGCGTTATGAAAATTGTATGATTTTATTGATAATACTCGTTTCATTCCTTACATAGAAGTTTTGGATGTTTATGCAACTGATGGTGATTTGTTGACTAGTATCGGTTATGTCAACCTCTGACTGTGATGGGGATTTCAATACGACTAACCATGGAATTCACATTCCTCTGAACAACAAAATATCGCAATCTATTTTATTCCCTCACCAATGCTGCGGCCAAATCGTTCAAATTGTTTAAGACATAGAGCCGGCGTAAACGTCTTCCGAGTTTACTTCATGTATATTCAAAGGGATTCATGTGTGATAACATAGCCGGCTACGTCATAACATTGACGTTGTCAGCAGCCAAATGAGCCGTACGCATATAATTTTCACGAACAACGAGAAGTATTTTTGCTCAGTTTAGTGAAAAACGTTATAAGAACGAATCAACTAATAAAACGGTTCCCATATGAATTAATTATTTCTCCATTTTTTTAATTTTACGCTACTAAATTAGTTCATGCGTAGCAAGCACTATTTTGAAAACCTTACATAACAATCTGAAAATTGCTTGTTGATGAAATAATAAAACATACATGTTTTTCAAGAAGAACATAATATCGTCTGGTTTCTGCCAAAAATGCCTATAAAGTGACCTTTTTAAACAAATCGCTTTCAAAACCAAAACAAAAATAAACAAACAACTAGTTATGAAGGTTAACGAAACTACAATGCGCATGGTTCCTCTAGCTAGCTCTTTAAGTAGGGTATTCCTCTTTAACCCCTAACAATATTGCCTAACATTGCAAAAACATGGATATAGTGAGTTCAGAGTATCAGTTTGACATTTAGTTCGTCAAATGTAATTATAACTTTAACTGAGTGAGGTCTGACTTACACAGTACTTATCTGTCAGTTCAAAATTACTGTCTACCTTTATGTACCGTTAGGCTATTTCGTAAATAAATTAGTTTTAAAAAATTATACAACCGATATGAACGTCAGTAACAACTTTGAAAAAGTCCCCCGTATTTATCACTTATCCGTTATCCATCTTCACATCAGTAACTAGCGTGTACATCTCTAATAGTACGTAACTTTCATGGGTTTCGGTATAGATTTTGTTTGGACCATAGACTACAATTCTTAGGCTGGTTTAGACGTATGCATCATAAGTCATACCCTGCTAAATTTCTAAAATGACCTTGTCCGTCATTCAATTTGGATCATACCACTGATGTTTATAGAGATTTTCAGTAAAAATATACTTACTTAATAGTGAACAGTGCAGATCATGATCAGACTGCACGGATGCCCTGTCTGATCATGATCTACACTGGTCACATAGACAGACACACTTGCAGTCAGCAGCCTAATAGTCAGTTCAGTTTAAACTTATTTATTTTAGCTCATAAGAAGAAAGCTTGAAGTTTAACGAGTAACTCTCGAGTCCTCTTCCTGGAAAAGCCAGTACTGGTGTCATATGAGGTACGGTCATGACCCTAGTGGGGCCTGAAGCCGCAACCTTCCGGATAAGCCGCAGACACCTTAACCTCCACACCACCGCTCCAGGGTTGATAATCTGGGACGAGAATGGGTTCAGTTTGACCTTGCTTAAGTGGCTTTTTTGGTACGTGGCATTCCCTGTTTGATATTATTTTTGTTCTTTTGACTTCCAAAAAAAATCTAATTACTCCTAGAAATTTCAGCTGAATGGTACCTTTTCTTCAAAAGAAAATTTATGTTCACCAATTTAATTAGTTAAAGTTTGTTTAAGCTGAAATCTTTTAACTGCCATGCCAAATCAAAATATGTATTATCTATCTCATTGTTGAAATTCAGTACTCCTAAAAACAAAGTTCAGTACTCCTAAGCCACAATCAGGTAACTACACCAATAGCTGAAATGGGTTAAAAAATGTCAAATTTGAAAAAAAACATACTACTTTAGTTAGTACACATTGTTATTGCTCAGCTTAAAAATTACTTAATGCATATGAAAACACTATGCCATTTCTAAAATTACACAACATGAAACATGAAAATATAATTTCACTTGACAGCTTTGTTTCTGTTGCTGTCATAGGATATGTTGGTATCTTGAATGTTTTCGCAAAGCCAATAATTCTTTCTACGTGAACACGTTTGCTTGATATTTTCCGGTCTCTAACATCTGCCTCATTTGACATCCGGTTCTTTTTCTTGAGGAATGTCGGAACGTTAATATGAACATTATTAAGAGCAAGCAAGTCCTTAACATTAAAACCTTTATCCGCCATTATACTGTCGTTTTGATGACACATTTTTGTAAGCGTGCTTCGCTCTACAATTTGTATGTCACTGGTAGATCCTCAATAGGATGCCGACACATATGAAATTAAACCACCTGGTGTTGTACCCACCAAAACTTTCACTGTATTGCGATTTTTAAAAGTGGAGAAAGTAGCCTGCTGTGAAATAGGATTTCTTGGCCTTTTGATTGGGCATTCAGGATCAATAACAACACGTGTTTTTGGATAGTTTCTTTTGAAACTGCTTTGAGCTAAAATTAATGTTTAAAAAGACTTGGGCTGGGCCAAATGTTTATTTCTCTCCATTCGTTATGCATGATTATAATCCATTGTATGAAGATATTTTAAAAATGACACTTTCAGTAGTGCTAAGCATTCTAGAAAGTTTAAAGTTTGTCATGTTTCTCTTTAACTTCATTAGAACTATGAAAAGTTGGTCGGGAACACTCATACTAACAACTGAATGGTAGATGTAATTTAAGTAGTAGGCAGCAGGTCCTAATGTATTTAAAACAAAGAAAAGCTTGGCATAATTTTCAAGCCCTGTGTAAAAGTGCACAGCTGCAGGGTCATGTTGGAAATTGTAGGTGCTGAAGGCTGGAAGCTTTAGTGTTTGTACTTCAGCGTCTTTAGTCAAATAAACACCTTCCATCTGTTGTTCAGTTTCTTCAACCTGCTCTTGGCAATCAAAGGAAAAAAATTGCTCACTGGCCCCTACAGTAAACTCGACACAAACAATGTCACACTTCTGAGCGATGAAAATGGCATCTTTATCTGAATTATCTGATTCTGTCTGTATGTTAACAGTAGTGGAAATGTCCTGAAATAAACTTTTACGGTCTTTAGTTTATACTATTTATTTTTAGCTCGATTGTGAAGAAAGCTTTTACCTTATCGAGTCACTCTCGAGTCCGCTTCCCGGGAAAACCAGTACTGGTGTCATATGAGGAGGTACGGTCGAGAACTTGGTGGGGCTCAAACCCGCAACCTCCGGGGTCTTCTCTGGACAGATGTCTTCCTCTCCGCGCCTTGTTTTTTTTGTAGGGTGTCTTAACGCGTCAAAGAAATTACACTTAACACAGCACGTTTCCTTAGTGCTTGTTTTGTTCGTAGGACACCTGAAAATATACAAAAAAAGCTTATTTAAGACACATACAGTTTATTTTGTCGCTAAACTTCGCATCTGCACACTAAAATTTTGTAGTTAATACATTGTACTTTATTTCATCACTAGAAAATGGTTACATGTGGTTATATTCCATCGAGATGTTTTTCTTTCAATACAAAAATATGATATTTCAGGCTTCAGTAGGCTACTGATTAGATATTTGGAGTTAATATCTATATGCATAGTGAAAAAGAAAGTAGAAATAGTCTTTATTATTTCGGCGGTACAAGTATTCTTGTGAAGCTTTATTTGATATTAATATGGGCGTGGCATATGTGATACCTGACTGCATACATATATGTCAGTATGTCGAAAGTGAAAGTAGACGTAAATACCAAAATTTCAAGCACCTGTGATATTTTACAATCTATCAATGTAGCAATGGAAATGTCATTTTTAAGATAATTCCATCAAATGCATTTAAGAGATTTTATCATCACCTCACCTAAATAAGTATAAGTTGCAGCATGGTAAACTTCCTCGTTGAAATGATTTTCACAGATGTAAGAAAAACTTAGAAGGCACCATATCTCATACTTCGATTTTCCCCGTTATATAGCTTGCACCCAAGCTTGTCATCGTAATTTGTCTTTAGGGAATCTGTGTCTTCCTTTCCATGAACAAAAAGGTACAGAACAACATGTGGTTTCAGGCATTTTTAACAATCAAAACGTGTAGGCCAAGCTGTCAAATGCATCGGTAAACAACAATGGCGATCTACAGGACACCGATATTGGACCTGCTTGACATAAGTGCCACCTATTATGACATTCAGGGGAGGTAATTCACTAAAGTCAGTCATAATTGCATCTTTTAAGTTTCTTGATGTCCACATAACATATAACAAATTGTCCTAGTTAATGGTGTCAATTCTATTCAATTAAAGGCTCTCTCGGGTGTAGAGGTTGCCATTTTTATGATGTTTTTACTTTAAGTTATCATTTTATTAAATCTCACTTTGTCACATTTTATTTAGATTTTAACAGGAATGGAAAGGTAACTCAGTGATGGATGTGTAAGTCAGAGTCACCGTTTCGATAAAGAAATATAGGGTCTCTGAACAGTCTAGCGAAATGTCATCGAACGTTTATTTAACTATTGGTAACTTTGTGCCGGTATATTGGGAAGAAATTTAACGGAAAGGTTAAGAATGAGTATTTCATGACACTCACAAGCCTTACGAAAATCAATAATCAACTCTGCATACTTTACAAAATGATAAACTAATGAAACGTACTGCAAACAGTTCCAAAGACTTCTGAAGGGACAGCTCAATAGGATCTGCGTTCCAAATTTGAAATTTCCAAGGAATGCCAAAATGAAAAAAGGTGTTAATAAAATGTTTATGTCGAACGAATGAGCTTCAGTTTGACAAAGTCAAGCTATAATCCAATCGTATTTGCCAGCAAATTAGCAAATATTAGCTTAGACAGACGGCTGATCTCATCAGTTTATATTAATTCTGAAAACAAATGTCCCTGTATGTGCCATAGGTGACAAAGGCAAATAATATACAGAGCGGTTGACAATCAACACCAATTCGGGTCATAGAAATTACCACGGCTTTCACACGCAGGTGGTGGTTGATGCCATTGGCTTATTGCGTTATGTGAAGTAATTATTTCTTGGTTACCACAAAAATGCTCAAAATAAAAATATACAGAGGTTTCCTAATGCATGCGTTCTGCTAACGAACAAAATACGAGGATGGAATGAAAGGTTCGTGGGCTATATGTATGATAAGAAAAGGCAACGTTATAAAGTTATAAATTTGTATACGCAAATTCTACAATGCAAGAGGAGTAACATACAAAAAAAAAACAAATCAAAGATATATCAAACGGTAAACAACTATCAATAAGAAGTATACGGCATATAAACGTAACCTGGAGCAGGATGTCGGAAGATACATATCCGGGCGTCAACATTTCATAGCTCAGTTTAGTTTCCTGAGAAACATACCTACTTAACATGTCTAATTATCTAGAAGATCAATCAATGAATACTTTTGATTTTGACAGAAATTCAATAAAACCATTTGAGGCTTCACAAATACTCAAACTGTTTACAGCACTATTTCTGTAAAACACCTGATTGCCTAAAACATCAATTTTCATGACATCCATGCCCTTTAAAAAAGGCATTTTTGGTTAGACGTAAGTGCTGAAATTTTCCAGGCATTTTCTTTTATAGTCTTTTCTCATAGCTATCTGTATTATATATTCTTTCCTTTCTGAAATGCAGATAGTAAGTGGGACAATTCATTACGTAAGACTTTCCACAAATAATGAAACTAGAACCAGACTGCAAAAATCGACATCAGGTCAACTGTGTTTTATACTGCCTTTACTTTTAAATATGATTAAGCCCAGCTCAACATCATGTGTCGATTCAGCAAAAGACAAAGTAAAGGCATTCACTGAAATAAATGGTAATACAATTTTGATGGATATCTAAGCTAGAAGATAAAGACAGGTAAGCATTACGTTAGTGTACCTGAGCGAACTGAAACGAGACGTCTTATGTCCTTAGAAGAGCTGCAATATATTGACACAAACTTTGCACACACACATGTGTCTTTGTTAACACTGCGTGTGACATAAAATCGTGTCAAATGTGGATTTCAATGTTGTATAAGTTTTGAGTATTCAACAGCTATTGGCATAGCCTTTATATTCATATAGACACAACCTGTTTATTCTATGTAAAGTCAAACCATGTTTTAACCAGCATAGATGCATACGTATGTTACCGCTCTTGAACGGATATAGTAAAGCAAATGCCATATATACATGCGTCAATATTAACCCTTGATGCATATACAATACTTAACCATATCGGACCAAGAACAAAGAATATCCTGTTGTTGTGAAAAGTCCGTAAAGTATTTGCAGATGTATCCTGCTACAGGTACTGTGTCTGGCAGATCTTTACCAATTTAAAAGGATAAATTATTCTGATACAAAGGACCCTCATGGAGCTAATTTACTGTCCGCTTATTCTTGAAAAATAAAATCGCATTTTATACTCACGTATGACTTTGTTACATTATACGACATATACACGTACATTAAATTAACATATGATTTTCGATTACTTTCATGACAGCTAAATATCAATTGTGACCTATAGTGTGTTCACAAGGTTTTCTTGATCTAGTAAAACGGCCTTTTAGTGTGTTCACAAGGTTGATACAATGCAATACAAATCTTAGTCAGTATGTCATATAATATCACAGTTAATATAAGCTATGTATAGCTTTTGACCGACCTAACAAATGACATCTATATTCATCGTTCTCTGATGAGCTTATAAAGAAAAGTTCGTACGATCATTAAGTACAAGGTTTTTTAGGACTGATTCAAGAATATGGTTGCTAGCGGAATGACGGACATGCAACTACCTACAACGTTCGGCAGAACAGTTTGTGTTCATTTAAGCTAACACGTAATAACACCATAAATCTGACTTAAACTTCATATTAGAACGTGAACCAATATACCAGTATCTGTTCTGTGCACATTTATGAGAATTTCATTTGACAAGTGATATTGTGTTTACAGTCTATAGACATTCTACTACAGAAATACTGGTTTCCAGTATTCTTTGATCTGGCTCTAAATTACATGATAATTGGTTGATTGTGGTCAGCACAGCAGTGGATAAAAAGCAGAAGATTAATTGCCCAGAAACTGATATGCCTGTACTCTCTGCTGGACATTTATTTCAAGTAATATGTGCAAGAATGTGAAAAGTTTGCATCACAAAGTCATTTTGTATGAAAACCTGGCAGAAAACGGTCCATAATAATAATAATAATAATAATAATAATAATGATGATATCTTTATTTACTGAAGGTAAACACATTAAGACATGCAAAACATTAACTTATTTTCAATGTGGTCTTTAAAAACAAGAAATAATCCTGCAAAGAATGGCATTATGAAACAAAACAAAAATGAACCCGACAAACACTCATCTTTTAACTAACGATGCATGCATTTATACAGTGGAAATATTCCTAATCAGTCACACATGTTTCAGTTAAACAGTTAAAAACTAAAGTAAATTTTTTTTCAAACATCATCATTCATTATTTATCCGGCAGCAAAATTACAGTTACATTAGTTTAGTTTTTATACTCCCGAAACGAAGTTTAGGGGAGGGGGGCTGGGGGGGGGACATAGGAGTCGGTGGTTGGTCGGGCGGCTGGGCGGGCGGTCTGTTGCATTTTCCTTGTCCAGAGCATAACTTGAAAACTACTGGTTGGAATTCAATACAACTTCATACAATGGTCAGGCACATTAAGAGGAAGTGCAGTGCACATGAACTATAACTCCATCTTGACTAATTTCAGAGTTATTACCCTTTGTTACTTTGATTTGTCGGAGCATAACATGAAAACTACTGGTTTGAATTCAATGCAACTTCATATTATGGTCAAGTACATCGAGAGGAAGTGCATTGCACAGGATCCATAACTCTATCTCGACTCATTACAGAGTTATTGCTAAGAACAATATCTCTTTTTAGTTTGTTTGCAAGGTATTCTGTTACTAAGAACTTCCTCAGTTTATAAAGCCGTATTTCGAGGGTATTTATCACATTTAGTGATAGCTCTAGTTGTTTTTGAAGTTGCAATAGAAATTTCTTATAGTCCAATTTAAAAGATATGACTGTTGTACAGTTTCTTATTTCGGTGGGTATCTTTTTCCAGACTTCATTGCTGCTGTAGTTAAAAAATGTATCTTTTAAGTAATTGTAAATGGTTTCGAATGAATGAGTTTATTTCGTTCTGGAGAACGGAGTCTGTAAGTACTATTACTTGAAAATGTTATCAATTCTGACATATAAATCGGTAAAAGCTGCTTATTACATTAAAAAAGCAGCAAGCCCATAATTATGATATGCACATCAGTGTTACAACGTAAACCAGTTTAATTCACGAAACATATCCAAGGAACACGTTAAAACCGGCTTAAAAATGCCTTTTGTTTCCATTGCGTGTGTTAGAGATTCACCTAGCAGGGATTACTTTTATTTACACTGTCCTGTGACTTTGGAACATGGTGGGGGTAAGAGTGAGGTTGGGTGCGCACCATAAACCGGTTTAAGCTCCCAAGTGGTGTTTTTGCCACTGACCGTATCAAGGCGGTGCCCTACTGTGTTCCTTTAATTGTTCGTTTTGTCACCACAATAGCTCACCCTTGGACTTTGTGCAAGGTGAGCAAAACTATTGTACACTCGATTATTACATATGAATAACGCTAACAACTTTAAGAAAATCCCCTGTTTTTATCGCTTATCCGTTATCCATCTACACATCAGTCACTGCGTGCACATGTTTATTGTTTAACTGTTGATTTATACGTATGCAAACATTTGCAGTGCTCAAATCTATTTACAATGTATACGTGTATATATCATATTAACTAAAATGAAAAATACACGGACAGGCCACACCAATTTTCAAGTAGATCTACGTCGATATGTTTCCTTTTAATGCAGTGAACAGTAACAGTATATTATTAAAGGACACATAATTATACAAATTAGGTTTTCAAAATACAAAAGCAGTACAAAGAAAACACCGCAAGTGACTTTCATTTTACCGTTGCAATGTTTCAGTGTGCAATAAAGCTGTAAATTGTCTTTGAAAAAAGCTTGAGACACACCGCATGTTTGGTGTTCAACCCGTTTACAGTTGGACGCTATGCTTCCCTCTTTGATTGTGTCTGACGGAAGAGGGGGAGGACTCTGTGATGGGCAGTTTTTAAATCCCACTGGGACGAAACTGTTTTGATTTCTGTCCTCTGGCCTGTTTCGTCGGACCCTTAAGGGTGTTTCTCTTGGCATTGAGTACATACGTTTTTTGGTTCTCAAGGTTTGCTTTTTATATATTTATACACGAGCATTTTTGTGTTTTACATACCATACCTTTTGTTTCCATTGCGTGTGTGTGTGTGTGTGTGTGTGTGTGTGTGTGTGTGTGTGTGTGTGTGTGTGTGTGTGTGTGTGTGCACTTCTGGGTGCTATGGGGCTCGTTTTGGGGAGGCTGCGTTTTTGGTATGTGGCATTCCCTGTTTGGTATTATTTTTGTTTTTTTGGTTAAGATAATCCTCGCAGCCCTTTTTTTGAATCTTTAGAATTTTGTTTATATCTGATTTCGAACTTATCTTATATACTGGGGCAAGTAGTTTTAAGTTTTCTTAAATTGTTTACAGTGTAACCTTCACTTACGGTCACCTCCCACCAACATCCACTTCCTTACAACAGCCAATTTGAATTCTCCCCGTTGGTTTTTCTATATGTTTTACCTCCCATCAACAGCCACCTCCTAACTCAGGCCAACAGCTACTATTTTTCATCCCGGATTGACAGAAAACCTCTTAAACGGCCAAGGAACACACTCACCGCGCGTCAAATGTTTGACTGGAAAAGCAATTTTTGGAAAATCCCAAATGTCTGTATGTTTTATCCATTCCTTGGTCTGACTTTAACGTCAACATTTAATGCAACAATCCAGACATACTCTCACTTTTAAATAAAAGCCTTTTCACATGACTAGTACCAAAAGCATAAACTGGCAAAAACAACAAAAAAATGTATCATATGTTCACTGTATTTACAGTCCCAGGATCACATTTACAAGTAGCTCTCATTTTGTCAAGATAAAAACAGGTCAAATAATAGAATCTAACATGCCAGAAATGTAAGTGAACAATACTGATTTCAAACATATTTAGGCGCTAGATACAGTTTCAGGAGTTTTAACACTGTTACTTCTTTAAATAAGATACATAAATCATACATGTACATCCATTTTCGATGTACAGATTTTTTGTAAAACTACCATTTGATGTAGCATTTATTAAAAGCTTTGCAGTGTATCATGAAGTAGGTAAATCATGCCTACTTGTACTATATTTCAAAAGAAAGAAAACAGATAAGAGTAATTTTGAAATTAAAGACAGGTTTCTCTGTCAAACGGGTAACTGGAAAGGGATAACTTTTGAGGTCAAAATAGTATCATCCCCTGTCAAAGGCGAAGGGTTTTGGTCATTAAACTGTATAATGATAATGCAGTTATTTATGAGTTTTCTATAATCTTTAGCTAAGTAAATCTATAATATATGTTCATTTCTGTCAGTAGTTTTGTTAAATATTTTATTCATGCTTACCTCATTATCTGTTTAAAGCATTAGACACATGCTTTAGGAATAAAGGGCAAGCTCTGGCATAAGCCAATGCCAATATTGGCTCAAACTAAATTGAATTGGCTACAACTTTTAAAGAAAGAATATTGTTTTATATGCTATGCAAACAACGCCACATAGAAAAAATAATATATATTATTGATTAGCTATATTCTCTAATTAACAGTGCACTGTAAGTACAACAATATATCATTCTATATTATAACTGTTATACCTTACACTGAACACACCATGATTTACTAAACTACTATGCAGTGTAAATGTATTATTCACAAATAAAGTTTGCAAACATAATGTTGTGTCCTACATCCATTTTATTAGCACCATAGGAAAATAATCCCCAAAATTTCTGACCACAAGTGTTTAATAGCTACATCATACTGGGCAGTAATGGCCTTGAAGATATCAATTACATGCCAGATTAATAATTCTTTGGAGAAACCTTGATTTCTCAGAGAAAGTAGCACTGTTTATTAAATATGTAGTTTATCTCATATGAAGAGATAAATTAAACAATTATACCTTTCAACCTTTGACTTGTTTCTTTTATGTTTGGCTGCTGTAGTCATGGCTATTGCTTTGCGTTTGCTGTCTTTGATGTCACGTAGCACACATAATTTGTGTTTATAAGTGCCTGTAGAAATTCCAAGCTTTTTATGAACTTACAATATAAAACTGAAAGATTTGCTTACTTACATCAGTACTACTATTACTACAAAAGGTCACATAAAGTGTCAAGATATTGATGATCACCTTGTTTTATCATACACAATGTAAACTAAATATACTTTCTAAAACAGAATAAGCTAACACCTTTAGTAACACTTGATTGATATCAATTATATCGAAAAGAAACTTAATATATCATTTTATTATACGCAATTATATAAAGTAAAGAATAAAATTAGGGATGTCAATAACCGGTTATTTCACTTACCGGTTAACCGAAAAATCTTCCGAGCGGTTAACAGGTTAACCGTTAAAATTGAAAATATCGTCGGATGCTGAGATAGGGACTTTATTTTTTTTTTTTTTTGGGGGGTATTATTTATCGTGACACTGTTACTACGGTATAGTATAATGCATTAACGACTTTATCCTTGGACTGCAGCCTGCCTGTTTTGAAATCAGGGGATTAAACGCACCATGAACTATTTGTACATAACTGAAATAGTGTTGAAAACGGTCTCTAGTAAACTGTTTGCCTAATTATAACTGAAATAAAGTTGAAAACTGTCATGGAACCAAACGACTACTCGACGGTATACAACTGTTTTAATTTTTAAACACCTGGGTAACAAGGAAAAAAAAAACAAAACTAAACCCAATGCATCTGTGTAATGCATATCAATACTATTTGCAAAGGCATAAAACAGTGACATCACTTGCACAATAAGCCTAAAACGAAATAATTCTACAGACTTATTTTATTACTGAGATTATTTCTATTATTCACGGAATAAAATTTCTTTGATGAGTGTTACACATGACAAGTAACTTATGCTTGTTCATGAAATTAGCGTCATCAGTCATTCCCGTGACATTTCATAACTTGAAATAATTCAAGTTTAAGAAAATGATGTTGTCTACTATTTCACACTGGCAAGCCGAGTTCGTAGTTTAGAAACTAGTAGTCTTAGCAACTTTGGCAATCCTGGGATATTTACGTTCACGCTCTTTCCACAAATGTAATGGCTCTTTATAATTAATAATAATTGATACTACTCGATAAATTTTAGTTTAATGGGTTAATTAGCGTAAACAGCGACTTGCTTCAAATATTCGCACTTTTCTTTCGTATCACAGGTTAACAATTATTCTAAAGTCAACAAAGCTATGCCTTGTTAAAACAAACTCTGTTGTCATGAGCGTGTCCAATTAACAAATTGACACTTATCACACCTTTCTATCTCCACGCACCGCGTTGCAACGTGTTAAAGGTCGATGATAGAAATAAACAAGCAAGATTTTTTCAATACATATATTCATTTTATTGCAATTTTCTCTCTTTGTGTCATATATACATAGTTTTTTGATAACCGGTTACCGATTTCGTAACCGGTTAATCGTTCGTTCGGTCGGTTAACCGGTTAATCGTTGACATCCCTAAATAAAATGTTTTTAAGGTTAATACATTTGATGATACAACATTTGAAAAATACATATCAATTGAAATGTCAAAGCTTTGTTTTAAACAAAATAACCATGATGGCCCTATATCGCTCACCTGAGTGACCTCAAGGTCAATACAAGATTTTTTAAAATAAATGTGACATAAATTAACAAACCCAAAAATAAGGAAAATCAAATGAAATCGTTTTATTGTAGCTGCTAAGTAAGCTCTATCAAGCATTTTGGAGTGCTGAGCTACGAAGAGATCTACAAATTGGCAAAGATTTTTGTTTTGACGATTGTTTTTCAATTTTTCACACCACGATATATTACATCTCGCATGGTCACCAAATGAGGCTTACTCTGAGCATGTTACCTATTAATAATTCCCTGTCGGTTACCCTTGTTTTGGGACAACATGTATGTAAGGTTTCTTTGAATTGTTGAAATACGTAAGTTGTCAGAGAAGGTTGCTGTTTTTGCAGAGCGTAAAGTAATCCAGTCAAGGTTTTTCTCACATGTTTTTGTCAAATATTTTGTTTTTCGGACGAGAAGATGTTTTAAATGTTTTACTATGCATGTCAATGTAAAACCAAGTGACCAGCACATGTAACCATGCTACTATTAGAACGTAAAATGTACTTCATACATTTAATGATGTATTGTAATGCCCTAATGTGTTACCTCATTCATTCATTTATTTCTTCTTTAATTCTTTTAATAATGGTTAAGAGATGTTACAGCTTTTGTTTTTCTCCTAAATTTCAACATCTTTTCTTCAATCAAAAATAAAACAGGGATCCTGCAACCATGTCATGTTAAAATAAACAGTTTGTGAACATTTATCATTGTGCCATTTTAAAATAAATTATGAAAGTACCTTGTAAATATATAGAATGAAAACAAATAATATGAACAAACAATATTTGAGTGCAATCAGCTTTTGTTGGTCTACATACTTGAGATATGTAAGTACCATAATACAATAGATGAAAACATCTACTTAGAGAAAAGGTGCTATTTTACTTTTTTTTGTAAATATATTTTGGAATGTTTACACAATAGAGCACTGTTACAGCCATTTTCCTGAAATATGTACAATTTATGCAGAAATATCTCTTACCTTGTGTCACATAATGCAATTTAATACACTGGAAAATCCTTGGAGTTTTAGAGAGGGTCAGTCTGTAAGTTCATTGATACAGATAAATCAAACACCGTAATATAATGTATGCATGTAAATGAAACTAGTTTAATTACATACAATATTAGGTCAGTGAACATTCAGTATTTGATAATTAATTAGATCATTATGATTTATCATTATAATCTTCACTTGAATTGAACTTATTGTACACATACAGAATACAGTTTCTAATTCATACCTTGAGCAGGGTATGATTAAATATCTGCTTGGCATAATCAAAACAATACTGGAGCATAACATCCTGGCTGCATTGAGCTTGCACTGAAAAAAGTAATGTAATAATATGCTGATTATCTCAAAGAAAACAGTTTAAACTTTGAAAACACAGAAGATATGAAGCACATAAATGTTTACATTTTGCACTTGGAACTATAACTCATGTCACATAATCTTTGATTTTAATATATCTACAGGTACAGTAGATACAGTATACATTTTCTATGCCATAGACATGCTTTTTGTCAGCAGTATTGTACACTATCCATAATGCTTGTAGAAGCAGCCAAACAGGAAGTCATGTATGAAACATTAAAGATACAGTGACTACTCATATCCAAAAAAAATGAATAAATTGTTTTTCCAACACACACATCATGCACATGATACAATGTATTTATAATAAAAATTATTGT
The DNA here is from genome assembly GCA_022818135.1 of Saxidomus purpurata. Lineage (NCBI taxonomy): Eukaryota > Metazoa > Mollusca > Bivalvia > Venerida > Veneridae > Saxidomus > Saxidomus purpurata. The sequence continues at coordinate 1,321,037 of JAFMSR010000022.1, read as the reverse complement.
ACTAACTTGACTTCTTGTCAGGTATCCGGGACTATAACATATGAAAAAAGTCATGCCTGCATCAGGAATTGAGCCTGGATTTTTTAGAATTCTTAAACAATGCCATACTTCACTACACCCTTTCCCCACCCACTCCCAGTCAGTTTTCAAGATACAAAATTCATGTATTTTAAAACACATCATGAACTCAGTCTCGTGGAGCTCTTTAAATAACAATGAGAATTCTTGCTGCACTTGACTGAAACCACCATCAGATAGTATGCAGCTTGTATAGTTTGAATTTTTCTGCAAATTGAAGATCTAAGGGTTTTATGTGCAGACTGACCAACACAGTAATACACAAACTTGAACACAGAAACAAAAACTCACCTTGTGAAATTTTCATTCCCGATTGAGCCGAACAGATGAAGAAATAATCCAAAACCATTGCAAAATATTTTCACTTATTTGACATTGTTGGGGGATATTGATTTATTATCGGCCTTTATTTCTAAATTTAGAAGCAAATCATGTCTCAACAAGCCTAAATAGGATAGTCTAAAATATATTAGACATAAAGGCAACACTTATGTAAAACATTATAGTATTTCAGCTCATATCAAAAGACAAAGCGGTGTTTAAGCACATGTAGACTATCTTTTCAAGCGTTTTACCGATTATGATTATGACGTCATTTGGACGAAAAGTTGCTTGGCGCTTCACCTTAAAAAAGGACTAGATTCCAACACAAAACACAACAACGCAAATGCCTGGAAAACAATATATTTACATAACAAACATATGCAAAATGCTTATTTCATGTTAAACATACTAAACGTTCACGATATTACGACATATATTTGAGTTCAAGAGTTACCTCCCGTTATTCAGACCGGCTTACGGCCTAATTCCTCAGTTCAGTACATCCTTAAGGGCCGCAATAATAATTCACTATCAAACATACGGATCGGTTATCATGGTAATAGTTGTCATAAGCACTCATGTTTTTCTCACAACTTATAGGCTAGCTTGGTCTGGAACTAACGAAATAAAGATTTTCAGTATGTCTGCAAATGATTCATTGTTGGACACCAAGGATTGTTGACACCCCTACGTTTCATAGTGATGTATTCAGCATAGCGGTGTTCACAACCGTCAGTGTCGGACTGTCCTACGATGTAGTTTTTTTTAAAAGGTCATTCTATGTTACACGTGTTTCATGATGTAATGTCATTTAAGATAATGAAAATATTAATTGATTAAATTGTATTTCAAATTGTTTACTAATGTAAGGAAATGTTAATTAAATTTCTGTCCACCATACATGGAACTCTCAGACTGAGCTCATCTTTATTGTCTAGCTGCTTGCGAAAGCTCGATATAGTTGTCCAAATGGCTGTTTGGTGTATGTGCGCGCGTGCGTCCCAGCGTGCGTGCGTCTGAGTTTTGCTTGTCTGGGCTGTAAGTTATCCAATGATCAAGGGACTTTTATATAACTTGGCACAAATGTTCACCATTATGAGACGGAGTGTCATGCGCAAGAACCAGGTCTCTAAGTCTAAGGTCAAGGTCGCACCTAAAGGTTAAAGGTAAAATTCAAGAATGACTTTGTCCGGAGCATATCTTCTTCATGCACGGAGGGATTTTGATGTTACTTGGTACATAAGTTTCCACCATGAGATGGAGTGTCATGCACAAGAACCAGGTCCCTAGTTCTAAGGTCAAGGTCACACTTAGAGGCCAAAGGTCAGAAACAAGAATAATTCAAGAATGACTTTGTCAGAAGCATTTCTTCTTCATGCATGGAGGGATTTTGATGCTACTTGGCACAAATGTTAACCACCATGAGACGGAGTGTCATGCGCAAGTACCAGGTCCCTAGGTTTAAGGTCAAGGTCACACTTAGAGGTTAAAGGTCAAATTCAAGAATATCTTTGTCCGGAGGATTTCTTCTTCATGCATGGAGGAATTTGGATGTAACTTGCCACAAATGTTCACCACCATGAGGTACCCTTGTTTTAAGAATTACTTTCCTTTGTTGTTACTATAAATAGCTTATATTGTAACTTTTTTATTACTGGCCTTAGAGAAAAATCTAGCTACAGCCAAAAATACCTTTGAGAGCCTCAAAGTGAAAATGGTAGCGACACATTAATTTGAACCAAAATCAAAACCTTATTTTGGAATGTCCCAGGCGTTTAAAATGCCCCCAAAAAGTCCCTGGAGCCCTTTGTATTTAAAATTACTTGTAGCCTTTACATTACAAAGAGCAATCCTTTACCGGTGAAACTGGTAATTATTTGTACGAAAAACATTCCTCACATTGCTTTTATTTGTAAATCAAAAGTACTGCAATACATTATACTTGTATATGTACAGTGTGTTATTTTCTATAATGATATTGCAACTAGATGGGTGTTCAGTAGAACACTTGTGTCGCCCTCTTATGCTTTGTCAGAATAACCAACAATTTTGTGACAAAATCTAAGTGTAAAAAGGGGCATAACTCTGTCAAATATGACCTTGACCAACAAACTGGCAGCATCATGACCCTTATGTCATAAGCAATACAATTTGAAAGTTTGATGAAGAAATCTTAAGAAATGGCAAAGTTATAGCCAACGTTAAGTTTTCGTTACAAAATCTAAGTACAAAAATGGGCATAACTCTGTCAAATATGACCTTGATCTACAATATTTGGCGGCATCACAACCCTTTTGACAAAAGCAATATAATTTAAAAGTTTGATAAAGAAATCTTAAGAAATGGCAAAGTTACAGCAAAAATCTTAGTATATAAAGGGGCATAACTCTGTCAAATATGACCTTGACCTACAACATTTGGCGGCATCACGACCCTTATGTCATAAGCACTGCAATTGGAAAGTTTGATGAAGAAATCTTAAGAAATGGCAAAGTTATAGCCAACGTTAAGTTTTCGTGACAAAATCTAAGTACAAAAAGGGGCATAACTCTGTCAAATATGACCTTGACCTACAAAATTTGGCGGCATCACAACCCTTTTGACATAAGCAATACAATTTGAAAGTTTGACAAAGAAATCTTAAGAAATGACAAAGTTATAGAAAAAATCTAAATATAAAAAGGGGCATAACTCTGTCATATATGACCTTGACCTACAAAATTTGGCGGCATCACGACCCTTATGTCATAAGCAATACAATTTGAAAGTTTGATGAAGAAATCTTAAGAAATGGCAAAGTTATAGCCAACGTTAAGTTTGTGTGACGGACGGACGGACCGACGGACCGACGGACTGACGGACAAAGCGATCCCTATGTATCGCCTTTTCTCCGAAAGGGCGACACAAAAAAGTAGGAAGCGTGTTCTGAGAATGCGTTTAGTGAGATAGTAACAAAGGAATGAAAGGAAAGTATACATAGAACACTGGTCTATCATTCATTATTCTACCTGTAAATTCACTTGTTCTATAGAAGAGCATGAAGAGTAACAAGAATGAGCTCCGTCCTATCCACTTGATCCCTCACTATGAGCTGAACCCACTTCTCCAAGAGTTTATCATGTGTGTACGCCAGAAGGATGGATCAGAATACGAGCCCAGCACTTTGAGAGGAATGATCTCTAGTCTAGATAGGTATTTTGCTTCTTACTCTTAATTCGAGTATGCATGCCGAGCAGTGCTTGGACATCACTTTTTGCTGAAAATATACAATAAAAGATTTTCTAACAACACATTTTATTTGTAACTTAAATAAAGACGGAAAAAAAATTGTAATAAAATCTCCAATAATTCATTGTTTTGAAGGGCAAGCCTGTGACATCACAAATGACGTGAAATCACACATAATAACGCACAAATAGATGTGTGTGTAAAATACGACTTGTTGTATGTTCATCTTTTTGGGAATATTTAAAGATGCTGGAGCATTTTTAATCAATATTCCTTTAGTTTAGTTCATACTAATTTATTTTAGCTTGATTGTGAAGAAAGCCTGCAGCTTATTGAGTCACTATCAAGTCCGATTCCTGGAAGAACCAGTACTGGTGTCATATGAGGAAGTACGGTTGTGACCCTGGTGGGCATCGAACCCGCAACCTCCAGGATGAGCGGCAGACACCTTAACCTCTACACCACAGCTCCCCTTCCTTTAAGCGATGTTGATAAGAATTGTTAAATCCCGATTTGTAATTGTTTTTAAGGAAAATGAATGATTTTCCTTGACAAATCTATTCTGTAAAACCACCTATATTTTGTGTTTACAGTCGATAAATGACTTAGTTTCAGATTGTTTACTTTTTTGTAAACACTAGCTTAAAATAAAATTGTATCCTGGCTTTTATAAGAACATGCACTATGATGATGATGCACAAGAGCAAACACATCTTTTTATACCTACAAACAGTTCTCTATTACTAAAACATAATAATTTTCTGATTTTACGGAAACAAATAATTTTCTGATTTTACAAAACCGTATTCAGGAAAAGATAAAAAAATGAATCTTTATCTATCATAATCATGATTTTGTCAGAAATCTGATGGAGAACAACTATGGCATGTCCATTGCACGCAGTAAAGAGTTCGCCCAGACAATGGCAACCCTTCAATGCAAAGGAAAGATCTTAAAAAACAAGGAAAAGGGAACAAAAGAAAGGCGGCACATGACATTTCTGATGATGAAGTATCTCTACTCTATAAAGCAGGAGAGCTTGGAAATAACACACCAAGTAGTTTAATAAATACGTTATGGTTCAATAATACCCTGCACTTCGGAATTAGAGGTGGTGCAATGGAACACAGGTTATAAAAAGCTTTAATTAGATTTGTAAAATCCGAAAGATGTACATTTTCAAATTATTTTTTTTACTTATTAAAGTGAAAGTTGATATCTGTTAAACAGATATATCATATACTTATCCAATATGTATGTAATGACCTATTTTGAGTGAAGATAGTTTAACATTCAACATTTGATATCTGTTAAACAGATATATCATATACTTATCCAATATGTATGTAATGACCTATTTTGAGTGAAGATAGTTTAACATTCAACACACACAAAAAATATAAAATACCGTGATAATCTTTTACATTACCAGCCAGTCTATACATAAAAAGGTGCATTGAAACACATTGTCAAGTCTTAAACTTAAAATGTCTTAACTTTTTATCTATTGATCTTTTATAATACTGCCTGCAACACTTTATTTACGGAATATATTTTGCTCAACTTTTGTTATCAAATAAATTTACGCTATAACTGTCACTGAGGGTGGACAAATATAAAATATCAGCCTATAGTTCTAATCGGTTTGCCTTCGAAGTCGAAATAGTTAGACTGGAATAAATTTCATGACAAAGAAACGAAATATCGGCATTAAAAAAATATATAGTTATGAGAATTATCATTTAAAAATCTAAGTGAAATTTAGAAAATGTACGTATACACAGACTTTTCTATGCAATTGTCCTAAGGTACGAGTTGACTAAGGTACGAGCATAGGAGCTCGAGGTCAGGATTATGCTTTTTCAGACTTTGTTTTGTCTTTTTACACTTATTTAAGAACCAAGCTCACAAAATATGATCTCATTTTCCCCGAATTTTAACTTTCATATTTTACCGCTGATGTACCCGGTAGACTGAAAAAAGAAAAGGAGTGACATCCGCCATGTTATCCATGTTAAAAGACAAAACAAAGCCGGAAAAAAGCATAATCCCGACCTCGAGCTCCTATGGGTACGAGGTGACCAGGTGACTGGCAGCCTTTTAGAAAGATGTAGCAATGTCATCACTTGATTTATTCTGTTTTGCAAGACAGATGGAATATATTTGCCGAAGCACTTACCAATTCTTACCAAAGGCATTTAGTTCGGCATACTTTATCAAATATAATCGTTGTCAGATATAAATCATATTTGTATCTGCCTAACATGTCCGTCTACATCATGTCGATGTTGATTGGCTGCACGGTTAGTGTGCTTATTTGATTGGCTGCACGGTTATACCCGGTTCTGCACGATACACGTTTTATTCATAGTTCTGATTGGCTACACGGTTAATCGAGTGGAACCGTGAAGCGTGTAGCGTTCGTGTTGCACGCGAAAGAAACCGTGTGCGCGGGGAAACCCACACGCAGGCGCCACTGTAGCGTTTCTGAGTCCGGCAAAGCCTAGCTAAAACAAACTAAAACGGCCCTTTTCAGGGCTAATCTCAACACATTTCGGGAAAAAAAATCAATCAATTTGTTTTTATAATATAATATTGTCCTACTGAACTTGCATTCCTAAGCTGCACGCTGATTGGCCCGTGCTAGTTTCAACATTATGAATTTCCTAGCATGTGAAAGTCTGCCATGTACATACTGGCAATAGAGCAGTTCCGGCCCGGACAGAAACCGCCTAATATTGCGTTTGAAATTTTTCAACATCACGTTCATCGATAACTAAGGACGCAAAGGGATATGCAAAACTTGAAATTTTAAAGCACTTAGAAGCAATCCACATACACTTATGTGTCTTGCGTTTATAAGCTGGAAATGATGCGTACTATCAATTATTATTGAAACATATTTTGGACTGTTTATTACTTTTGAGAAGTCATATGTTTGTGTCAATGTTTGCCTCGCAGAAAATGATGAAAACCGGCAACAAAATAAACTGGATGTCAGAGCCATATATATACAGTCGAACCTGTCTTAGATAGTCATGATATATCGGATAGGGCAAATTAAAATTGGTGTGTGCTTAAAACATGTTTATTAGATGTGTAAATAGTCTAAATAATACAGATCAAGATTCTCTCTTTTGGCAGGTTGCTGCTTAATAAGGTGACAACTAACAAAGGTTCACTAACAAAGGTTCTAACTGTTTCTGTGTTCCCGCTTTTATGACCCCAAAGCAATTTTGGAAAACTAGGGGTACAAAATCCAAAACCAGGGGCCACAAAAGAGAAAGAAATAAACAGATCTGTGAATATGTATTGATCTATGGGATTTTCCGTAACATTACGTAACCATGGTGACAATTAAAATTTCTGATGACCATGAGTGCCGAAAGTTTATAGTCCCAGCAGCACGATTAATACTCTTCATGATCTTATATGGAAAAATGAATTTACATGTAGAATAATGATGTTCTATATTTTTTCTAAAACAACATCGACGTATGCTTTCCTTTCCCACCTTTGCCGCTACCCCCCTAAACGCGTTTTCAGTCTCTGAACGATATTTTAGGCTGCTGAATCATTGCAGAATGCAGACAAAACAGATTATGTCAAAGCCACCCGCCACTAGGTGAAATGATTTTGACAGTGTCTCAAGATATAAAAATATCCATGTAAAGGCTTACAGGACGAACGGGGTTATAGAATCAGTCGCTACTACGTAATGTATCTGGGGCTCCTTGACAGAAAGTGAAAGTACACCTGGGCACGCTCCTTTCTTCGGCCAAAAAACAACTAATGTTTTTGGAGGCATGGCTAAAATGGTAGGGTCGGAATTTGTTTTCCTATTTTTAATACATTGTCACAAAGTTGACAGACGGGCCTCGATTTCAATATAAAGATAGTGACAGCAGTTTTATCATCGTTTTTGTAAAGTTTGGATTATTGTGAAAAGTGCTAGACCTTTCCTACAAAAGTAAGAGCATTATTTCTAGAATTAAGTTTCGTGTATGTTCATGTATTTTTCATTTACTTATTTTAACTAACATAAATTGTATTCGTGCATTTCATGTCTGCACGGAGGTTATGATTTCCCCGTGAATTTATAGTCAGGCAGGAATATTTATCATTTAAGAATCGACTATTAGAAAATTGCACACATAGTATTATGACTTGACATGCGAGATGGTGTACAGTTTCTACTTTAACTTGATCAAGATAAATTAATTTATTTTTGAAAGCTTTTTATTTTCTTTCGTAAATTGTTTTAGTAGAGATATTATTTTCAGTAAAATATTTTGTAAGCTTTTTTTTTTCATATTATGATTTCGGTTTCGTAAATTTCAAAGTAGCTGAATTTGTTGTAAGTTCATCGAGGAATCAAGGCAGTTTGTTTTTGTTTTAAATCTTTCTCAAATGCCATTGTGTGATTACTTTGTTTTAGTAATCATTGATTATCTTGTCTAATGTAATGATTGTACATATTGAATGTAAGCTGCAGATTAAACTCAGTTTAATTGTGTTTCATTTCATTTTACTTTCATTCTTAATAATAATACAAGTTGTTATTGTTAATGAGAAAGGTTCATTAATAAACGTATTAAGTGACGTATTACACTCTTGAATATAGCACGTTTTATAACACGTTTACTGTTGGGTAACCTTCTGATAGTATGGTGTACACAAAGAGTCGTCTTTGAACACATGTTCATACATATTTGTACACACAGTATGGTGTACCCGTCGGACCCGTTTATGTTCGATACGCTTTATGTGCCATGGTATTTACCATATGTTATATCTTTTAGCTTTCTCCCCCGGAAGATTCAATGCCCGGATTGGTTGAGATGTGTATAGCCTCCAGTTGATGACTCTCCTGGAGAAGACCGAACTGTTATGTCGATAAACTACTAGATTCGCCAAGATGTATTGATTCTCGAGCACAGGCTTGTCCACGTGGAGCCCCATTTACACAGGAAAAACACATTTGGTGCAGTTGACATTAAGGTCTACTTATATCCACCCCAATTTACCGGAGCTTTACGGAGATGTCATTCCAAATGGCAAGGACAGTCTTTTTGTTATAGTAAAACGTGTTTTTCATCGTTGATTAGTGTAAACGTGGTTAAACCAAAACGTGATTGAATCAGGACTTTCATTTAAACATTTCCATTCTTATCATCTCTTACTGTTCATATTTGTATTCATCTTTGTAAATATTCATCACTGTAATTAAAATTGTAAATTTTGTAAAGTGTTGTGTGTTTGATTACACTCTGGTGTGTTTAGCACCGATCATCCATCGTTACAATGGTGTCAGAAGTGGAATGGTCGACCGAATACAACAGGTAATCAAAACACCTTCATCACTTATGTAACTGCAGCAGCTTATTTCTTGTAAGATTCCTCTGAAGTTTTTGTTCAGTTCTAATTGTTTTCAAATATTTCAGACGTCAAGTCTACGTTAGACCGACAGTCTCAGACAGCTTCGGTTAACCTAATCATCAGGTATCTGGGTCAGTTCGTTCCTTTTTTGTTCAACTGTGTCATTCTATGATGAAGCCACCAAAATAATTGGCTGAGAAAGACAGAGTTGCAAATCTCTTACTAAAAGATAATTTTTGGGATTATGTCGTCCTACTTTTCTCTACCGGAAGTTGCAATTTTTACACTGTACACAAAGGGAGTTACAGTACTTTGAATTTTTACTCAGCAAGGTTGTTTGCTTGGTGTTTGTATACCCACTCTTAGTTTTATACATATACTTTTATGTTATCCCTATATAAGGTGACCACCGTGTTTATTTTACGGCATTAGTTTTATTTCGTATTACAGTAAACCATTATAAGGTTAAGGTTGTTACTGCCTACAGTCATAGTGCATTGGGAATGTAAGACAACTTTGAATTGACACCTACTTCAGTTATAGTGTGCCATATTTTAGTGAGGTTTATTGTGTGACTTATACTTAGTGAGTATAGTATAGTACTTTGATTTTGTATAGGGTACACGTTGTTCCTGTAGACCCTTGTGTATAAACTAGATTATTCTAGTATTGCCTCACAGTTGTGAAAGTAATGTCGCAAGTTGTTGTTGTAGTATACGGTGGTATAATATTGTGTTGATATAGGTATTTTAACATGTCTAGTATAGTTGAATTAACTAAGACAGGGGCATAGTTCTTATAGCTGTAGAAGTGAAAAGACAAGTAGGGCTAGTGCAGCAATAGAGGAAGAACAGAAGCAGGAAGATAGAAAGAGAGAGAATCGAGACATAGGCAGAGGCAGAGGTAGAGGTAGAGGTAGAGATAGGAGTAGAGGTCGAGGAAGAAATTAAGATGGAGATAAGAGTAAGTCCCAAAGGTCAGAAAATGGTTATAGCATTATAGAACTCAGTGATGTTGAGGAATTGGGGATGTTAAGTGCTAATTCGTGTCCGACAGCAGCAGGGTTTTGCAATGGTAGGTATATCATAGCAATGAGATATACTGGACGTACATGTGTGATAGTGAAACGGGAGCTAGTTGACTCAAGTCAGTTCTTGGAAAATCCCGTAGATGTCAGTACATAGATGGAAGTGAACACAGATTAGATGTAGCTTTAGTTGATATAGATTGTCCTTATTTTCGAGGTACTGTGGAAGCGTTATGTGTAGAAAATCTTACAAATGAGGTGATAATTGGTAATATAGAGGGTGCTGTGGAACCACAGTTTAGTAGTTTAGTGTCAGCGGTTGAAACTAGAGGACAGTCCCAATCTAAACTTAGAGTTCCTTCACACATTTAAGATATGTATAGAGAAGTGTTTCTAGGAAAACAGCAGAGCGATAGTTCTTAAGAAATTTGCAGGAAGACGGCTGATAGTGGTACGAGTAGGCAGTGTCGAGGTAGTGGGGAAGTGAAGTTTGAAGTAAGGAAGAAATTGTTGTTTAAACAGTTTACTGCGAGAAATGGTGATGTAAGTAAACAGTTAATAGTACCTAAATGTCTTAGGGAAACTGTTTAAAGGTCGCACATGATTCTTTACTGTCCGGTCATTTAGGTGTAAGAAAGAAAAGTGATAGAAATTTTGGTGAATTTTATTGGCCAGGTGTGTTGTCAGATGTAAGAAAGTATTTTCAATCCTTTGATATATGTAAAGGTACAACAGCTAAGGGCAGAGTACGTAAGGATCCATTAATTGATACTCCAGAGAGTGGCTGTTGATATTATTGGACCAATTGAACCAATGACTGAACGGAAAAATAGATATGTTTTGACAATAATTGATTATGCTACTAGATACCCGGAGGCAATAGCATTGCTTGGTATTGAACTGAAAGAGTAGCAGAGGCTTTGGTAAACATGTATAGTAGATTAGGTGTTCCAGAAGAAATGCTTACCCACTGTGGATCACAGTTTACATCGAACCTTATGGCAGAAGTTAATAGGTTATTGTCACTAAGACGGCTGACTACAACCCCGTATCATCCGATGTGTAATGGTTTAGTTGAGAAATTCAATGGTAGTCTGAAGCAGATGTTGAAACGTATGTGTAGTGAGAGACCGAGATATTGGGATAAGTATTTGAATGCTATGTTGTTTGCGTATCGGGAAGTACCACAGGAAAGTTTAGGGTTTTCCCCTTTTATGTTGCTTGATGGTCGAACAATTCGAGGACCGATAACTGTGTTGAAAGAGTTAAGGGCAGGTAAGACGGAAAATGATGACGTGAAAACGACTTACCAGTATGTCATGGATTTGCAAGAGAAGTTAGAAGATACTTGTAAGTTAGCACAACAGCCGTTGGCTAAAAGTAGTGGTAGATATAAGAAGTACTACAATAGAAAGGCTAGGGATAGAAAATTTAAAAAGGGAAGTAAGGTACTTGTGTTATTACCTACGAAGCGTAATGAGTTGTTACTGCAGTGGAAAGGTCCATAATATAGTTGCAGAGATTGTAAACAGATTAGATTATAAGATTGAGATAGATGGAAAGTTGAAAACGTTTCTTGCAAATATGCTGAAAAAGTATTGTGAAAGAGATAGTAGTAAGAGCAGTATACCGGATAGAGGTGTGTTAAATAGGTTAAGTTCAGCGACTGTAGTGGAAGGCTTGAGTATGTATGACAGATTTGACCCAAGTGAGGAGGGTTTTGATGATATAAGTAGAGATGAGAGAGATTTAGAGTTGTGTCCTGTGAAAAAGGAAGGTGAAACGTAAACAGACGTACAGATAAATCCTGATTTATCAGTAGATAGTAAGCAGGAGGTAGAACATTTGTTAAAGAAACTCTCAGATATTTTGACAGACATTCCAGGAAATACTGATATAGTTGAACATGACATTCAGTTGTAAACTTCAGATCCTTTGAGGAGTATGGGTTATCCCATTCCTTTTCATTCACAGCCAGTAGTGAAAGAGGAAGAAGATAAGATGTTAGAGTTGAAAGTTAAAGAACCCTCAAATGCTCCTTTTTCTTCTCCTATTGTCCTTTTAGGAAAAAGGATGGCAGTATCCGATTTTGTATTGATTTCCGTCAATTAAACAAAGTTACGGTATTTGATGCAGAACCTATGCCAATTATAGAAGAAATGTTTGCAAAACTGTCTAAATACAGATATTTCTCTAAGTTAGAACTTAGTAAAGGTTCCTTTTTCTGAAAAGGCAAAGCCAATGACCGCATTTGAGAAAAGAACAGAACCTTGTTATTAAGCTGGATTGATTCATTGCCCCAAAGAATTTCTTTTCGAATATCGAAGAATGATTTTGGCTGTTTCATTCCAATTTTCCTGAAAAAATTCCATTTTTCAACAGTTTCTAAAAGAAACTAGGAAGAGACAGGATATATTTTGGTATATGCCTGAACGAACTAAAATTCATGTAAAAGACTAAGAAATCTTTGCCAAATTTGCTAAAGTAGTAATTTGGAATTACTTTCCAATTCGCATAGACATTGATAATAATGACTTGACCAATTTTATTTGAAGTGAAATAACATAACTTTCGATGTCAATCATATTTAAACCTCCTTCGTCAAAGTTATTTATGAGTATATTCCTTTTTTTTCTCGTTTTCCGTTCCAAAGAAAGTTGAATAAAATAGTGTTAAGTTTTTTAAGTATGTCGTTAGGAAAGTATATCGATTGCATTAGGTATGTAAATTTTGGAAGCAGTATTGATTTGATGACTCTCAGTCTTCCGAAGATTTTGAGATTTCGTTTTTCCATATATTTATCAGATTTTGGCAAGACCCGAGTTTAGATTCTCACATTCCTCTTTAGATGTTCCAAAGTACGTTCCCAGAGCTTTAACTTTACTGCTCAACCTAAGATTTATTAAGGATGTAGTTTTAAAGTCTGAATTTCCAATTTTGATACCCTCCGTTTTGTTTAAATTTAAAGATAAGCCAGAATGTTTTCCAAATGTGCTTACAGCAGAAAGTGCGTTTTGTAAATCTTCGCCATTTTTAACAAAAAGAGTTGTGTCATCGGCAAGTTGTGTAATCTTGAGATTGACGTTTTTAGAATCATATTTAACTGAGATAATCTTGATTGCATTATTTTCACGAATAGAAATAGCTAAAACTTCAGCGACAACTATAAACAGTAGAGAGGAAATGCAACAACCTTGTCGTAGGCCACGTGTTACAGTGAAGTTTTCAGAAATCCAGCCATTATTCAAAATGCAGGATGAAATATTGTTGTATATTGATTGTATCCAACGGATAAACATGGATTTGAAGTAAGGATGGGAGCGAATATTCGAACATTCGAATATTCGCATTCGTTCCGAATATTCGAATGCAATTTTAGGATTCGAATATTTTAACGTTGACAAACACACGAAAGCCTTACCATATTTCATCAAACAACTAATTGCTTAATAGCCCCGGTCGGTGTTTTGATAACACGTGTCATAATTGCAAATTGCAGATCCTAAATTGCAAACAGTTTTTCAGTTTGTTGTTTAAGTAATTCACACGTGGAGTCATTATCTAGCGTCTTTATTTCATGTTTTGTAAGGTGCGAATCTTAATGTTTTGTTCAAATAATTAGCCCTAAATTCGGCGATGTAACTCAAGTCTATCGCCTGTAACAGATAAATGTCGTAGCTTTAAATTTAAAAAAAACAATCATGTTCGATTACTCAGTTGAAACCCAATCGAAAATCATTACTCAATAAAATGCAACCAATGGTATTTTTAAGATAGAAAGATTGATGCGTACTTAATCCACTTTGCATGAAAGTCCGATTTATTAACTTTACTTACGATCAGATCTGATATTACTTTCAATCTTACTACATCTAAAAACGCTAAAATCTTGCTAAAATGCCTCCAGCAACTACATCACGTACATGGAAGTTTTTCACGCGCTCAATGTTTCAAATCCCTTAATGTTGAGAATCGTGAATTTATTTGACAATTCCCGAATAGTTATTAATTAGTAATTGTCGAACTATACATAATTTTTGATAAATACTTTTCGGATAGTTAAACATTCGGAAAAGTTTTAAAATTTGATTCGAATATTCGAATGTATTCGAATAGTTGATACGAATATTCGAATACTAAATATAGTATTCGTTCCCATCCTTAGTTTGAAGTTAAACTTTTTCAATGTTTTGAACAGTCAAGTTCTATCGTGTCAAATGCCTTCCTGAAGTCTAAAAATAGCAGTGCTCCGGAAACATTCGTTTCTTTACAGAAGTCAATTACGTCTGATATTTGCCGGATATTATTACCTACAAAAGGACCTTTAATATAGCCTTGCTGATCATTCTTGATATTGCACGGTAAGACCTTCTGTAGTCGAATTGAGAGTACTTTGGTGAGTATTTTATAGTCATTATTTAGCAAAGAAATGGGTATCTAGTTTTCTATATTTTCTGGGTCACCTTTTTTATAGAGCAATGATATAATTCCTATTTTGTGAGTAATGGAAAGTTCATTTACTTTATATGTTTCATTATAGCTTTCAACAAGTAAATGTTTAATGCCATTCCAGAAAGTCTGATAGAATTAAATTGTTAATATTCTCGGGAAATTGATTTTATTAAAATAATTTTCAAAATTTTTATTAGCATCGTTTTTTGTGTATAGTTTCTTGTAAAAATTGACTTCTTCTTTCATTATGTCTTTAAAACTTGTGATACGTTTTCCATCTACGTTAAGAGTGTTTAGAACCTTTTTAGTTTGTCTCGACTTCTCTAAAGAATGAAAATATTTCGAGTTTTTCTCGCCATCATCAATCCACTGAACCTTTGACCTTATCATTGCGCCACGAGCTTTGATATCGTATATATTTTTGATTTCAGATTTTTTAGTCATTTTAAAAAGTTCCCTCGAATTTGGATTTTGTTCAAGATCGGCATTTAATTTTTTAAGTTCTTTTTCTATTGTGGATAAGTGAATTTTCCGTTGTTTCGCCTTTCTTTTTTAAAAATTGATGCTCTTTTCTTTAATTTCGTATTTTACTGTTTCCCAAAGAGTTCTGTGGTTTACGTTAAATGATCTATATTCATTTTGAACCGCTGTGATTGCGTTCGTGATAATAGTTTTGTGTTCAGAATCATCCAGATAGGAGTTGTTCATCTTCCAAACATTTGGACCTCGTTCATTTGATATATTTATTTTAAGAGACACTGCTAAATGATCAGTACTTTTAATTTGTGCTGGGCGTATATGGCAACTATTTATCAAATTCAAAAGATTTCTTTCTATTAACCAAAAATCAATGCGACTTTTTTCGATACCATTAAAACGTTTCCGTGTGAATTGAACTCTGTCTGCATTTTTATGTTTCCAAATATCAAACAGGTTAAAATTCTTAATCAGTTTATTTAATTGATCGGCGGTCGTTCCTTTACTGTTTAAACGAGAATATCTATCTGATTTATTTAGAATATCGTTGAAATCGCCTCCAATGACTTTTAAGCCCTTGGAAACTGAATCTTTTTTCAGACGAAGTTCTTCAAAAAATGTATTTCTGTTCTGTTTGTCATTTGGTGCGTATATGTTTACCAACGTTAAAATGGTTCCAGAGAGATCTATGTTCAACAAAATGTATCTTCCATTTAATTCTACAAAAAAATGTAACACGCTGTAGTCATTCTTTATATTTTTCCTTAATAGTATGGAACACCCTTTACTATTATTTGAACCAAACGAATTAAACATTTTAAATTCACTAAAATCATTTTCGGTTTCTTGTACAATTTCATTTTAATATGACTTTCTTGGACATAAATTATGTCCATTTTTTGTTGATTATCCCATTCTTTGAGGCGTAGAAGTTCAGCAGAGACACGTAAACCGCGGGCATTAAGTGTGTCCAAATGTACAGTAATGGCGGTCATATCGTATTGGTTGCAGAATTATTCACTTTGAACTACTTTAGTATAATATAATCGTGATATGATAAACCTCGCATTTGCAGGTGAACGCGCACTTCTACAAATCTTATCAAAAGAACAAACAAACAAAAAGATTTTGAATTGTATCACCATATTGTTTCCTTTATGCAATGCTTTAAACATATCAAAAACTTCAACGAAGGAAGAAATTGCGCCAAAGCAGCATGTAAAAGGAGCGAGTATATGTCTTACATTGTAACAGATTATAAGCATGGATAATATATATTCTAATAACAGTTCCTGATCTTTGTACAAGTAAGGCAACAAATGTTATTATTCTTATGTCTGAGAATGAAACCAATTATAAGCATGTATACATATTGTGATAAACATTTCAATATCCAGTGGATGCAACCGTTATACAATCGAGATGGTTAATATTGTACTTATCGTATAAGACAATTTCAACAACTTAGAAATTATTTCAAGTGAATATAATGAATTATACACCTGGATATACAATTCATTTTGCGTTTTTATTTTTATACCGGCCACGATAAAAGCGCTATAAAGCTGACTAATTTTCATGATCGTGTTTTCAGCATATATAGTAAAATTTGTACTACATTGGAATGTCTCATTAATTGCCGAAAGTCTTTTTATAAGTTTAAATAGGTAAACGATCCTATCAAATAAAGCAGGCAAGGCCATGCTTATGTATCATATTTAAACAGAGTATCAAATACATTTTCATATTATATACTAAATACAGCTTTGCAATTTTACTTATACAGACATTTTGCCTTAACTATTTATACAATCGTGCAATATTCAATTTATTACAAGATAGTCCAAATGTGATCATGTTGTATTCAATGTTCAGTTCCATGTCGATTATACGTTCCGAATTCATGAAGCACATATGTAAGTAAACACAGAAGTCACAGAAGTCATTTCTTCCTCTGGTGTTTCTTGGTTGTCTTGGAATCACAGTTCTCCCTGTACTCCTCCGCGGGAGTCGATGGTGAATGATCTGTTATCAGTTGAGGTTTGTCCTTGTTTGGAGTCGTTTGAGAGACCATAAAATCTCCCATAGATTTCTGTATCAAGGTGCCTCGACCGACTCCTACTGAAGATGTGGGTGATCTTACCACCATCAGTAACGTTTGAGGTATAGCCCTGTGCTCGTACCTCGGAGGTGTGTGATTTAGCGGATTCAGCAGCGGAACCTGTCTAAAGTTTCGCGGACTCGTCACCTGATTCTGTCTCGTTCTCGAATGGACAGTCGGACTTTCGATGACCGCTTTGAGGGGAACCATTACAGACCCAATCATAAGGGCATTGGGTAAAGCTATGTCCTTCAAGTAAACATTTTGAACATTTGCGTGGCCTTGTGTCACTGTTCGTTGCGCCCGCTTTCACATTCTTGAGCTGACCAGGACAAATCACGTGCGCCAAATATTTACCAAAGTCGGTGAATTTTGGAAGGGGCTCCTTGAGGGACGTGGACGAAACAATGACAATACGGTCACCATTCTCACATGTAGTCAGATTACCATTTATCACTAGTCTCTCTCGGTACATGGAAATTACTTCAGTACCTTTTAACGTGAGTGTGCGTTTTATGTCATCGTCGTCGTCGATCGTCAGCGGGATGTTCTTAACAAGTAGCCGCGTAGTACGCTCGCCGTCAAGACTGATGGGACAGGTGTTCAAAACACTGACTTTCTTTCCCTTTAAGTGCACCCCACTAGCAATACCTTCACCTTGTCCTCAAAAGTGGAAAAATGTACACGCCACATACCCCGAATTCTCTGTAATCCAGTTATATGAGATGGATCAATCAATTTCATAAGCTCCAGATAAATCTCTGAATGTTCTAACCATCTCAAGGGCTGGCCCGGCTTACGCCACCCAAAAACATCACTTTCTCTCAGATAAACTGTAGAGACACCATGTTCAGTCTGATCATCCGGAATGGATGCACTATCCAAATGCTCTTCACTCATTCTGTATACCATTTACACCAATGTATGAAGAAATGAGTACCTCTGAGATGATAGTCCTTTTATAATCCTAATTATTAACACATTTTCACAACACTTTCGTATTTTCAAAGTATACAATATGTAGTTTTGGAATGTATTTGTTTAGCTGTAAAGGATTGCCGCCATAGCTGTTGATCGCTTACACATTTAGTTGAGTTTTATGATTTACTGAGGGACATTTTATATTGGAGTAAATTAAGTAATGTCGACTTAAATGGGTTAATCTAGACAGAATGTAACTTATTTTTCTGTTTTGATGATTTTGAAGTAATTATTCGATTTGCATTGACTGCATTGACTTCATGCACAAGTAAACCAACACAGTCACGTCCATTGAATTGAATTTCACAAGTATACGTCAAGTCATAAGAACGTTTTCTGTCACAACCCTTTGATACAGTTGACAATAATAGATCTTGTATTGTTATGGATAACTCTTTTATAGAAGATTTCACTATGAATGTCATTCCAATTGCTCCTGTTGCCAACCTTTCGCTTAGGCATGACTTACCTAACATTGCAGAGCAATTTAAGTCGTCTTTCAAGAAATATATTTCAGATTTGATCGGTCTAGCCTGCAAGTAAAAATCCAAACTTTACTGCTACCGATAGAAAATGATCTAACTAAGAAAAATTAACTACCAACAACCCTATGTTTACTTCGAAAATAACAATTTTACAGCCATTTTTCGATTTTTATGTCTGCTTACAATTAACGTAAAAATAGTCCGGCAGCGATGTGAGATAAGCGATCGGAGATAACTTTATCTCACATGGGTAAATGCGCGGAAATATGTATCCTATAGGTGAGAAAGTATATTCCGAAAATACGGCAGTCTGCTTAGTTAGTATACTACCACGTACATGTATATTCTGAAATACGGGAGTCCGTATACTGCTAAAATGCGGTAGTGTGTATACTTCTAAAAGAAAGGTAGCATTAACATAAAAAACATATTGATCTGTGTGCCAAACTCTACTTGAAAATAGTAGTGAACTTTAAAATTCGTCTTTCCTCTCGCTGTTTCCAAGAGGGTCATTTTTCACATATGGCTAATTCTGAAAAACTCCGCCTATAGAATAAGCTCAACAAATTCAAATACTGGATAGCAGTATATGAAAGCATATGTCGAATGAAGCACCAATGTCCATATTATACAAATATAAATTAGACTTTTAATTTTCCAACCTTTTCTTAGAATAATCTTAGATTTTCAAAGGGACAATTTTCATTCTCTGTCGACCGTTAAACAACGGAAAATATCCCCAAAAAGAATTTTGCTCAAAAATTGGTCAAAATTACACACACACACACACGCAATGGAAACAAAAGGTATGGTATGTAAAACACAAAAATGCTCGTGTATAAATATATAAAAAGCAAACCTTGAGAACCAAAAAACGTATGTACTCAATGCCAAGAGAAACACCCTTAAGGGTCCGACGAAACAGGGCAGAGGACAGAAATCAAAACAGTTTCGTCCCAGTGGGATTTAAAAACTGCCCATCACAGAGTCCTCCCCCTCTTCCGTCAGACACAATCAAAGAGGGAAGCATAGCGTCCAACTGTAAACGGGTTGAACACCAAACATGCGGTGTGTCTCAAGCTTTTTTCAAAGACAATTTACAGCTTTATTGCACACTGAAACATTGCAACGGTAAAATGAAAGTCACTTGCGGTGTTTTCTTTGTACTGCTTTTGTATTTTGAAAACCTAATTTGTATAATTATGTGTCCTTTAATAATATACTGTTACTGTTCACTGCATTAAAAGGAAACATATCGACGTAGATCTACTTGAAAATTGGTGTGGCCTGTCCGTGTATTTTTCATTTTAGTTAATATGATATATACACGTATACATTGTAAATAGATTTGAGCACTGCAAATGTTTGCATACGTATAAATCAATAGTTAAACAATAAACATGTACACGCAGTGACTGATGTGTAGATGGATAACGGATAAGCGATAAAAACAGGGGATTTTCTTAAAGTTGTTAGCGTTATTCATATGTAATAATCGAGTGTACAATAGTTTTGCTCACCTTGCACAAAGTCCAAGGGTGAGCTATTGTGGTCGCTTAATGTCCGTCGTCGTCATTCATCTTCGTTCGTAGTCGTTCGTCTTCAAAAATTGCTTCAAACGATATATTCTCTGAAACCCCTTGACCAATGTTCGTGAAACTTGGCAGGGATTGCTAAAAGAAGTCTGATCCATGAGGAAAATCTTTGAAAATCTTTTCTGAAACTTCTGATTAAAATTTAGTTTAGGTCGGGGGAAAATCATATGTTGAATCTAAAATTAAATTGATTTATAAAAAGATAAGGCCCCAGTAGAGTGGGACTGTTGTATGCCCCCGAAAGGTGGGCATATTCAAATTGCATCGTCCGTCCGTCTGTCCGTCCGTCTTTGCGTCCGTCTTTGCATATTTACGAGTCCGGGCTGTAACTTTGTCATGCATTAAGGGATTTTGAAAAAACTTGGCACAAATGTTCAGTAGATCAAGACAACGTGTAACGTGCAAGACTCGTGTCCCTACCTTCAAGGTCAAGGTCACACTTAGGGTTTAAAGGTAATGGAATCCTGTTTATATGCACACATCCGTGTCCGGACCAAACTTTGTCATGCATTGAAGGATTTTGAAATAACTTGGCACAAATGTTCAGCATATCATGACAACGTGTCGCGTGCAAGACCCACGTCCCTTTCTCAAGGTCAAGGTTACACTTAGAGTTTATAGGTAATGTAATCCTGTATATATGCATACATTCGTGCTCGGACTGTAACTTTTTCATTGAAAGATTTTAAAATAATTTGGCACATATGTTCAGCACATCAAGACGACGTGTCGCGTACAAGACCCTTGACCCTTCCAGGTCAAGGTCACACTTACAGTTTAAAAGTAATGGGAGTCCTTTATGCATAGTAACTTTGTCATGCATGGAAGGATTTTAAAAATTAATGGCACAATTGTTGAGTATATGGAGAGGACACAGATTGTGAGATACCTCTTTTTGGGGCATTTGTCACTTACGAGGGACAACCCTTGTTTTTTATAATCTATAAAGATCTACTGGTCGAGACTTTAGTTTTATTTGACAAATGTAAAAAATATCATTTTCTGAAACTTCTGGTTAGAATTTAATTTTATTTGGCACAGATGTTCAGCACATCAAGACGACGTGTCGCGTGCAAGACCTCATGGCCCACTTACAGAATTGCTAAAATTGAAGATGATTCCTTCAAAACTGAGACCCCAGTGATGTGCGGCTGTATACAATCTTTATAAGAATATAAAATCTTAACATTTTATTTTATTTTTGGATACAGTGGCGCTCACGTTTTTGTTCCGTTTACCTCATGGTTGTTACCGCGTCAATTTCACGCGTTTACCGCGTTTTACCGCGAAAAAACGGCTCACTTCCAAATATGGAATGAATAACCGGTAAAGAAAACGGGTCACTCCAAATATGGAAGCAGTACCCCGGTAAAGAGGCATGTCCAAACAAGGAGCCAATCAGACGATTCCAAGCACGTTTTTTTTCACGGCTGTTGCCGTTTCACTGATGAACGAAGCGTGTCTTTGTCTGAATACTTTGATTTTGTTTACATTGAAATGTAAGCGTCGATGTTTTATCAATATAAAATCTACAGTTTAATCAAAGTTGACACGGACATTGATATAATAAACATACTGTACATTAATAATTTCTCTAGATTTTACTGTAGATCTATCCCGGCCCTGGATATTTTAATTTTGATATTTGTCCCGTTCAAGTTTTCGTTTACTTATAGTCAGAGACTATGTCGATCTCTGCTATTGAGCAGTATTTCTTTTAGGCTACAAGAAAGCGTAAATGATTACAACATAACACAGTCATTAATTCGGAGTGGCACTTTACTGTACCTGGTCTCGACACAAACAACAACAACAACAACAACAACAAGACTAAATAAAATGGTTTAGAAATAACTTTGCAAGTTTACAGCCCCTAAACATGGGGTCTACGGTCTTTTCAGGTAAGGGGTATCACCTACATATCCATATCTTATTATCAGACCATCAGATGTATGGTAAGATTTCAGGTTTTAGACTTTTAGTTAACAGATCATAAACAATTGTATCCCTGTACAGTACTGGTACTGTGGTTTGTTGTTTTAACGTCATGCGTAGTCCTTAAGTCGTGCATTCCCGTATCTTTCATAAAAGAATTCTCGGCTTTGCACATCCAGGTACTGATAATTTATTTACATTCGGGAAAGGTGATTCCTCGGCTATAATCACTGGTGTCTAACCATCTTTAATTTTATTTTAAAATTCAAGAATGAAAGGAGACAGCCGAGGAGTCTGTATTTGTGAATCAACATAACCTCTGTAGGTCCTACAACTTTTGTTTTGACCAACTAATTCATTTGGCTCATCCTTTTGACCTGGGTTTTCTTTATCGGATGCTTTTCTCAGTCACATGAAGTTTGGACCCAAAAAGTCATTTTTATAAAACACCCCGGACCGGCAATCAAGTATATATAATACTGATCAACTATCAAGCATATATAATACATATACTTGATAGTCGGTCCGGGGTAAATTTGATTATGTCGCTAAGAGTCATTTTTATAAAACACCCCGGACAGACTATCAAGCATATATAATACCTTGTATTATATATACTTGATTGTGGGCCGGGGTGTTTTTTATAAACACACGATAAAAACATGGCGAATGACAAATAAAATTCGGACAAAAATATATGATCGTTACAGCCCTACCAAGCATTATAAATGCCTGAAACCATGTGACAATGACGTCTTTAAAATGACGTCATGTATGCAATGCTTTCTGGTGACGTTTCCCGCGATCTTTGACATTTTATTGAAATAAACTCAACAAAATTAGAGTTTGAAACATAAAATAAACAAAAAAATGTTGGTTGCTATGTCATATCACGATAATTTCACTTGTGAACACCAAAAGTAGTTATTTTCACGTGTGGCTCCGCCGCTTATGAAAATATCACTTTTGGTGCCCACTCGGTGAAATTATAACGTGATCTTAAACCAAAACCAGCAATTATCCTTTATATTATCTGAGAATGACATTTATAATACCTCTATGTTGTCAAAAGCCTTTTCTTTCCTTTAAATAAAAAACTTGCATATTATGATATAGTATACACTGAGTTTTTATCTTTTACAAAAATGAAGAAATGAACGCACTCTTATAATCCGATTGGTTAACTGTCCAGTATGACGCAAAGGCATAGCCTAGAATATAGTGTTATATTCACCACAATGGTCAGTACTGATGGTAATTTAGATTTAATTGTACATAAGTCACTTGACCACTCTGTCAACCTCTTAGTCTTCGGACATTTACGGACATTAAAGTCCCCTTAAGGTATATAGTATCCATTGCTAACAGATATATTAAAGTATAGACAACCAAATCTACTTGTACATGTATTTTAAATTGTGCACTACAGTTATTCAGAGAGAGCTGTAATTGAATTACATACCTGTAAATTCACAGTCAACTCCTTGATTCAGAGTCTTCTCTGAAAGCTAAAGGCGAGAAAGACTATATACCCAATATCTTTGCTTCGTGGAGTGTTAGATTTCTCGGAATAGGAAGCAAATAGTGGTTACAATTCAAACAGGATAAACATTAAATCTGGTGTACTCCGGGGTAACATTTTGGGACCACTGCTCTTTCTCTTGTATATAATTTTGTCATGCAACTAGCCTTATATGCGGTATTTACTAATAATGATTTACCATAGGCAGTGCGACTAAAGAATTGTAGGCGTTTCAGTGACGATTCAAAACTACAGAAAAAAATAGATGAGCATTAATATCTCTACTAAGACACCATTTTCATTTTATTGATTTACTTCATAACTATTTTATTAAAAATTTTAATTTGTGTGTTTATGCAATAATGTTACTGACGTGGTGTCACTGAATCCAAGATGGCCGCAACCATAGAGCCAATATCGGGGATGAACTCAGATTAAAAGGTCATACCCTTTAACTGATGTCAAACTATTAGTAACCTCCAAAACATAAAATATAGAATCTTTATATTATATTTAGTATTATAACTTAACCTAAAAGTTTTGGCTACATGCATTCCCAGTCATATTGATAAAATCAGCGGTTCAAAATATACTGCAGTACCGGAAACCATTTAATAATCTATGTAGAATTGTTGTTGTTCAATTAATGGATGGATGCAATTTATTACAGAACGCCTACTTGTGGTAAAACGAGGCAGTTTTCGCCTTAGGTTCTTCTTTGATATTGTATTTATTTATCAATTTACGTTCACTGAACAAATAATCTATGTTTCGAGAATATAATCTGCTAGGTGTAGGGAGTGCCCCTTTAAAGAGATATACCCTATATCTGATGACAAACTGAACACCTCCAAAACATAAATAATAGAATCTTTAGCAGTATTACAACTAAACATTAAAAACTCAGCTATGCATTTCCAGTTATTATCGATAAAATCAGCGGTTTAAAATAAGCTGCAGTACAGTCATCAATTCAATGATCTATGTAGAGTTGTTTTTGTACAATTAATGGGTGGATGCGATTTATTGCAGAACACCTCTTTATTGATTAATTGTGGTAAAATGAGGCATTTTTCGCCATAGGTTCTTCTTTGAAATTGTATTTATTTATCATTTTACGTTCATTGAACACATAATCTTTGTTTTGAGAATATAATCTGCTAGTTGTATGGAGTGCCTCTTTAAGCGACATAAGTAATTACATGACATTATTATTATAAAGCTTTCATCAACAAAACTGCAATATGTTTATACAACATTAAGGATGTCATAAAAAATTGACCGTCACTGCCAGGCGTTTCTTTCTGGGTTCTCAAACTGGCGTGTTGGTTACTGAGGAAGAGAAACAGCAGAACATTGCAGTATTAAACAATTTTATGCACTAATGCAAATTTAAAGCATTTTTGTTGGTATATATTGACAATGAAATAACAATGTGATTTTGACACAGGGACTTTATGGTTAATCAAACATGTAAAAATTACTCCTCTATTAACCAACAAGCGCCTTTTTCTAAGAAGCAATTTAAATCAAATTTTCATCAAAAAAATATTTTTTTCGAGCCGCTTGCGTGCGTCCGTCTGTCGTACGTCCGTTCGTCCGTCTGAATTTAGTTTGTCCGGGCTGTAACTTCTCAATGGATAAAGGGATTCTTAAATAACTTTGTACAAATGTTCACCTACATATCCATATCTTATTGACGGAGTGTCATGCGCAAGAACCAGGTCCCTAAGTCCAAGGTCAAGGTCACACTTAAAGGCCAAAGGTCAGATACAAGAATAATTCAAGAATGACTTTGTCCATTCCATTTCTTCTTCATGCATGGAGGGTTTTTGATGTTATTTGGCAAAAATGTTCACCACCATGAGAAGGAGTGTCATGCGCAAGAACCAGGTCCCTAGGTCTAAGCTTAAGGTCACACTTAGAGATTAAAGGTCAACTTTAAGAATATCTTTGTCTGCAGCATTTCGTCTTCATGCATGGCTCCAGGGATTTTGATGTCACTTGGCACAAACATTCACTACCATGAGCTACCCTTGTTTTTAGAATTACTTCCCTTTGTTGTTACTACAAATAGCTTATATTGTAACATTTTTATTACTGGCCGTAGACTAAAATCGAGACCACTTTTCTGTGGTACAACATGCATGTTACATCTAATATTTAGGTGTTTTTGATCTATCTCTACTTGGTAAGTAGTTAGTCCTTTTGACAAACGGCGGCTCGACATGTTGCACTTGGGCATCTAGTTTAAATATGACTGCAGATTACTTTACCATAGCAAGTTTTATATGCGGAGCTTGGATAAACAATGAAATAGCTATGCATGGGTGAAAAGTTTCTGATAGATTTTCACTTGCAATTTCAATTGCCTCCACATGTTAGAATGAAAGGGTCTGGTTCTCTAACTCGCCCCTCCCTGCCGACTTTGCCAATGCATACGCTCTGTCATGTTGTACATGTACCTATGTACATGTAAATAAATAGGTACTGAAATTTGTTTTCGAAACGATGGAGGGAAGCCATTTATACAAGGATTGCATGGCGACATGTACATTTTATCCCTCTCTCCCTGACCGGCCAGACAGGATATTTTTGGGATGACTGTTCCTTTTAATGTAAAATAGCATTAATCAACACCATTCTTACAAAGCATACACAGAAATCAGTGCTAAATGTTTTTCTTAAAACTGTTTATTACATTTTGTGTATTCCCGGTTTTTATGATATTTTATTAAAGAAATGATATTTGATTTATAGTAAAATTTGTTTGTAAGACTGTGGATATAGCGAAAATCCGGATATAAGGAATATATCTTTTTCTCTGCCCGAGATTATTCCTTTATCTTACTTTTCTTATAAAAATGTTATATAGATATAACAAACTCCGGATAATGATTAAAGGTCCCAATGAGTTCGTTATAAACAAAGTTACATGTATGTCCTTTACTTTTCTATTGATTTAGTGTCCAGTGCCAGTGATATTAGGTTAATGTTCCAAAAATATACTTGATATTTTCTGAAACAGTCTTTATTTAAGTGACGGTCTTATTGCATATTGCTTTAGGTTTCGTTAACTTTGTGTGTTGTCCGCAGCTTTTAAACCACTAAATTCAATATACATGCAGTCACCCTGTACATTTTGGACTTGATTTTATGTTGATTATTAAACAATACTTATTTGACAATAAATAGTGTGAACTGTTGAATAAGATCACAATTATGTGACAGATTTTTATAATAGTCTGCATTTGAATCAGAAAGGCAGAAATTAATGTCTGGTATTATTAAAGAACTTGGGATTTTCAACAAAATGCTGCAGTTCTGATAGCTGTCATTTGCATTAAAAAATAGTAAAAAAAAAGTGGAGTATGGACATGGTGGAAAGTCACCTATCTTGATTACATATTACTTCTTGCTTTTCGAAGGGAACATTACTGCCATTATACAAATGTGTGGCTTTGACCTACAATTTTTTTCTATTTGTCTGAGCACTGATCTCACAAAAAGAGATCAGGTTCAAGACTTGACTTTTAATATCTGAATGTACACTCATCATTTACATGTTTCTCTATTAAGGAAAGCCACACATTAGTTACTGAATTTACTCTAAACTTTTATAACATGGCAGTTAATTAGCATGGCTGTTATTCTTATATTTATTACAC
This sequence comes from Saxidomus purpurata, assembly GCA_022818135.1. Taxonomy (NCBI): domain Eukaryota; kingdom Metazoa; phylum Mollusca; class Bivalvia; order Venerida; family Veneridae; genus Saxidomus; species Saxidomus purpurata. The sequence goes on along the minus strand of JAFMSR010000022.1, from coordinate 1,293,785 downwards.
TCTATTTATCATAAACAAGAAACCTGGTTTCTGTATAGTGCTTTCAAAGTCAAATGAGAACTGTAACAGTTTTAGATATGGGTCTGTTTTAGGAAATCAAGTGTATCCATAATTCATTGGAACAATTAATCTTATCCTCTTGTTTTAAGAAATGAAGCTAGTCCCTCATTAATCTACAGCTTTTTCAAGTTGTTTTATTGCCTTAGGCACTTACTTAAGCCTTTGCATCAATTTCCCCCTTATCAATATATTATGTAAGATTACATAACAAAGATATGACTGAGTGACCATGAAGTACACTATAGTCCAATTTTGAGCACTGAACCATGAATTTACTAAGATCTTACTGTAATTAGTTTAATTTATACTTACTGTAATTCAATATTCAAGGTCAAAATTCAGGCTATACGGAAGAACTATTGGTCAGCGGGACGCTTTTTTATTTTACATTCTCACCATTTGTTCAGTTTTATTAAAATGCATTTTAACAGCTGTATTTCATAATCAGTTGACTGAACTGTAGTTGGAATTGAAGAATTATTTTTCGAAGTTTCTGACTGAAAATCCTGTTTGCAAGTTTAAAAAATAAACTGAAGAAGTGTTGTTCCATGGGAAATTTTGAACAAATATCAAGTGGTAAAGTCCTTTTAAATAAGTTCCAAGTTAGACATATGTAAAAATATGACAATCTTTTATTTTATTTAAATAACAGTTCAGTCATTCATACAATTTAAGTCCAGATATGTTTAAGAGTCTCAAAGAATTAGAAATGTCTAGGATTTCACTAAGTACACAAAGTTTAAACATAGAATAAGTATTTTGATTTGAATCTATAAAATGCTGCTCAAAGTTTATATACCTGTGATATTACATCTGTCACTTAAGGGAGTTTAATAATATCAAAAATAAAATTTTAACAATAAATCACACAAAATAAAAGATTTCACTTCAAAATGATGACCTGGCAGCCAGAATCAGCCTTGAGCTAGAAAAAAAAATTAGTTTATATTAAATTATTTAACTCAATTGTGAAGAAAGCTTGAAGCTAATATCGAGTCACTCTCGAGTCAGCTTCCTGTAAAAGCCAGTACTGGTGTCATATGAGAAGGTACAGTCGTACACCACCGCTCCCTTCAAAAAGTCATTGTTTGAGAATAGTGACATAAATAAAAAATCAGTGATATACTAGATATTAAAAAATGTTTGATACCGGCAATTAAAGCTTGCCCTGTTGAAACTATGAGAACAGTTCAAGTACAGATGTTTTATAATAGATGTTTAGAAGGGTTGTGGTTACATATATTTAATGTTCAATAACTGTTCTTATAATGTCCTAGAATAATTCATCTATTCCTAAACATAAGAACACAGTTTTGAAGGGTTAAACAATTAAACCATTTCCTTGATCAGAAATTGCAAATGGCTTTGAGTTACTTGAAAATATTTGACATTTAGCAAACATTACAAGTTTGAATAAATTACTTTACTTGGATATTGAAATGGATTGCATTAAACAAATCCTAATACACTACGTAGACAATCTACTGTAAATCCTGTATATTTTGATATCTGAGTCAACATATTTGTTAAACATCATAACCATTTTTGCCGAACCGCTTATGAAAGCTCGATATAGGTGTCCAAATTATGGTTCGGTGAATGTGCGTGCGTCCGTCCTTGCGAGCGAGCGAGCGTCCGTTTGAGTTTAGTTTGTCTGGGCTGTAACTTATTTATGGATCAAGGGATTCTTAAATAACTTGGCACACATGTTCAACATCATGAGACGGACTGTAATGCGCATAAACCAGGTCCCTAAGTCTACGGTCAAGGTTACACTTAAAGGTTAAAGGTCAAACTCAAGAATGACTGTCTGGAGCATTTCTTCTTTATGCATGATAGGATTTTGATGTTACTTGACACAAATGCTCACCATCATGAGACGGAGTGTCATGCGCAAGAATCAGTTCCCTAGGTCTAAGGTCAAGGTCACACTTAGAGGTTATAGGTCAAACGCAAGAATGACTGTTTGGAGCATTTCTTTTTTATGTATGAAAGGATTCTGATGTTATTTGGCACAAATGTTCACCACCATGAGGAGTGTCATGCGCAAGAACCAGGTCCCTAGGTCAAAGGCCAAGGTCACACTTAGATGTGAAAGGTCAAATTCAAGAATATCTTTGTCTGCAGCATTTCTTCTTCATGCATGGCTCCAGGGATTTTCATGTAACTTAACACCACCATGAGCTACCCTTTTTTTTAGAATTACTTCCCTTTGTTGTGACTATAAATAGATTGTATTGTAACTGTTTTATTACTCGCCGTAGAGAAAAATCAAGACTACTTTTATGTGGTACAACATGCATGTTACATACACTATTTAGATGTATTTTGATCTATCTCATTTTGGTAAGGAGTTAGTCTTTTTGACAGCTGGCGGGGTCGACATGTTGCACGTGGGCATCTAGTTTAATTTTTAGCAATTTGCTTACACTTTTGCCTCTTATGCAGATCAAAACCATGTAGTCTGATCATAACCTGCACTGTTAACTATTCAGTCAGTAAATTTTCAGTATGTTGATCATTTATTAATTGTAAGATTTAAAACAAAATGCAATTGCTAATATTTCTTTTGATAAATTGATGTTGTAATAACCTAGGTCTGTGATATTATACAAATGTGATGCCATTGATTCATTTGAAGTAAATAATCGTGCCTTTCCGTGGTGTGCCATCAATGTCAAGGACCACAATGGAAATAAGGGAGAATCACTTTTCCCTTTTTTGTGTTATCCTTGGTATTGATGTGCATATGATGGTTTATAAACTTGTGTTTACATCTAATTATCTGTATATGTACGCATCATGTTTGTTTTAACCATGTTTGTACATCTGTGATATACTAAAATAAATCTACCTACCTACCTACCTACCTACCTACCTACCTCAGGGATGGGGTTTTTTGGGGTATTCATCACCTTCAGTGATAGTTTTATTTTATTATGCTACCTGGAGGTGGGGGTGTGGGGCATTGTATAATGCTTTGGCTATGGTGTGTTCATCCATTCTTTTGTCCCTCATTTGTTCCAGACCTATTTCACAGCAACTACTGGCGTGTTCCACTTGATCGATTATTTTTCACAGAGTTATACAATGTACTGTATTGAATAGATAGAACTCCGTTGGTTTCCACCCTTTTTCTCAGCAAGTTCAAATAGGAGATATGTGGAATGTCGGCAATTTCCAAAGTGATTATTTTCCATTATATAGATTTATGGATCTTTAGTGCTTTTTTGCCTGTAAATCATTGAGAAAATCTTTGTCAGCTCCATTTCTCAACAGGTAATGATTGATATTTATCAGTATTTAGTAGGAAAGTTCAATATTTAAAGAAGATGCACATATAATCAGCATGCCCCAGCATGGTTATGAATAGACTCCCCTTATTTTTTTATTTATTTTACTGCATAAGTGAGCGAGTTATTGTAGATAATACAAAAAATGTAAGTGATGCAAGCTATTTAACAACAATGGTAGCATTTTAAGTACAAGTTTCGCCTCACAAGAAATGCATTTATCTGATTTTATTGAAACTCACATAATTATAAAAACAAATTATGTTTTCAAGAATGACCCTATGTAACTCCATGTGAGATACAGTGCCGGCTACCTAGACCAAAAGTACATGTAGCCGTATCCTGCTACCTTACCACTGCCTTCGTTTAAATGCCTTGACGTTAAATCCAAAGTTAAAAGTAATACATGCCTTAATTCTAGTTTTAGCTAAATGGTAGAGCTGCTATGGGGCAGTAATTGCGCGTTTGCATCAATACAAGAGTCATGGGTTTGATCACTTCAATGCCAAATTAAGGAAGAAGTATCCCCAGGCAAGTTAGGCAAGACATTTTAGATACTTTTACATGCAACAATGCACATCTCTTTTCGGGGTTGAGTCCATCTGAAACATGTGTAATGAGTAGGGGTGTGCGATAAGACCGGTATATTGCAATTCCCTTGAGATTCGATATATACCGGTATGGTTACACCCTGTACTTTGGTACTTTCAAGTAAGTGAAAAGCTGCAATTAACTAAGCTGTAACTAATAACTGTCGGTATATAATTCAGTCGTTAACAAATATACTTTAATGACTTTGCCAAAGGAAGTGTAAATACTTCAAAGTACATTTTATTTAAGATGAATAAATGTGTCCCTGTATTTGTTGTTGAATATACCACAGTCAGGAGTTCAAATGCGTTGTAATTTTTAGAAAATGAGTACATAGCACGAGTGATTTCATTTTTTGCATTTGAACGACTAACTATTTAATTTATGAAATTACGTCCGTTCCAGCACTGTTCATCGTTTAATTAACGATGATTTGGAGCACTTATACACAGTAATTAGCCACGAAGGCCGAAAGCCTGAGTTTTTAACAGCGCATCAGTACGACAGATAATTGTTTATAAGACGATTACAATGCTGAGAAGGATTTTATTTTGATTCTAACATGATCAGATATAACAAAAGGTGAATAAATGCAAAGCGTTTTCTATGCGAACACGCGGTGCAATATGATGTCATGTTTACATCATATCGGTTTCTGCATTGTTTATGGTTTAATATAGCATAATTGTTCAACTCTTTGTATATAGAGACAAAACCGTGAGTCATTTTAGAATAAACAATAAAATGTTGGCACATATTTATTATTACAATTTTTCTTACACGTCTATATTCAACTTGTAGCAGTACATCATTGTAACTTGAAAACACGAAATGCAATTGGACGGCTTGTTTACATACGTCTAGCAAATACTTCCTGTTTGGCACATCGCCCTTTGATAAATTTTCTTAGTACTGTATTTAATCGTAAAATATTAAACAACCTTATTATGTTTATATAGGAAACATGGCCATTTGTGTTAGTAAAACTCTTGATATATTACTATACGTTTTGCAATTTATCAGGATATGAAAAGTCTAGCAACAGCGATTCCTATAGTAGTTAGTCTCGAGAGCGATTTAATTGTTATCAAGAATATGGAAATTTTGTACATGCATACATTAAAGAATCTATGTTTATTGAACCAGAAGCATGGCCATTAATGTTCTCAACTGCCGATGTTATAATTTTATTTAGGTAACTGAAATCATATGATCGAGCAGGTTTAATTTAATTAAATGTATATCTACTGGTTATAGATTGTTCATAGTAACATAATAGGGACATTGGAGGTGCTTAATTATTTCTATCTATTACAAGGCCTTCCCCTCGCTCTCCATCTTGTGGGATATGTACCCGCTTATTTTACAATGGTTATGATGAAAATGCGAAAGTAATGATGTAACAGGCTGGTGGTAGTTATACTCTGTTTTTGAAAATAAGAAACAAAGAAAAAAACAATCTAAATCTGACCACATTATAAACTTAACATCTATAATTATACTCGCGATTTTTAAGTTTGTACGGATAGGCCTAATTTTACCAAAAATTCAGACAGTGGAGAAACACATGTGGCGCATGCGCATTTGCTACCCCGGAAAAACAGCAAAAAACGGAGGAACTCGCTTTTCACGCATGCGCATTTAATACCCCGGGAAAAAAAACGGGAAAAAACGCAGGAACTCGCTGTTCACGCATGTGCAGTGCAACCAGCCGTTTTATTTCACGGGGCGGGCCGAAAAACGCGTTTTTTAAACGTCCCGTTTCGTAAACGGGCGAAAAACGGGCGCTGCTCGCGTTCTCCTGCCGAAAAACGGAACCAAAACGTGAGCGCCACTGTATGTATATTTAATCTTGCACAGAGGTTTTATATAGCAGTTAGATCTTTTTACGCTACACAAGTCATGCAGGTATAATCATAGGTTGCAGATGTTCTTTGTTGACTCAGGTGAGTTATTTATAGGGCCAAATACTCTTTTGTTTAACTTTAATATTTACGATAAAGCCCAATGGAACACAAAGGTACATCATAACAATGACAGACAGGTATTGTGTTATAAAAATATCACTGAGTTAAATGTTTATATTTGCCCTATTGCATGTTTTAATGGATACTCTGTACTTTCTATGATATGCACTTTATCATAAACACATCCGTCTTCTTGAAAATTTAGCAGTACTGTAATTGGGGAAAACCGTCCTCAGGCAGCAATGCATTATCTGCCATACCTGGATACTTGCTCAAAGTATGTATGAAGAAATTGCATAATCAATTGCATTTTGAACAATGTTTGCCAATTTGATGATTTGAGATCCATTCGTTAGACATATTAACTTTTTTGGGGTTAAATTGAGTTTTAAATAAAAAGTCAGATGGGTCTTATATTTTCTAAAAAAAAAAATATCTTATACATCATCATAGTTTGCCGAGACGTACAGAATAGGGTAGTTTCCTATATTGAAACGTTTTGTTGCATTTCAGATAGTATTTCCTACTGAAAAGTACAGTACCACATACTTTTGACATCTATTTTCAAGTTAGAATTATCACCTTATAATTATGATATATAAACCTTGAAAAATTTGGAAAAAACCACCGTTTCATTAAAAGCAGTATAAGGAATGGTTGTGGAACAAACAGTCAGTTTTGCTGGTAAGGTATTTTTCTTGGTAATATAAAGTAAAATAACCTTAACCTGTAGAGACTAGATTATAAGTAATATACAGTTTTGTAAGCCAGTTTTGCACAGAACAATTATTAATCACTGATTGTACTCAGCAGTCATTAGGTTTTAACATTTTTATATGTACTTGAAGGTTAAGGGAACTCAATTTTCATAAAGTTGTATTTAGTTTACATTTACTTTAATGTTCTCTATTTAATTTCAATACTTTTTGAAAAATGTTCTATAACGTACGTTTATAATACTGTTTTTTTCCTGTTGTGGAAGATGAGGTCACTATACAGTCACAAGATGAAAATGAATGTGAGACGGCTCATGGAGAAGAGTTACATCTTTCTATTGCAGAAGGTGAGGTTCGTATTTAGAGATAAGGGCCGGTTTTGGAAACTTCAGCTGTTGTCTGGTTATTTTAGATCTGCTATTACAAGGTGGTGTAAACAAGCTAGTCGAATTACAATTATTTTGTGAAGTTATCAGAGCTGGGCGTTCTACATTAGAGATCCTATTTGCAGGCATTCACGATGTCCTTGAATCTATCTGTGAGTTAGATGGTAGCTCCCCAGAAATTAAAAAAGAATGAATGCATTGAGAGTGAGCACTAAACTCTAATGTTTACTATATCTGATGCTATCGATCAAGTCTGATAGGGGTTTAGTCGTTTCCTCAAAAGCTACATCTTCCCGTCATTCTTCTAAACACTCTTCAGTTATGACTAAAGTGTATGTTGGCGCTGAAGCAGCTAGTCTGAAGACCAAGTTGAAGTTCATTGATATTGAGTCAAGGACCAGAGCAGAGGTTAAAAAAATTGAAACAATGAAAGAGTTAGAAATGGCTAATGCTAAACAAGAGGTCCTTAACTCTGTTGATTCTTTCTTTCAAGGTATCACGAAGTCTCCCTAAGGATGAGTCAAAATATTATATTTATGATTATGTCAAAACTCACATTATGTCACAAGAGTCACAATCAAATGTCACTCGTCCCATTTTTAATCAAGGTCAGTCAGATGCTCCAAATAGTGCTTTGAATGCTGAAAAGACGACTGTGAACTTTCAGCAGACGTTGAAAACAACACCTACACAAACTAATACTGGCACAATACTCTTGGGCGCAATCAATTGGTACAAGACTTTATACCAAACACTTCAGTTCACAGTAGCCTTGCAGCCGAACACATGGCGATGTTTTTCTTGGTGACAGCTCTACTCAAATCTTAACTAATTTTTTAAAACTAGAAACATCTCTTGCTAACCAGGTCAGTTTGAATAGACTACCAGCCCCCGAGCAAAACATTTTTTATGGTGATCCTATCCAATTCCCTTCATGAAAGGCAGCCTTCAGAACATTGATGGAGCAACGAAACCTTTCAGACGGATAAAAAATTCATTATGTATAGAAATGTTTGGGTGGTCCGGTGAAACAAGTAGTAGAAAATTATTGTCTGTTGTCCACAGATAAAGCATTTGAGGATGCAAAACAGTTGCTTGATGAGAGGTTGTAATAGCAACATCATTCCGTGATAAACTTGAATGTTAGCCAAGGTAGTTACAAGGGATGTCTCTGTATTGCTAAAATGTTCTGACTTTTTGAAGCAATGTCTTACAGCAATGAGTAGTGTTCCAAGCCTGAGCATTTTGAATGATAATCTGGAAAATCGAAAATTGTTGTCCAAACTGCCCGAGTGGTTAGTCAGTAGGTGGAATGGGAATGTGGCTACATCGAAGGAGGAGCGCAAAGCTATATATCGAGGTTCACGTCAATCTCAAAAGGTTGTCTGTCCTTTATGTCAAAAGCAGCACGATCTTGATGTTTGATTTTCCTTTCTAAAGAAATCTGTCGCTGATCGAAAGCCTCTTTGCGAGGGAAAAGAAACATTGTTTTGGTTGTTTGCAATCAGGTCATGTATCTAAAAGCTGTAGACTTCGGCTAAAATGTAATGTTTGTTCTAGAAGCCATCCTACTTCTCTACATGGTGATAGGATTGCTCAGACTGACTCCCAGCAGGTTAGGGCTGGAAGTAGTAATGCCGATTCCAGCAAAGGTGACACAAATGCAAGTGCTCTTAAACAGGCTAGTCATCCTGGTGTTGCATTCTTAAGTAACATAAGCCAGACCAGTATGTGCTCAATGATTCTACCTGTGTACATATTACATTAAGATATCTGATAGATGTGACAACTGATAAGGAAGTACTTGTATATGCCTTATTAGACACCCAGTCAGATACTACCTTCATGTTGGAAAGTTCATGTAAGGAATTCGGTCTTTCTGGAGTTGATGTGATGCTATCGCTTTCAACTTTACATGCTGAAAACAAAACAGTGAGTAGTCCAAAGGTTAAAGGTTTACTAGTGAGAAGTTACGTTGATCATACGCGTATTGCCCTGCTGACACCTATACAAGGGAAATAATGCCAGCCAATCGCGCCCACATTCCAACACCCGAACACGCTAAACCTTGGCCACATTTATAATGTATTTCTGATCGCTTACTGCCATTACAAGAGGCTGAGATTTTTATAGTTGGGTATAAATGCCCTCGAGCATTAGTCCCACGTGAAGTTATAGCTCCCACCTGGGAAAGTCCTTATGTTCAAAAGACAGATTTAGGGTGGACTATAGTTGGAGATACCGATCTTAATCTGGTTGAAATAGACTCAATCGGACTGAGTCATCATTTTCTCTGTTGCGAAGTTCCTTCAGCTCTATCAATAAGTAATAGTCACAATGACATTGTCGTGTTCTCTCTGCGTACCAAGGTCAAGGAAGTTGTGTCCGGTGACATTTTGCACATGTCCGAACGTGAATGCTGTGATACAGGGGTAACGGGTGATACATTATCTCAGGAAGATCAGCTCTTTTTATCTCAGCTATCCAAGAACATCTGTTTTCAAGATGGTCATTATGTAATGCGACTGTCCGTGAAGAGATCCGAACCCGTTCTTCTGAACAACAAATCTATGGCGTTGAAAAGGCTGGAATCTCTGCGAAAAAAATTAAACGGAAATGCGATATTTTGTCAACATTATTTTTAGTTCATGAGATAGCTTATCAGTAATGGCCATGCTGAAAGGGTCCCGGAGTCATCTGTTAATTTTAGTAGTCTTTCTTGGTTTATTCCACACCATGGGGTGTATCACCCTCAGAAACGGGATAAGATTCGTGTGTTTTTTGACTGCAGTGCAACATTTCAAGGTGAAGCCCAAATATACATCTCCTTCAAGGCCCTGATTTAAGGATATACCAGGGGATCCATATATCATGTCTGGTCATTTTTGTGGTTTTAACATAATCTAAATGCCTTTACTATTTTCTATCGCCACAATAAAAACGATTTTTCTAAGTAATTAGAAATATGAGTTTTATCTGCATTATTCTGGTGTAGCAGTAAATAAGTGCTCTGTTTGATTTAACATCTGCCTGTAAAGGTCATTAGTTTTCTCAAGGGGATACATTTTGATAGAAAGTTTCCAATAAAATTGGTTCCAGGTAATAACAATGATTTGACCTGTCTTAGTGGGGTCATATGTTGAGAACCAGTTGGTAACTTGCAGGACTTATCAACAATAGTTATTAGTAACTTATACCTGCTATAAATGCTAAATGAAGTTATGAACATGTTATGTGTGTGTTTCATATTAGAGCTTTGAATCTCTCACAAGCATGTTTTGTGTAATTGTTAGATCAAGCTAATTAATATCCCATTGGTAACTTTCAAGCTGCCCTTTCAAACATGTAGGATGTCATATACTGGCCCGTACAGATGTAGAATCATAGTACATCAATTGAAATCATCTGCCACACTCTCTACTAATTGATCTGGCACCAGAAGATAATTAATTAGAAACAACTCTAGCAGACATGACTTAATTGTATTCATCACTTGGTCATACTATCAACATCAAACCTACAAAACATTATAAAAAAATGTATCATAATGTGTTCACCATAAAAAACATAAAAAAACAGCCAGCAAGTATTATATAATGGGGGGGGGGGGGCATTGATTGAAAAAACACATATCTTGATACTACTATTGTCTATTAAATGTCATTGACAAACATTCTTTTCAATCTTTTTATCAGCTATTAATTTTTGCCTACAGAATGTGCACTTTAGTAGCCAGTACCTTCTGGTAGCACGTGTACACGTAAGTATGTATCTCTGTATGGTATTATTTTTCAGCAAGTATTGTCATATTGTAGCAATACAAACATTAAATATTTACAATTTTACCATTAAATATTTAATGTACTTTTCTTTAAAAAAGCTTTATATTGTATCATTAAAAAGTTTGGTACTTACCCCATTACAGACATTTGCTCTTTTAGCTGTACTTCTAAATACATGCTGATGTAATTTATTGCCGCGATAATGGTAATGCCCCTCACAGAAATAACCTCTACAACATAATGGCCATTTTATAGCTTGCCAGGTGATTGACTTTATTGCTACATTTAATGCTTATTAAGCTATTCAAACTGAGGTGTCCGGCATTAGTAGATTACGCAGACATTTTGTTAAAATCTTATTAATATTCATAAAAATTAACTCGGTTTTAACAAAATGCAGTACCATAAGCTCTTTAGCTTGGTCAGTATTAAGGAGGGGGCGGTTCTTTTATACTTTATAGGTGTAAGTGGGAGGTTATGTTCAGATTCCATTTTTCTTCATTTTCCAGAAGTGCAATCACAGATTTGTAGACAATGTTCAAATTGATTCAAATCCATCAATTCTAAATCAAAATGCATGTAACCTGACAGAGGGACTGTTTCATGTGTGAACTTAAAAAAGGTATCTCGATTTTTGATAAAATATTCCATTCAAACTTTATGACCCTTTAGGCGTAGGTGGTACATGAAAATGCCAGTACAAACTTGGATTTTACTTTAACTTTTTCCCTAGGAGCATTAAATTAAATCCAAGATATTCTTTTGTAAATCATACCTTGTAAATGCATAGCAGGAAATTTGACCACCCAGGTTGAATAATGGAAGAGTTGAATTACATTTAGAAAAACACAAAATATGCATTAGCGTAAATATGCAAAATAATAATAAAAAAGCCGCTACATAGTTGAAAAGAAAATTTCATAAGCTTTAAAATGATATGCAGTTTGCCATACTTCTTTTTATAAGGAAGACACAATCGGCATCAGTTCAACAGCCCCTGGTATATCCTTAACCAATAAACTTGTAGGAGTCCTCTGCATGTTCAGAATGGAGCCAGTGGCCTTGATGTGCGACGTCGAGAAAATGGTTTATCAATTCAAGGTGTGTAAGCGCATTAGGGATTATCTTTGGTGGGAGGATTGAATTTTGAAAGGTCCCCTTCCGAATTTAGGATGACTTTACATTTATTCAGAGCAACATCTTTCCCAGGTTGCGCTAACATTGGAATGAAGAAGATGGCTTCTGATAATTAAAAATAGTTTGGTTCTGAAGTAGCATACTTCATAAGGCGAGATGTTTATGTTCATGATGGGTTGAAGTCAGTTTCTTCTGTTGCAGAAGCTGTCAATTTGGTTAAGAAAAGTACCAAGTTGTGCTATAAGGCTGGCCCGAGGATCCATATCTTTGTCTCTAACTCTAATGAGGTGATCCAAGCTCTTCCTTCTGAGTTCCCAGCTAAAGACTTGGAAAATGTTGACGTGATCAGAGATAACTTACCTATTCAGAGGACCTTGGGAGTCCTTTGGTGCTTAGACTCTGATACCTTTCAGTATGAGATGGCCCCAAACAATCGTCCTCTTACTAGAAGGGGAATGTTGTCTACAGTCAGTTCCATATATGATCCGCTTGGTCTTGTATCTCCAGTTGTTTTATCAAGCAAGCGGATTTTGCAGCAGATGTGCGCAGACCTGGTTGGTTAGTATGAACCCTTAGCAGAAAGTGAATGATAAGTGGGTCAAGTGGTGCACTGACTTGAAGGACCTTCCCTCTCTGAAGTTTCCAAGGTGTGTGAAACCGATAAAGTTTGGTAAAATTACTGTTGCAGAAATGCATCACTTATCTGATGCAAGAAGCTACTGGTATGGCCAGTACTCCTATATTCGTTTGGTGAATGATGTTGGTCAGGTACATTGTTCGTTGTTGATGGGCAAATCTTGTGTTGTGCCTGTAAGACCCATCACAATACCGCGTCTCGGCAGCTGTGTTGTCCGTCAAAATTTCTTAACTTTTGGATCAAGAACTTAATTACAATCACCTGAAGCTCCTTGTCTTGACTTATAGTAAGGTAGTACTGTGGTATATATGTAATGATGCAAGTCGGTTTCATATTTTTGTTGCGAACAGAGTTCAGCAATTTACAGAGCACACATCCCCTGACCAGTGGAAATATGTTTCGTCTGGCGAAAATCAAGCCGATTCAGCTTCTAGAGGTGTGTCTGTGATAGAATTAGCTAAGACCCTTATGTAACTAAAGGGTCCAGAATTTCTCTGGAAACAGGATGTTATTTCGGTAGATATGCAGTTTTCAGTATGTCCTGACGACCCAGAGTTAACGCGTGTTCAGAATTGTTTGGTGAGTGCAGAAACGCCTTTTTTAGTTCATTGTTCATTCATTAGTACTCGGGTACAAAAGAAAGTTATTACAAAATTCAAGGAACGTCAAGATACTCCTGTTGAGACATGGTCAGTGCATTACAGTCCGTTTACTGTTGAAGAACTGCAGGATGCCGAACTTGTTATATTTAATGCTGTTCAATTGAGTGATTTCAAGGTTGAAGTTGATACACTCGAGACTCATTGTATAGTTGGGGTTCCTTCTGACAGGACAGAGCAGTCCTTGAGAAGCAAGTCTCTGAATGGGAGGTCCTCTCTATGTTCCTTAGATCCATTTCTTGAAAAGAATGGCTTGATTCGTGTAGGTGGTCGTGTTCAACATGCTGAAGTGTCAGATTTGATTAAATTTCATGTAGTACTTCCAAGAAAAGGTCACATAACAGAGTTTGTCATACAACATTATCATTACAAGGTTTTGCATAAGGGTTGTGGAATGACTACAAGTGTTCTTTGAGTAAATGGTCTTTTGATCATAAGATGTAGTTCTGCGGTTTCTCGTATGATTACTAAATGTGCTCTTTGTCGTAGACTACGTGGTACTGTTGAAGGTCAGAAAATGACTGACTTGCCACATTAGCGCTTAGAACTGTCCCCTCCATTTACGTATTGCACTGTAGACTACTCTGGTCCCTTTACATTAAGGAAGGTCGAAAGGAAATGAAACGCTACGGGGTTCTGTTTACCTGTCTAGCATGAGGGCGGTTCACGTTGAAACAGCTCGTCTTTAGAAACTAGCTCTTTCATTAACTGTTTAAGAAGGTTTAATGCGATTGAGGGGTCAAATTCGCCAACTTCGTTGGCAGGGGTACTAGCTTTATAGATGTTGATAATGAATTGAAGAGTGTTCTTGCAGAGTTGAATAATGGTCAGATTAAGCAGTTGTTGTTGAAAGAGAATTGTGTATGGTTTGAGTGGAAGATGAATGTTCCTGCTGCTAGTCATATGGGAGGTGCATGGGAGCGCCAAATTCGTTCTGTAAAAGTGTTTTGGTCACCTTGTTACACACATATGGTAGTCAGTTAGATAATGAAAGCTTAATGACATTCTTGCACGAGGCTGCATCTATTGTCAATAGTCGTCCGCTCACTGTATTGAACGTGAATGACCCGTTATCAGTAACACCTCTCACACCTTATCACTTACTCACCATGAAAACTAGCATTATCCTTCCCCCCACCAGGCGATTTTCAGAAGAATGATGTATATTGCAGACGTAGATGGCGATTGGCGATGTTTTTCTGGTACAAGATGATAATTTGGTCAGAAATAATTGGAGACTTGGGCGAGTACAGTAGGTGATGGAAGACGCTGACGGTCTTGTACGTAAGGTAAGACTTGCTTTAGCTACACCATGTTTAGATACAAATGGTAAGCGCGGTACACCTATTGTGTACATTGAAAGACCGGTTAACAAGTTGGTATTGTTGAAGGAAACCGAGGAGATCGTCGTCGAGGAGCCTTAATTTAACAGGTAATGTATATGTAAGAATCTGTTTCTTACTCAATAACTTCATTTGGTTAAACATAGATTTTTTTAACTAAGATTTTTGAATACTGTTTGCACTTTGTAACTGTTAAGGTAACTTAGTGTTATGTATTGTCAAATTAACAGTGTTAATTTGGGGGAGCCATGCTTCTGTAGTGTTAAGACGACAACGATAATATCTTTTGTTTAGTGTAAAGACGCCAACAATAATATCTGTTTTAGTCAATCTTTGTTGCATCAGTGATCTCCCTTGCCTTTTTTGCGCCATAAACAACGTTCATCATTTAACCTGAACATTTTGCGTTTTGTACCCAAAGAGGTAATTACTGTCAGATTAAAATGACTGTATTGTGTTTTGTCATAACCTTTGATGATAACCTTGTATTTTGACATTGACATGGACTTTTACCATGTAACTTTGAATATCTGATTTCGGATAGTGCATTTGCAAATGGCGGAATACTGTGCGAAACGCAATATTATGTAGTGTTGACTTAATGTACTTATATTGTTTCAGGTCGACGTAGATTTAACGCTACCAATCTCCAGTCCACTCTTTGGTTGTCTACATTCAAGCTGAATGAGATCTGCGAGCAGTACACCGTTTCTTACTGTAGTCACAATCACAATAACGCCAACAATGATCTCTAACGGAATATTTTAAGATAGAAATGATACCCTCTTCAGACAAATATCGTCTCTACTCGCAACTTATCTTTATATATATTCTAACAGATTTAAATGGATAGTATCTTAATATGCACATAAATGTACGACGTTAAACTAATATTAAAAAGGTAACACATAAATAAAGAAAAAGACGAAATTGAGAAAGAAACTAAAATAATTAAAAAATAGAAACCTTGGAATTTCAAATAAAAATCATAAATGATAATAATGTAGAACAAGAACTAGGAAAGATTTATTACTCCACAAAAATGAATGGATTTTTATTTCTGAGTAAGGCAATGCATATTGAGGGCAACGAAAAAAGTAGCAAATACTTTGCAAACAAATGCTGAAAGAAAAATTATCTGCAAACTCAATATTGACGAAAAGGACTTGACTGTTTCGGATCAAACAGAACAAGAAAGATTGACCCTATTCTTTTCTCTTAAAGGCCCGATTTGGAATCAAAGTATGATTTTTTTAATTTGCATCTTAATTAAAATAGATGAAAATTAGTCTTTATGCAAGGGTTTATAAACAGAACACAAATGTCTTGAAGCTTTAAATGAAATGCAGAACAATAAGAGTCCCGTATTTTGTGGGACAATATATAACAATATTATACTGCGCCGCGAAATTATTCATACACAAAAAGTCATATAACTGATTCACAAAAGCAGTGAATAATTACATTGCTTCCAAAATAATGAAAGGTTACGCTAGCGTTATCAAATTTACGTCCACACAGTCGACTGAATGTCGATTATAAGATGGCTACAACACAAGTGCTATTCAATTATATAAAGTAATTAACTCTGTTATAAACCATTAAATTTAAAGACAATATTGTGTTCGGGAATCATTCGCCAATACAAACATAAACCCCGAAAATAAATTTATTTGCACCTCTGAGTCAGCAAAACCTTACGGGATAGTGTTCACAAAGCATTCTGAAACAAATCAAACAGTTAACTAGGAACCAACCTAAATAGCTTTAAAAACTGTTTAAAACACAGAAAACTTAATCTTTTAGGAAAGGTCACCGTTATAAAAGCATTGCAATATCAAAGCTTATACATGTGTATCATTTTACCATATTTCCTAATCATGGTACAAGCACATAAAAGATATAATAAAAGTAATGTATGATTTTATGTGGGATTCAAAAACAGAAGGGAAGTATTGCAGCTCATTTATGAACAAGGTGGGATAAAGAATGCATGGACTAGAATAAATGAAACACATTATTTTGAACAGTTAGGTAAACAGATTATATATTCTAATATGCCTATGGTATATTTCTATAGTCAATTCGAGTGCATTAATATGATTAAAGCACTCTGAAAAGAAGGCGGAGTTTCGGACGGACATGGAAGTAGCTCCTTCCGACTTTTCTAATTTACTCCCGCGCAGAAAATGAAATATAGAAATAGAAGTAATATCTGTATAAATACATCAGTCGCATGAAATAGTTGTGTTTAAAAACCTAAATATTATTTTGATTGAGTCAAGTAAGCCTTAGAATACCTTCACCTAGTTTCCCTTTAAAAGGGCTAAGACAATTCAAGATTAACGACATACAATGTTTTGATTCCGGGAGACAAAACAATGAATGAAAACGTTGACGTCATCACACTGACGTCATTACTCCACGTTAAAACGTTGTACAGTTCAGATTAACGGTTCGCTTTTAAATCGATTGTCTGCTTTGTTAGGTTCTGAATCTGACATCTTCAGCATAATGTCACAGTCGGGTATTTTTTCATAGTTTATGTATAAGATGATTAAACTAAAATAAGTGTGTATAATATAGTTATGTGTGATATCTTGACTCGTTGCCTGAATAAGGGAGTGAATTCCAACAGCCACTATTTATGCTATTTTACACATTACCGCCACACTGAAAAAGGTCCGTAGTAGTTTTCATAAATTCGGCTTTTAAGAATAGAATAATCTATGGCTTGAAGTGCTTTATCGAAATTGAAGCAGTCGGTACTGTGCCTGCGTAAAAATTCACTCGGGCTTCGCCCTCGTGAATTATTCAGCCAGGCACAGAACCTCCGGGGAATGCTTCAATTTCGATAAAGCACTCCAAGCCATAGCTTCTTTCTTAATTATAAATCAAAATATAAAAAAGGGCAAAACTACGTTTTATTTTGAGAAAAAGATTGAAAGGAATAACAAATATGGAACACTTTTTTGACTATAGAAATAATACCTTTTACAGTTTCAAAGAATTTAAGCGTATATATAAACTAGAAAACAACGATGTTCTACTGTACCACCAACTTTTTAGTAGTTTTTCAAGAAGATTTAAAGAAGTATTGAAAACAGAAGGTATAATATATAACACAAAACTATAGTTGACTCCATTTCAAGGTTACTAAATTCGGAAATAAAATGGACATAACTGGAAAAATGAATATTCTCAGATTTTTAAAGTAACAATTGACACATCTATGAGAAATGTTCAGTAAAAATATATCATGCGAATTTTGTCCAGTAACACGACTTTATTAAAAATGAAATAGGTAACAAAAATGTATGCGACATCTGCAATATGCATTGAATGTGACCATATTGTGTTGAAAATTTGAATTTAACAAAAAAAAATAATTATATTTTGCATTTTCAAAAACGATAGTAGGTTTTCAAGTTTTCAAATATCTTTGTAAATTTCCAGAAATCTCACAGCTAGAGGCTGTTAAAATGTTGTATATGAATAAGCATGCCTATTTTTAATATTAGTTGAAAACAATTTCACTTTCAATGATATGCAACGTATATTTCTGACTGTTTACAACATGCAATAAAGCGACAGTAGGACAAAAAGAGCACCCATGTCAATTTAAGGAAATACCAAAACATTTACTAGTTTTTCAACAGCATTATTTCAAACAGGGAAATACTCCACGGCTATTGAAAAGTTTTAGAAGCCAGTTTCAAACTGTATTTCCCTGTTACAATTCCAGAAAATTCAATTTTGTCTTAGAAATGGACCTTTAAGACTATTATACACATTGTATAAGACAGAAAATTTGACATTAATAAACTGCACTGGAGACGACACAAAGATCACATTTCCCCCTTTTTTAAATTCTTTTTTTCAACATAATACAGTCTTTTTCAGGTGTGTTTAGTGTGACTTAACACATATTAACAAAGAGAGTTGACATCATATATTGTATTGTGTGCTTATAATTATATATTTCATATAATAACATTATGTTGTTGAAATAAATGAAGTTAAAAGATTTCTTTAAATGCACATTTGCAAACTGTATTTCTAAAGACACTTATAAGCGCAATAACAAATTCATAAATCTCTTTATTTTAATCCGTTTGATCCAAAAACGAAATAAAACTTTACATTCATACAATATTAATACACATATTCGAAAAAAGCAAAACAACTCCACTTGTCTGAATGCCATGACGTCCAACGCTCAAATAAATCTAAATTTAGAATGAATACAAAACCACGTGACTAATTCCATCACGTGATACACTCAACTCATAAAAGCACTTTCCCGCAAACTTTCCCTCATCTGCCTTCCCCATCCCGTCTTCAGTCCTAAACTCCAATCCTGGGCATCCGCCAGTTTGGGCAAAGTGCTCATTTTAGTCTGTCCCTATCCATAACCCTTAAGCTAGGACGCTAAATCGTACATCTTTGCATGTTTGACAATGCTTTACACATTTTCAGTTGACAAAACTCAATTACTTCTAGGAAAACACAAATAAATCTAAGATGTTATATTAAACTGCTTAAGGACTTAGGTCTCGAGCTATAGGTTTCAACTTGCTATATCTGTTCTACAGATGTTTAAATATTAAACATTTCACTGTTAGTTATAAACATACAAAACAATGCCAAATGCGAACACAGGACCGAATGGCTTGAAAAATGACTGCAAAAACGCAGCAAAATGAGTTCCAAACAAGTCAATGTCGTGCGACAAAGATTCTTAGGTAATGCGAACATAATTACGGCAAACAATCTGCAGTCTACACAGAGACTTTTAATAACATATATTTTTAGACAAATGTTAAACCCGTACGTTCTTTTTATTTAAATCCTGATGTTTAAATCTGAGTCCAAACGGTCGTAGGTAATACAAAAAATATTCCATGTCATACATCCGCTCTGGAGATACATAATGAAAGGAAATGGCATAGTCACTCACGCTAATTCTTCCCTGGAAGAAAGTAAAGTATACAAGTACCATGCAGTTTCTTTAATGAAGATGTCCGCCTCCGTCGATAAGTTAAACTGCCAACCTGTGAAAATGACTGAAATATGGTTGAAACGGCGTTCTACCGCGACAAACAAGCAAACATTGTATACATGAAGATTATGATAATACACCGTCTGTCAAAGTTGCATAGTTATGTACATTTTTAACTGACAAAAATTGTCTTTGGCCTCAGATTTTTGTAAATATATCTTCATAGTAAATGAAAGAGCCATGTCCAAAGAGCCATGCCCAAGGAATACTTTTTGTGTGAAACGTTGTCATATGAAAGGGCCTGAATTCAATTTAAACTTGAATTCAAATTAACTAGAACTTTCACTGAAAATGATTAACATCCCCGTCGTGGCTTAGACACAGGTATGGATACATGAATACATAAAATACTGTTTTCACTCAACATATTACCTTTTCATGAAGAGTTTGCTGAGAAATACCGTGACAAAAATATCTTTGTAAACTATACCTATTAAGCAATCAAAGAAAATGCAACTCAATGAAAAAGATGCCGAGGGTATGCACAAATAGGCTTGGTACCAATGACGCCTTTGAAGTTTTATTGATTTCCGTCAAGTATTTGCTGAGAAATAACGCGGACAAGGTTGGATACTTTTTAATTATTTATGTATATCTATATCTATTGTGTATAGAAAACAATTAAAAGACAAAGGATGTTTTCGAAAAACAAATTGTAATTATGTCTTTATGTAACCTATGGCGAATTTACTCAATTAAATACTAAGAATAAACTCAAGGTTGTAAAGGGTTCTGTTAATAAACTACTGTGTGTAAAGAACAGTAATATGTACTGTTTCTTCCATTTAGTATGTTGTCGTTACACAATTAACGAATGAATGTTTCCATACTAGATATGTAAAGAACACTGAATCATATGCATCATTCTTTCACTTTATTCCTCTATCGTTACACAATTAACGAATAAATGTTCCATTTATGGACACACTTTAAACACAAAGTGAGAAAAAACCCCGATCTTTGTCAATTAGACAAAAACATCAGGTGTCCATAATTACCGGACTCTTCACAAACACTACTATCCTGTGCTGTGCTGTTCAGTGCTCAGAAGAAAACTCAAAAGTTATCTGCATCCTAATCTTTTAAGTATTACACAGAATCATCTAGACAAAACAACATGTCTGCCCTCCTCAGGAACTACTGGCGAACTAAATACAATTCCCCGCGAAACCTAAGCGTATTACTACTCAGTCTCTTGATATCTCACAGACCTAACTACCAATCAAATTCAACCATTCAGTCATGTGACTGTCATGTGATAACTCTAGGTTATTTATATATTACCAAACAAAAAATAGAGTTTCTTATATATTAGTCATTAAGAAATATCGTTGTCATCTTATTACATTGTTGTCATCACAGACAACCGAGTTACTCCCCTTCTGTTTGAAATATAGTCTGACATATTAAAATATTACAATACATACAAAAACAAGTCTGCTACATTCTCCCCCTCTCTGAAAAATGATATCTCATCATTAAACATTACATGTGAAAAATGATTTCATCTTAACCAAGTCAATACGTTACAATAACAACCATTTATGAACAAAAACTATAGTTCGTATCAAATGTTATCACATAATTCTTTATGTAATCAATTGCAAGACAAAGAAATCAGTCTTTCTCAACCAGTTTCACCAAAACCTATAAATCAACAGAAAAAAATAATATAAAACAACAAGAAGCAAGAATATATAGCATAATCTCTCTTCTTCTCTCCCCGCTGAAATAATTGTGTCTCTACAATAAACACAGAATAAATAATATTATTTTATACACCTGTTAAAGATGATCAATCAATCATACTTTAACTTCACATCTACCGAAGCATCAGTACTAAGCTAGCTAGCATTGCAACCTGAAAAAAAAGTGAAAAGTACTTCGTTCCAAGCTGGATTCGAACTCAGGTCCTCATGTTCCACGAGCGAACATTCTACCAAGTTGCCATAAAACCCAGCTGTTCTGAAACTGAAAATGCAAATGTATTAAAATAAAGAAAAGAAATATAATCAAACTGTCAAATATGTCTTTATTGTATAATTCATTTCATAATTGCATCAATTAGTTTATGCACCACAATCATCTGAACTAAGAATATTTACAAGGTCCGATTCAAGAAACTTCGTTAAGGAGTCTATACGACTATCAATATATTTTATCTGTGATATGATTACAAATGTACTCTTCCAAATACCGTGAACGTTTGTTGGGTCTCTCGGACCGTCTTGGTCTAGTCTGTACATTCCTTTTTTGTTCATGTGACCTTATTGAATGTGTTCCTGACGCACCTTTTTCTTCCATGACAACATCTTCATGAATAGCCTCTCTTGTATCAACCGTTTTTATTACTGTCTCTTTATCCAAAGGATACAATTGCTTTCTAGTGGTTTCCTCTTCTACTTCTCTGAAGACTTCATCATTCTCTATGCCGTTATTATGATTATCATAATGAATTCTATCTCCTATACTCTCTGTCTCATTCATTGCATCTGTCTGTTCATTTTTTTTCTTCTGATTCTTCTTCAGTACCAGTATCTCCCTCAATAATTTCTTCTCTTACTGACTCATTTTTATGAGTTGTACTTGTGTCATCTCTAATAACAGCTTTAATCTCTTTTCTTCAAAACGGTTCAGATGTGTAGGCGTCCACACATTTAACTGTCAATGTGATCAGTTACACATCTGAGTCACTAGAATATTCTCTTGTGAGCTCACTTTTCTTTGGATTAATCCTTCTTGGCTTTGGAACTGGCCTTATTCTATAATTTTCATCATCTTTTCCAACTTCAAATTCACTGTTCAATGAACCTACAGGAAGTTAAAGATTCCGATGCAATGTCCTTTCTTTACCACTTTATGATTTCAATCTGAAGACAGGTATGTCAGTGTTTTGCTGTTCGGCCACGTCATAGAGCTCTTCTTCAAATGTGTCGGCTATCTTGTGTTTACCTTTAAAGGCTAACACTTTGACAAGCACCTTGTCTCCGAATTCGTACGGAGAATACCCTGTTGTATTATATGCAAACACAAGTGCTGGAAGATACTTCTTCCAATCTGTTTTTTCTTCTGGTTTCAATGTACCCAACATACTAATAAGTGTTGGTGTGGTACGGCATTTTTGTATTCCCATTATCTGACACAGTTCCTTGATAATGTCACTTTCAAAGTTTCCGCCCTGGTCTTAATGTATTTGAGAAGGTAGGCCTAAATTCACGATGAAATGATTGAAGAAAGCATCAGCTGTTGTTTTAGCTGTCTGATTTTTTGTTGGAATTGCCATCGCATATTAGTAAAATGGTCTGTTATCACTAGAATATTTCCAAATCCTCCTTGTGACTGTTCAACTGATAAAAAATCCAGGCAGACCAACTTAAATGGAAAAGTTGTGGTAATATTTACTAATGGTGTTTTCTTAGGGTCAGATTTTCTCATCACGCAGCGTTTACAACCATTTATCCACTGTTCTACATCAGATGTCATTCCAGGCCAAAAGAATCGTTCCCGAATAAGTGAGATAGTTCTTTCTTTGGCTGGATGACCTACATCATTGTGAAGACCATACAATACTTTCTTTCAGTAGACATTTGGAAGAACTAATTGTTTAATTTCTTGTCCATTCTAGTGTAAGAGTCTGTACAGTACTCCTCTAATTACATTCAGATTTTCAAAGTTGCGCTGATAGGTTGCTGGAGAATTGGAAAGTCCGAACGGCATTTTGACAAATTGAAAAAATCCCAGCCATCCTACAGTAAGAGCTGTTCTCTCCTTATGTTTTTCGTCCATTTCTACCTGGTGGTAGCCAGATTTCATGTCTATCACAGAAAATAGCTTTGCTGAATTGAGACAATCAAAGACTTCTTCAATACGAGGAAGGGCATAAGCATCCTTGACTGTTCTCTTATTATTATCATGTAGTCAATACACATGCGGAGTTTACCATTCTTTTTTCTCACAAGTACAATGTTTGATGCCCATGGTGATTTAGATTTTTCGATTACTCCAGATAACAAAGGTTGTTCCAAGTGTTGTCTCACTGATGATCATGGCAGGAGGTATTCTACGATGTCGCTGTTTAAAGGGGATTTCGTCTACGAGGTCAATGCGGTGTTTTATCATGTCACATTTGCCGATGTCAGTATCATCTTTTGAGAAAATATCCAAATGTTTTGATAGAAGTTGCTGTAGTTGTTCATTTTCATCCTCACTTAATGTAGATTCTATATATACTTGACTAAGAGCATCAGGCTCTGTAGTTTTCTCTTCCAGTTTATTAAATACAGCTTGATCTTCTTTGACTGGTTAAAGTTCACAAATAATGGCTTGTGGAACTATGCTAACTGTTTGTGAAGACACGTTCGAAATGTTGACAATAATTTCACCATTTTTTCTGTATTTGTAGTAAATGACTACAGGGGTAACATCTATCAATGTGTTCAAAAGACTGTCTTCTGTTTCTTGTAGTAATGCACAAGTTGGTTGAGGACCTTGTTTATCTGTGCCAAAGTTTGGCCCTTGAACGGAGGCACTGACTAGTTTCCAGTACAAAAGCGAGCAATATGTCCCTGCTTTCCACAGTTGTAGCAAGTCCTTGTAGAAGCATAATTGCTTGGTGTGTCATCACTGGGCTTCATTGTTGATGAGCCTGTAGGTCTTAAAGGCCTGTAATCTCCGCGACCTCTATTTCCCCTGTTGTTATCTTCTCTGCCTCTAAATCCTCTTCTGTGTCCCCTTTCATAGCCTCTATAACTATCTTGATAGCCACTTGATTTCGCCATTTCCTTTTCATTTTCTAAAGTTTCAATCCTAGAGTTCATCTTCAAAAGTAACTCCTTCACTTTAACAAGTTCCGACTTTTCTGGCTTAGTTTCTGCCTTATTTACAGATTGAAATTTTGTATTTCCTTTGAAATCATCACTATTTCCCATATCTTTCTCAATCCTAACTTCTACCTTGAATTTGTCATAGATCATGACTGTGTTAAAGTGATAATTTGCAAGATTTCTAATTGGTTGAATCAATCCATCATAGAAGGTATCCTTTAAAACTGTTGTACTACCAGCTGCAATTGCATTCAACTCAATTGCTTTAGCATATATTTCCTCAATCCTGGCTGAATATCTAACAACACTTTGACCCTTTTGCTGTTGTCAGGCATAAAATTTTCGAAGTATCGAAGTACATGTACTTGTTTCGTTATCTCCATAAGTCGAATCAAATTTCCTTATGATATCTTCTACTGTTGCTGCAACACCTAGTCGTCCTAGGATGTCAGCGGCTTCTCCCTTCACTGATCTTCTTATAGCAAGCATGATTTCCTCTGCACTATGCTTTCCTATCAAGCACTTAATCTCAAATGACCATGTCTGGTAAATTACTTCACCCTTTCCTGAATCTCCATAAAATTGTGAAATTCTTAAGTGAGAGATCATTGAAGCTGTCACAGAAGGAGATGCAACTGAAGATGCTGATGCTGTAGGCAAATACGCCATTGATGTAGCTTTTGGAGGTGAAGCTAATTTGTGAGTTGGCATTGTAGGTGCCGTTGTTGACTTCACTTTGTGCCAAGCACATAAGATTTCATGAACTCCTGTAAGTCCTCAGGACTTTCAACTTTTGGAGTCAACTTTAAAGCTCTAGCAGCTTCAATCAGTTTCCTTACGTCCTCTGATATTACAAATTCAGTTTCCTTTTTAACTCCTGTAGCCTCGGCCTTTTACAATTCTAGGTCTGTCATTATTGACTGTCAGTGAATTTCAAATAACAAAATTAAGAAAAACACAATTTTCACATTCACTTCCGAATTCAACAGTTATATGTCAGTGAAATCACACAAATTGTTATATATGTTCACTTCACTATATCAATTCAAACTCAACTCGCAACTGAGAAATCAGTTTCACTTAAAACAATTGTTGCAAAAATATGAACGTCAATATCGCATCAAACACTGTACTTCACTGAACATCACGATCTCAATTACGTCACTCAACTGCTACATGAACTATCACATTTCACTCTCACTTTTTTCCAATTATTGTAAATAATATGTATCTGTACAACTATTTACCATAAAATGTTTCAATGATTTAGACTGAACTCAAGACAACAAGTTTATCTGTAATTAAAATAATTTAATATCAGATGAATAAACCCGACCTGAAGCATGAAATTTAATTTCAAAATTCAGATATGGTATAACTTGAACTCTTATACCTTTATCAATAAACCCAAAATATGTGTCACCAAAAGCAATGAAAAGCACTCTAAATGAAATGGTCTATTTTCCTATACAGAAGTTTACTGGTTTACCATCATCTGAAAACATGTGATAATGTATGTAATAGGGAAAAATAAATACTGTAGATTCATAAACACCTGTAAATCAATAGCGTATAATTATTGTAAGGCAAAAAACACCTGTAAATCAAGAATATTATTTCGTAAACACCATATTTTACTTAAATAAAGTACTACTTGTTGCTACAAATAATTGCAAATGTTTACACTGAAACTGCTCAACTCCTTGAAATACTATTTTCTGAAATGTGCACTGACCTACTTCACTACTAAGGTCAATTAAGTTCAACTTCACCACATGGTATTCACTCGCCAATAAGAAGTCAACCTATGCAATCACAAGTTCACCTTTTGACCACAACAACCAATGGAATTCCAGCACAAGAGCACCTGTTTTACTACTGATTTTTTCTTTGAATGAAATTCCAATGATGTGTAAAGTAGTCCACAAAAACCAGATGTAAACAAAAACACACTTTTAAAGAATCTCAGTTCTGTCAATTGTTTTACAGCACTGCCAGTATTAAGAACTAAGACATTTAGACAGATAGATAGATGAAGCTTTTAGAAAGATGCTAACATGCAATGTTAGTATTTGTGCAGTGAATCACTTACACACTACAATATATTCACACTACAAAATGTATCAATGTATTTACTGGGTCTCCTATGATCATAACAGTCAAACTCTTTTCAAGATAGAAAAAAAAATTTTATTGAAATTTTTAAATAACTAATTCTTTACACAAACAAATAGAAAAGTATATGAAAATGTACTTATACTATAAAATCACAATAAATCTCTATTTAACTTTAATTCTATGGAAAATCTACAAAAAAAAATGCTGTTCAAAATTCACAAAATAGGAACTTACTGAACTGAAAATAATTATGACCCAGTGAAAAGTAAAATGTTAACACATAGCACTATTATGACTCGTCATCTGATAAACATCTCTGGACCATTGAATAACACATGAAAGTTTGTTTTCAAAACCTTTCGGTTGTCACTATATCAACATTGAAATGTCTCTGAAACCATAGGTTTCACAACTTCTGCTGCTCCATCCAAGTGATAAACGAGTTTAACTTCAGATAAACGAGATGTCCAAAAGTTTCACAACTTCTGCTGCTCCATCCAAGTGATAAACGAGATGTTCAAAGGTTCTTCCTGATGAAACGTTTATAATGTAATCCAGGGTTACCAAGGGATTGATAGATATGCGCTTTAGTGATCCGTTCATATACTCAAAATCTAACGTGATAGAAATCACATGTAAATCGAGTGATCCGTCAATATTCTCTAACGTCTTATGCGATATAAATCACATGTAAGTAATGGCAGTCTTGCCACTAAACAAATACAAACATGTTCCAATTGTCAACATAACCTATGATGTAACCTATAGTGTTAAAACTAGTTCCGCCGGATGACCTTGTAGTTCCTGAATTATCGAAATGTCGATGGAGTATTTTGATAATTATAAAAATTAACACTGAACTGTCTATAAAATCCATATACTGATGGTAAAATATACACGTTGGGCGCCAAATGTAACCTATGGCGAATTTACTCAATTAAATACTAAGAATAAACTCAAGGCTGTAAAGGGTTCTGTTAATAAACTCCTGTGTGTAAAGAACACTAATATGTACTGTTTCTTCCCTTTAGTATGTTGTCGTTACACAATTAACGAATGAATGTTTCCATACTAAATATGTAAAGAACACTGAATCATATGCATCATTCTTTCACTTTATTCCTCTATCGTTACACATTTAACGAATAAATGTTCTATTTATGGACACACTTTAAACACAAAGTGAGAAAAAAAACCCGATCTTTGTCAATTAGACAAAAATATCAGGTGTCCATAATTACCGGACTCTTCACAAACACTACCATCCTGTGCTGTGCTGTTCAGTGCTCAGAAGAAAACTCTAAAGCTATCTGCATCCTTATCTTTGCAAAGTATTACAAAGAATAATCTAGACAAAACAACATGTCTGCCCTCCCCAGGAACTACTGGCGAACTAAATACTGAGTATCTCACAGACCTAACTACCAATCAAATTCAACCATTCAGTCATGTGACTGTCATGTGATAACTCTAGGTTATTTATATAACCAAACTAAAAATAGAGTTTCTTATATATTATTCATTTAGAAAAATCGTTGTCATCTTATCACATTGTTGTCATCACAGACAACCGAGTTACTCCCTTCTGTCTGACATAATAAAACATTAAAATGCATACAAAAACCAGTCTGCTACATTAATATTAGGTGTCATTTCTCTATCCTACTTTAAAGAGCTCATTATACTAACATTGTTAAATGGATTGTGACTGTTCTACTATACGTATTGAATTGTATTTCATAGTTAAAGTGATATTACCGTTCAAAGTTACCGACATAATTTTGAATAAAACATTAATCAATTATCTATACTCCTAGAAAAATAAACATTGCCATAATTATAACCAGAAAATAACGATCTGTATAAAATTCAACATCGTCGACTTTTTTGCGCATAAAACTCAGCTCTGACTTCATAAGCATAATCTCAGACTTAACACCCCTTACTTCATTTTTGACATCACCTATTTCATTCCGTGTCTCTCTGATAGCATCCAATATAGCTTGTGTATTCTTATCTGTAATGCCACTTTCGGGTCCCGGATTTAACTCTATGTCTGATGCCAAAATTAATAATCTTCTAGCATATGCATAGTTCGCACCATTGTTCAATTGCACACAGTCGCTAGATGTACTTTGAGATGTAGAAGATATACTAACACTATCGCATAAAATAATGTCATGTCCGGCAAAGTTGTCAATATAGTACTTATTACCCCACACAACCCCGTACAGTGCAAGAAAACATAGAAGGAAAAATACATTGACCACAAAACTTTTCAGATGTATGTCAGTACTAGAAAGTGTCCGCTTATATTTCCCATATTCTTTTGCCTCGTACGTGTTCTGTAACACAACATAAACGTGCCGATTCTAACCCTATATGCTATTAAGTCGATCCCCATCCCCTTATATAACCCAACTATAATATTAACAATTTTTAAATTTTGACTGACAATAGGGTATTAAAGGACTAAAATGGGCATTTCTAAAGACCTTATGATGCATGTTGGTTTTACAGTTGGTGTGATTTTAATTTGTAAAACAAAATACTTTACAACACGGCCGAGGTACAGACAAATTGATTCATGACGGTCAAGATACAAGATACTATATATTAACGCGGAATGATTTAATAATAAACAGTAGCTACGTTAGATATTTGCCGACTCAAAATCATGTGGCTTAACATTAAGCACATAAATAAAACAGAGATGTAAGATGAATAACTTATTATGTGTTAGTATTATGTGCAGTATGTTAGGTATTTTGAATTAAATACTAAACAGAGAAACACATATAAGAAATAAAAGGTAATCATGGATGGAAAGAAGAGAAATGGAGGTTTCTTAAATGCTCTGTCAAAACGAAAATAGATAGAGAGTAGACAAAGGAGACAACGAAAGAGACACAAAGCTGCGTTCTCATGTCTCTATGTCATTCTCACAAAACTTTCATTTTGAAAAAGAGAAGCAACAATGTATGTTTATACATTGACTTGAATGTTTTAACCATTGTTTGTTCTACGATAAAACTTATTGAAAAAAATCAAAGGTCATAACTCAAGAAATTATATACAAGTACATCATGCCGAAATAGGCCCGGTACCAATCACTCCTATAAAGTTTAATAAGTCCGCCTCCGTAGTCGAGTGGTAAGAGTCACTGCCTTGAAATATCTGTAACCTCTCGTAGATTGAGGGTCATGAGTTCGAGTCCTGCTACCGACCATGTGTCTTTATGTAAGAAAGTCGGTAGTTTCTTACGGAGGATAGGAGTCTAATACTCAACCAAAGGGCAAAATTTCCGTGTAAAAACACTGAACTGGAACATGCTCATAATATACGCAGTCTATGAAGCTTCGCTGAATTCATATATGAGAGGCTGAGAAATAGCCCGGACAATAACGTCGGACGGAGACTATTACCATAACTAACCTCCCCCACCCCAAACGGGGGGATAATAAATTGTAATAACTCATACCTTTTTAGCACCCAGAGCATCATTACGATAATACCACTTAGGAAAAGTTCCTTGAATGAATGTAGACGGTGGGAAACAGTGAAACCTACTTCTACCTAGTCTATCACTGGAGTTCCCTAATTTCACACCAATCTCCTCCATGCATTTCCCAAAATGAACGTCTTCGTCAGAACCATTTTGAGTGAGACTTTTGCACACATCCGTACCTACTTCTCGATTTCCAAATCGCCTTAAAGCCTCTTTACTCACGACATAACCACCGCCTCCGCTAAAATATCCTTGCTTAACAAGTGTTTTAAGATGGTGGCCAAAGAATATAGGTTCGTCTTTGTTTTGATTAGATAGAAAGTAACGTAAATTTTCAACAATTACGAACGTATCATCGTCGGCTTTTAGAAACCAGTCCGCATCCGATAAGTGGTTGTTATAAATGTATTTAAAACTCCTCAATGTTTTTTTCCTCAAAAACTGTCGACCGTTGGGCAAATTCACGTCAACTGTTGGAAAAGTAAGATTTGATGGGGAACTAATAAAAAGGTGCTTGCTACATCTATATGCCCAAGTATTACGTACATGAATAGCACGTTTCTGTATGTTTGATGGAGTGGTCATAATAATGCATAAAATACGCACCGTCTCCGCTAGCTCTATTGCAGTAGTGGCTTCTTCGGTTCTCGTACCTAGAACAAATAAACTTCATTCCGGATAACTTTATCATAGCTAAATATAAAAATAGTAAGTTGATTATTATCGTTGAGGCATTCTTAAAGACCCAAAAGGACATTCAGTAGCTAAAATGGGGCTTAGTAGGAAGGTTTTGTAGAAAAGTATGTAGATGAAAAGGGTGGCAAGCCGTCATAAATTACTACCGTCACCTCTTGATACATCGTACTGTAACATTGTTGTTCATCAAAACGATTTATCAACGAGTAACAACATGGACATCGACACATTTAACTTTTCAAATCACTTGGTGTGGCTGATGCTACAAAACTAGAATGTCCATAAACATAGTAATTCAGTTTAGTAGTTCTTGTCTAGTAATAGTCAGGGCAAAGACAGACAGTGCTTATTTTGATAAATGTCACACAGTTCAAAGGGCATAACCTCAGACTTCTAAGGGCGGTCTGGATTAAAACGCTTTACAGTTTTATTCTTACTATCATTTTCTAGTTTTTTTTATTCATATTATTTTACCTAGCTGATATTTACAATCTGTTATTGTATGGAACACTCCGTAATACAAAGATACACTCATAACTGAAACCACCGCCACAACTCTGAAGTAATAGTTTTCTTTCCACATGTTATCTGAAAACAAATAAATTAAACATCATACAAACTATAAATTAGAATAAAGCCGCACTAACATATTGTTACAAATGTGACTGCATGCAGTCCGACTGATAACAACTTACGTCAAATTAAGTTCCAGCTGAATAACGCTTCACCATAGGGTCACACCAATCCGGAGGTCCTCGGTTCGATTCTCGGCCGAGGCACTGGATATTTCAGATATTTTCAGTGTCTCCCACCTATCTGAGATGAACTGGTTAGAAACCCAGAGGTAGTCTCGCGTGTATCGGTGCTATACACCGGGCACGTAGAAAAGAACCAAGGGGTCTATTCGTAAAAGAGCTAGGGTCTGGTATCCGGATTCCCTTGTATCTGCTTCTTTCTCTAAAATAAAGGACCACAATGGAAATAATAGCTTGCTCTTTATTGTGTTATCCTTGGTACTTGGTACTGAAATAAATACATACATACACACATAATGTTGTTAGTGCAACACTTTAGCAGTGATCATATGCAAAACTATTGGAAGGTCACTGCTTAAGTAATTCCTATAACCGATTATATACATTTAGTAATATAGCCCTACCTATAGAGGATTTTTGTTTATTTTGAGTGGATATGGAATATATCTCAACGAAAAGTCATACAATTTAAATATTGTCACGATGGCGAAATCTATATAATCACACTCTGCTCGATAAAATATGAAAATATTTCATGATAGAACATAGTATTTCATTGTAAGCGCGGACAAAATTTGATGAAAAAATTTAAATAGCCGTAACTCAATTTAATGCTATGTAAGCGCAACATACTGAAAATATACATAAAAAAGCTCGGTATCGATCACTCCTCTGATGTTTAATGCCATAAAGTAATAAATTTGCTGAAAACAAAGTAATGGGTCGTTACAGTGGCGCTCACGTTTTTGTTCCGTTTACCACATGGTTGTTACCGCATGGAAAACGCCGGGTAAACGCGGTCAATTTCACGCGTTTACCGCGTTTTACCGCCAAAAAACGCCTCACTTCCAAATATGGAATGAATTGCCGGTAAAGAAAAAGGATCACTCGAAATATGGAAGCAGTACCCCGGTAAAGAGGCGTGTCCAAACAAGGAGCCAATCAGAAGATTCCCAGCGCGTTTTTTTTTCACGGCTGTTGTCGTTTCACTAATGAAGCATGTCTTTGTCTGAATACTTTGATTTTGTTTACATTGAAATGTAAGCGTCGATGTTATTGCTGATCTGTTTTATCAATATAAAATCTACAGTTTAATCAAAGTTGACACGGACATTGATATAATAAACATACTGTACATTAATAATTTCTCTAGATTTTACTGTAGATCTATCCCGGCCCTGGATATTTTAATTTTGATATTTGTCCCGTTCAAGTTTTCGTTTACTAATAGTCAGAGACTATGTCGATCTCTGCTATTGAGTAGTATTTCCTTTAGGCTACAAGAATCTCCAGAGTGAAGAAGCGTAGATGATTACAACATAACAAAGTCATTAATTCGGAGCGGTACTTTACTGTACCTGGCCTCGACACAAACAACAACAACAAGTTGTTGAACAATCAGAAATCTAAATAAAAAATGGTTTAGAAATAACTCTGCAAGTTTACAGCCCCTTAACATGGGGTCTACGGTCTTTTCAGGTAAAGGATATCTCCAACATATCCATATCTTATTATCAGACCATCAGATGTATGGTAAAATGCCAGGTTTTAGACTTTTAGTTAACAGATCATAAACATTATTGTATCCCTGTACAGTACTGGTACTGTGGTTTGTTGTTTTAACGTCGTGCGTAGTCCTAAAGTCGTGCATGTACGATTTCCCGTATCATTATAAAAGAATTCTCGGCTTCGCACATCCGGGTACTGATAATATATTTATTAAGGAAAGGTGATTCCTCGGCTTTAATCACTGGTGTCTAACCATCTTTAATTTTAAAAACCAAGAATGAAAGGATACAGCCGAGGAGTCACTTTTTCCGAATGTAAATAATTTTTCAGTATGCAGATGTGCAAAGACGAGAATGACAGTCATACAGGCGTTAGTAGGCTGTACCAACATAAAAAAAAATTGTATTTGTGAATCAACATAACCTCTGTAGGTCCTACAACTTCTGTTTTGACCAACTAATTCATTTGGCTCATCCAACTATCAAGCATATATAATACATATACTTGATAGTCGGTCCGGGGTAAATTTGATTATGTCGCGAAGAGTCATTTTTATAAAATACCCCTGACTATCAAATATTTAATACCTTGTATTAGATATACTTGATTGTCGGTTGGGGTGTTTTATAAACACATGATAAAAAACATGGCGAATGACAAATAAAATTTGGACATAAATGTATTCGACTAAATTTAATATTCAAATGTATGATCGTTACAGCCCTACCAAGCATTATAAATGCCTGAAACCATGTGACAATGACGTCTTTAAAATGACGTCATGTATGCAATGCTTTCTGGTGACGTTTCCCGCGATCTTTGACATTTTATTGAAATAAACTCACTTTTGGTGCCCACTCGGTGAAATTATAAAGTGATTTTACACCAAAACCAGCAATTATCCTTTATATTATCTGAGAAATTCAGAATGACATTTATACTACCTCTATGTTGTCAAAAGCTTTTTCTTTCCTTTAAATTAAAAACTTGCATATTATGATATATAAGTCTACAGTATAGACTGAGTTTATATCTTTGACCAAAATGAAGAAATGAACGCACTCTTATAATCTGATTGGTTAACTGGCCAGTATGACGTAAAGGCATAGCCTAGAATATAGTGTTATATTCACCACAGTGGTCAGTACTGATGGAAATTTAGATTTAATTATACATAAGCCACTTGACCACTTTGTCAACCACTTAGTCTTCGAACATTTACTAAAGTCCCCTTAAGGTATATAGTATCCATTGCTAACAGATATATTAAAGTATAGACAACCAAATCTACTTGTAGATGTATTTTAGATTGTGCACTACATTTATTCAGAGAGAGCTGTAATTGAATTACAGACCTGTAAATTCACAGTCAACTCCTTGATTCAGAGTCTTCTCCGAAAGCTAAAGGCGATAAAGTCTATATACCCAATAACTTTGCTTCGTGGAGTGTTAGCTTTCTTGGAAATAGGAAGCAAATAGTGGTTATAATTCAAACAGGATAAACATTAAATCTGGTGTACTCCAGGGTAATATTTTGGGACCACTGCTCTTTCTCTTGTATATAATTTTGTCATGCAACTAGCCTTATATACGGTATTTACTAATAACGATTTACCTATAGGCAGTGCCAGTAAAGAATTGTAGGCGTTTCAGTGATGATGCAAAACTACAGAAAAAAAAGATGAGCATTAATATCTCTACTAAGACACCATTTTCATTTTATTGATTTACTTCATAACTATTTTATTAAAGATTTTAATTTGTGTGTTTAGGCCATATTTACTAACGTGGTGTCACTGAATCCAAGATGGCCGCAACCATAGAGCCAACATGGGGGATGAACTCAGATTAAAGGGGCATACCCTTTAACTGATGTCAAACTATTAATAACCTCCAAAACATAAATAATAGAATCTTTGGAAGCACCTCTGTTAACCAACAAGCGCCTTTTTCTAAGAAGCAATTTAAATCATTTTTTTTCAAGCTGCTTGCGTGCATGCGTCAGTCCGTCGTGCGTCCGTCCGTCCGTCCGTCCAATTTAGTTTGTCCGGGCTGTAACTTCTCAATGGATAAAGGGATTCTTAAATAACTTGGTACAAATGTTCATCACCAGGTCCCTAAGTCCAAGGTCAAGGTCACACTTAGAGGCCAAAGGTCAGATACAATAATAATTCAAGAATGACTTTGTCCGTACCATTTCTTCTTCATGCATGGAGGGATTTTGATGTTATTTGGCACAAATGTTCACCACCATGAGAAGGTGTGTCATGCGCAAGAACCAGGTCCCAAGGTCTAAGGTCAAGGTCACACTTAGAGGTGAAAGGTAAAATTCAAGAACATCTTTGTCTGCAGCATTTCTTCTTCATGCATGGCTCTAAGGATTTTGATGTTACTTGGCACAAATATTCTCCACCATGAGCTATCCTTGTTTTTAGAATTACGTCCCTTTGTTGTTACTATAAATAGCTTATATTGTAACCTTTTTATAACTGGCCGTAGAGAAAAATCGAGACCACTTTTATGTTGTACAACATGCATGTTACATCCAATATGTAGGTGTATGTTGGCCTATCTCTATTTGGTAAGTAGTTAGTCCTTTTGACAGCTGTGACACATATGTGAGCTTTATACATACATAATTATATATACTTTCTCCACAGTGCTGACTAAGCTGAGATGAACTGGTTAGAAACCCAGAGGTAGTCTCGCGTGTATCGGTGCTATACACCGGGCACGTAGAAAAGAACCAAGGGGTCTATTCGTAAAAGAGCTAGGGTCTGGTATCTTGATTCCCTTGTATCTGCTTCTTTCTCTACATACATACATACATACATACATACATACATACATACATACATACATACATACATACATACATACACGCACGCACGCACGCACGCACGCACGCACGCACGCACGCACGCACGCACGCACGCACGCACGCACACACACCGGTCAAGGTCATTTCAAGGTCAAAAGTAGAATACTGTTTAAATAACTCTCTTCTGCCCTAAAATATTTTTATTTATTTGTTCATTTTTCGTAACAGGCATATAAAAAGTAGTTTGTTACTTTTCCCATTCAATATAAGTTTAAACAAAACCTAGTCCATGGTCATAAATTGAATACTCATAAAATTATAATGAATTGTGTGACAACACCAATCTGCAAATATGGATATAAAATGAAAATTTATATCATAAACA
Source organism: Saxidomus purpurata (assembly GCA_022818135.1). NCBI lineage: Eukaryota > Metazoa > Mollusca > Bivalvia > Venerida > Veneridae > Saxidomus > Saxidomus purpurata. Next base: position 1,257,537 of record JAFMSR010000022.1, on the reverse strand, counting down.
CATACTTTATGATTTAACACAATAACTATGAAGGCACATTTTCTATATATCTATAAATGTCTTTGTATCTCGAAAACTACATGACAGGTCACCAGATCCAATGTTCCGAAGGTCAAGAAAAGGTCAAGGTCACCATCACGAAAAGGTGACTACTATAATCTACTGATATGAGTCGATATCTATACTTTCTCTGCAAAGGTTCGGCACCATGCTACCAATTAAATACTTTATCTATGCAACAGTTACTTCATTCGTTGATTATTATATTTTATAAATCATATATTGATATAATTAGAAGTAATGATGGATTATGTCACCGCTTCTAACTTTATACTTTATGATAACATCCTGTAGCTAATGCATGTTTCTTCTATGTGATCGGCTGTATGATATATGTCAGCACTTTTTCTTAAAAATACTCGCATTTTCATTGGTTGAAATAAAATCGAGGTCACTAGAGGAATGAGTCAAGGTCATTTAAAGAAGCGCCTGACAACGACTATAATTTCATTGGCCAATATCAAGGTTTTTATCTTTTTTTTTGTGTGTAGATAGTATTTTTATACATACACATTTAGAAATGTCATTTCAAAGTCAAAACAAATGGTGATGCCCATGTTTACAAAAAGAAACAGTGCAGTAAAGGTAGTAAAGTGTCTTTCATATCAGCGGTCATGAGTAAGGCTTGCAGATAGGGTTAAGCCTCTTGCGCCAAAATATGTTATTGCATTGTATGCAGTATTCGTCCTTGACGGAGCCGTTCTGTGTATTTCTGCTATCTGTCTTCAAATAAATTGTATGCTCATGGGTTTACTATTACAGAAGGTTGTACCCCCAAGCACAAAATAATGGTCATAAAATTGTAACAACCGACTCCAAATAATTTATCTACTTTCTAAAAATAATCAAAAAGATTAAACTGTTGAAAATGTTTGCATATATAACAGGTGCTACCTTATGGTCTGATTAATGAAAATAATTCAACTGTTGTTTACTTTTAATTCCATATATCTATCTGCCATTTATGACATTTACACTTTGTTTGGTGCTACCTTATGGTCAAATTATTATAAATGTTGTTTATTTTTATTTCAAATAAGATGGTGTCAAGATATTTATGTTAAACTGATGTTTTACTAAATAATTGATGAAATACATTGTAATTATCGTTTCTTACGTTATTAAGGTCTTAAAAAACTTAACAATATATAATAAAAAATAGGCTACTTATGACACCCACTATAAGATGTTATTAGAGACCATCAGCGGAAAGTTAAGATATGATCTTTTAATGAAAATGTCTCAGTTAAACACATTTTGTTCTGCAATTATTCTGTGGAGATACAATAGTTGAAGTGAAAAACAGTTGATCTAAAATTGTCTCAAAAAAGTTTTCTGTACACTATCGTCCAATGTAGATATTTGCTTCATTGGCAATACTTAGATCATTATTATGTACGCAGTTTAAGATAAATGTATTCATCGTTACGCCCCTTTTTTAATAATAAACGATTTGACACATGTTATCATTTTCTCAAATAAATGATATAAAGGCCCGTACAACATAATCAAACAAACAACATAATCATTTTATTGACCTTATGCCGGTTACGTTCTACAAAGTTCAAACAGTTTTGTTTTTGCGTACACAGCCTTAAACTTTACCCTCGTAACAGCAGTAAATGTAACAATCATCTTGTGCCATTTCCTGTCGAACATATTTTTCAAGACGGTAGTGGCTTGACATAAGTTTTTCTGGTTATATTAAATAAATCTTTGGAGCAGTTGATCAGCATATTCGGCTACTTTGTCCTACATCCCTTTGCAAAAACACCTCAATACGCGGCTATCCACTGGAAAAACACTTTACGTTTCTCACTAAATCTGTTTAATTCTTTTGTACACGTTAGTAGTGGTATTTCTGTTATAGCCATATTTCAAAGACCATGGTATCAAGAACTGATCATCTGTAAGAATCATAGTCCTTTCTCTTTCTACTTTTCAATAGATTTTGATTCAAAAATAATAGTTTCTACATTTGCCTTGTAGTTGGTAAATTATTTAACATTTGGTATGCTCACTGCCTCGGAAATACCACACGTGTGCATAACAAAAGTATTACCACCGATGTGTTGCAAAGCAACTGTTGTATTGTCTAAGATCTCTGATAGATAGACTGCTTACATCAAGACTTGAGTCACTGAAAGTTGATACCGTCAGTTTCCAAATTTTGCAGTAGTTCAGGCACAGTAGAGCAGATGTTTGACAGACAGAATCTTCTGAAAGTTCAGATAGATTCAGAGGAGCCATTGGACAGGTGGTCCACAATTGTAAACATTATCTTAATTAATTTCTGGGATGCATTTCCGGAGCTCCATGTGTCATCACCTCAAGCTTTGTTTCCATTGTGTGGTCTGACAACTAGTTCATATACTTGTTGGATTATATGGATGCCTTCATGGCCCTTCTAACTCGGTGCTGGAATGGCAGTGACTTCTCCAATGGCTCAATTAATGGTTTTTACACTTTTGAAAGCATCTTCAGAATAGACTTGTTATTTATTTTACAGTGGTGTTCCACGCAGAAGATCCACAATTCAGATGGAAACTGCCTGTTCCATGATAGACTTTGTCATGTTATCATTTGCTCCCCAGTTGGTGCCAGTTGTATGTATCTCCCAAAGTAAGGATTGCTTGTTTCGGGCATTAGTTTTTACAATGTTTAGGACATATCTGAATTCTCTGTGCGCTATGATCTTCTACCCTTACTGAAAGCATGCCTACAACTTAATACATCATATAAGCTTAGGATGAGATACTCTTCAATGAATGATACAAAGTTCATCAATAAGAACCTTTGGGAGACATACACCTTTAATAATCAGAATATATGTTCTACAATATTGGTTATGGAAGCCATTCAGCGATAGTCTTTTTACAAAGCACAGTTGTATCCTATTCTAAAATCCCAGACACAATACTAGTATTTCATATACATTTATTTATTATCGAGACTCAGTCCAAATGGAAACATTTTTTAATAGAGGGAGGCAATAAAGTGTCTTGCCGAAGGACACCGTAATAATGGCTCAGGATTCGATTCCTTAACCCCTTATCCTTTGGTAGATGCCCTACCAAAATGCCATGGTGGCTCCACACCAGACAGGAAGGCAAAGAGTTAACATTCCTTTATACAAATAGCTGGCGCCTCTGCTGATATCTTAGCCTTTGTATACAAGCTCCCAAAATCGATGCCTAAATTATTGAGCCAACTGTTTGCTATATGTACGTTAACGTTGGAATCGAAATTTGAAATGGAGATAGATGTCTCCGTATAGAGGTTTAGCCCCTTATATAAAATTCATTGCCATCGTTACTTGTCATCACGTCAACAGGCAAAAAGTTAAATTTCTTTTGCGTGGTTTCACATTCGGTTAGAATACAAGGGTCAAAGAAATTAATATGTCTCAAGATGAAGACCATTATTACTCCATCAGTATGAAAGTAAAGGACATAATACATAGATAGATAATTTAGTTCAGTATATCACAGATTACCATATACAGATAACCATGATATGCACATCAATACCAAAGCTAACACAAAAAGAGAAACGTGATTCTCCCTTATTTCCATAAGGGTCCTTGACATTGATAGCACACCACGGAAAGGTATGATTATTTACTTCAAATGAATCAATGGTATCACATTTGTTTAGTATCACAGAACTAACTTATTACAACAACATTGTATACACGAGATCAAAGTACTGTATAACTAAACATTTCAGTGAAAGGAACATCAAGCAGTCTTAATAAAATCACTGACTAGATTAAAAACTAATGAATCAAGTGTATCTATCCAAGCATTACACTGAAAATGCAAGAGTGATAAGACACAATGCTAAAACTGGGACAGTAAAGGTTGTTTGACGGCTTCCTTTAAATGATTTAAAACTGTAATATTACGTATCAACTGTGGCAAGTTATTCCAAAGGATACATCCCTGATAAACTAAAGTATTTTACCAAATCACTTAACCTTGAGAATGCAGAGGCATCCACTGTCATTGAAATTTAACCGTGATGGATCACCAGGATGGGAAAAGAAATTACCCTAAACCTTGTACAGTGATTGTGTAATGAGATTACATGATTAGAATATTATCCCAAGTAATCTGGAGATATGCCTGACTTAACTTTGACATACATTGCATTCTGCTAATAATCCATGCAAAGAAACACATGTACAAAGATACTTGTAACCATCTTACATTGTTTACAGCTGGCTTGTCATTGAAATTTAACCTTGATGGATCACCAGGATGGGGACAAGAAGTTACCCTAAACCTTGTACAATGATTGTGTACTGAGATTACATGATTAGAATATTATCCCAAGTAATCTGGAGCTATGCCTGACTTAACTTTGACATACATTGCCTTCTGCTAATAATCCATGCAAAGAAACACATGTACAACGATACTTGTAACCAACTTACATTGTTTACTGCTGGCTTGGGCATCGATAATGGATCATCATATGTATAATTACTAATAGTTTTGGTATGTAAATACTGTGACATGTGTGTTATAAACTTGCAGCCTTGATTATTTTAAACGAATGAGCTATTAATTCAATAATATTACATCTGCATTATAAATACTAAATACAAATATGTACCAAGTGCAGAAGAGGCATTTATAGGCTGTTCTTGGATTATTCTATCAATTCAGATCGAGGAGGTATCTCTTAACTCCTAGTAACTGTATCACTTTAGTACTCGCTATATGATCACAGTATAAATTTGTTTTAATCCCTTTGGTCACAGGTAAATATACACTATTTTGGTATGTATCATCTGTGACCTAACCTAAGAAGGAAAGTTAAAACTACATAGATAAAATTGTTGTCAAACAGTAATTGCACATTTTTACCTCTTTATGGCCATGACATTGACCTTTTGAGACCCTAATCAGTGGTATGATTTAACTAAAGCCTATAATATTCAAAAACGTTCAGGAATACACAAAGTATGTGCTTATGAGATATATGCTCACATTTTACGCAAAATTAGCGATTGACGTTTGTCACATTTTCAATCGTAATTATCTTATAAATTAATAATATATCATAAAATCGGTTTTGTATAGAACTATGATGAACAGAGGTTGTAACAATACACTTTTTATAAGCCTGGAGCGAAATCTACAAATTAAAACTATATTAGGTAAAACGCATTTTTTAGCATTTATTTTTCCATTTGACCCGTAATTGACCCAGATTTATGACCTTTAGTGACCTTGACTAGCATTTCTGCAGAGTTCTATATCTATACTACAATTACCATGCACATTAAAGTCAACATCATTTGCTGTAATCGATAAAATAACATTTACCAGTACCTCATGAAACGGCGGCCATCTTGGACGCCATCTTGGTTTCCATGGAAATCGACGTGATGTCAACTGTTCACCCTCGAAAAAATAAACTTCAGCCATCCCTCTACACAATTATACCAAGAAATGCTCTGAACAAAAAACACACACAAAAACCTCTAGGGACTGTACTAACTGGAGCTTAATAAAAGAATCTTTTGATTAGGCACACAACACAAACATGAAGGACATTGTCATTGAATTTGAGTTTAACTTAATTTTTCTTTAACCAAACGCTGATAAGCTAAATAACATTATGTCGCAATATAATTTAGTTCAAATGTTATCTGAACCAACTCACTTTACAGAGAATAGTAGCTCATTAATTGACCTAATGGCAGACATAATTTAGAGACAGTACTCACTAGCTTTGTAGGTGACCCGTTTATCCCTGTCTTGATAAGATATCATTGCCCCACTATACTTTTACTTGCATTTTAGTTGTGGGTCCTCTACAGCTCAGTGGTTAGTGCACTTGACAACATTTTTTACCGAACCTAGTATTTGGCAGTTTGAGAATTTTTAAACACTATTTGATATTTGTTTCGAGATTCAATATACAATTTGAATCGACCACAGTCACAAAGTATGGCTTCGTTTGGTACATCATATACACATGTATCATTCCTCTAACACCATTTTGTTCTAATGTACGTTATAATTCTTCTATGAAGAATAAAAATAAGATTTGACTTGCTAATCAACATTGTTTTAAACCGACCGAACTTGTTGTATAGTTATTGTGTGTACTATTGTAGCGCACACATGATTTTACAGTGTTGTACATGTTCCGGGATTATCTGAACAGGTTACCTTTTACACCACCAACTTCTGATGTAAAATTTATGTTTCACTAGTTCTGTTTTGAAAATATGTTTTTAACTTTATTCGAAATATGATATTTGATATGGAGTACATTTTTCGGGACTCTCCGATATACTGTATGAACAATTCAGTGAGACTTTTAAAGGAAATGTTTCGATTCACATCTTTTATTGACTTTAAAGTCAGTGATATGGTCAGCAGATCAAACAATCGATAACGCTACTACTACCTAAAGTCGAAGTGTAAGTGAAATGACCGACATCTGTATCCTATACGTCTATTCATAATGTACAGTGAGTAAACTATACAAAGCTCTATTAGTCATTTACCTTGTGTATTTACTGTTTTATTTATAAGATTTACGCAATTCACATACAGGACAGTTGTAAATTTTACTATACTCTTGAAGTTGAGGACTTTTTCAATTTGATTGCAGTCATTAAACTCGCCGGTTCTGGCCTTGAGGGTAACTATCAGTACAGAACTACATTCTAGGCGACTTGCATTAATAAAACTTAATTCATCATCTGATAAATGTGTGTCAAACTTGCTGTTTTTAACTGCAGGTAAAAAGTAACACTTATGTGAATAGAGAATATCGCTCGTTATCTCATTGCTTAATTACTAAGTGTCTGCTAATGCAAAGATGGAATGAAATAAAGTAATCAAATTTTATTTTCGTTAAAATGCCTTCAATTTTCCAAAAGCCTAAGTTTTGTTTACTTTTATTTGAGCTTAGGCCGGACCCTTTGTCATTGTATATTTACATTGTTTGGTTTCTTTCTCCACCTTGGTCAACTGACATACCAGTAATAACTTAACGTCCCAGGATTACTTTCAATTTACTAATACAAAATATTAATTTACTAGAACCATGTTCGATTCACTGTAATCAATGTTGACATGTGCCTTTCTTTCGTATTCAAGTCATTTCTTCACGAAAAAACAGTTGCCTTAAAGCCTTTCTTATTTTTTGCAATATCATTGAAAATAATACTGCGCTATATTTCTATTCATGTATTTATCGATTGCAAAAGCGAAGTTAGAAATGTTTTTGGTACAAATTAAGGATGTCTGCTACGTTGTGTTCAGATTTCAACGATTTTCTGAAAATCAACATACACCAAGGGGAATATATCACTATCAGAATTAAACCTTAAAAAAGGTACCTATCCAGGCTTTTTTTCGCGCTAGGCTTCAACAAACTATGTCACCATATTTGGGAATGCAAACACATTATTAAGTCATAGTTAACCATCATTATCTCCTGTTTATTCCATTAGGTAAAACCAAACATTTTTTATTACCCGAATGTTGAAAATAATGGTACTGTGATTGAAAATCACTTAAAAAATTGAATCAGAACAAAAGTGGCCGAAATGCAGATTGTTAAAATTGAATAACTCCACCCACGTATTTTCAGAATGGCACTTAATTCATGCATATCGATGACCCTTTAATCAGTGAAGTGATTTTAACGATTTTCTGAAAATCAACATACATCAAGGGAAACATATCACCATCAGAATTAAACCCTAAAAAAGGTACATATCCAGGCCTTTTTTCGCGCTAGGCTTCAACAAACTATGTCACCATATTTAAGAAATAATCTATGGCTTGGAGTGCTTTATCGAAATTGAAGCATTCCCCGGAGGTGATGTGCCTGGCGGAATAATTCACGAGGGCGAAGCCCGAGTGAATTATTACGCAGGCACATTTCCGACGGAAAATGCTTCAATTTCGATAAAGCACTCAAAGACATAGATTATTTCGATTCTTAGAAGCCGATTTTTTGAAAACTATCGTAACTACTACGGACCTTTTTTCAGTTCGGCGGTAATGTGTAAAACAGCATAAATAGTAGCTGTTGGAATTCACTCCCCTATTTGGGCAACCATTCAAGATATCAAACATAACTATACATGTATTATACAAAATTATTTTAGTTTAATCATCTAATACATAAAATATAAAAAAGAAATACCTGACTGACATTATGCAGAAGACATCAGATTCAGAACCTAACAAAGCAGCTAATCGATTTAAATGCGTACCGTTAATTTGAACTGTACAACGTTTTAACGTGGAGTAATGACGTCAGTGTGATGACGTAAACGTTTTCATTCATAGTTTTGTCTCCCGGAATCAAAACATTGTATGACTGTTACTCCTGAATTTCTTGGCCTTTTTAAGGAAAACAAGGTGAAGGTATTCTAAGGCTTACTTGACGCAATCAAAATAATATTTAGGTTCTTAAACAAATCTTTTTCATGCGACTGATGTATTTATACTGATATTATTTCCATTTCTATATTTTATTTTTGCGCGGGAGTAAATTAGAAAAGTCGGAAGGAGCTACTTCCATGTCCGAAACTCCGCCTACTTTTCCGAGTGCTTTAATCATATTGATGCACTCGAATTGACTATAGAAATATACCGTAGGCATATTAGAATTGGGTATAAAAACATTATTAAGTCATAGTTAACCATCATTATCTCCTGTTTATTTCACTAGTTAAAATAAAACATTTTTATTACATGAAATTTGAAAATAACGGTACTGTGATTGAAAATAACTAAAACAATTAACTCAGAATAAATAGTAGACAAAATGCAAAATGTTAAAATTGAATTACCCAACCCACTTGTTTTTAGAATGGCACTTACTTCATGCATATCGATGACCTTTAATTCAGTGAAGGTGTTTCAATGATTTTCTGACGGTTTGCTCAGTTAAATATCAATATATATTATCAAAATTAAGTGGAAAAAGGGTACTTAACAGGGCTTTTTTTTGCTAACCTTTTAACACAAATTTACAACTATTTTCTGGTAGCTGAAAAACATATTAATTCATTGTTTTCGATAAAATGATGGATATTCTCTCAATTTAATAATATTTTACTTTTCAAAATACATGTAACATAGACAGGAGGGATATTCTGCTTTAAAACCTACTACAAAATTAGAGTAAAAACATATATTTGTTAAATTGCATTATATTTAAGTTAGATTACCCAACCCACTTTTTGCTGGAAAGTCATAAATTAATGGGACTTTGTGACCTTTCATTCATATAATGGATTTCAACAATTTTCTGAAATTAAATACACTCAAATGTGAAAATGTCATTATCAAAATTAATAAAAAAAACTGTACCTAAGGCTATCAAGGCCTTTTCTTATCACAAGCATTTATTATAGGCCTTCACATCCAAAAATGTATTGTTTTCAATACCTATGAAGATAGCGATAAACAAGGAACTAACCAATCATTATGAAACACTGTTTTCATTAATGTCTCTTAAAATCAAAATCTCTAAAACATTCTTATTTGGCAGACAAATTTGTGACATTACTTGAACTTATGTTGGATAGCCCAATCTGCTAATTTCTGAAAACATCAACACTTTTGTAAATTATTTTACTGTTTAAAATACTTAATATACTGCAATATGTACAATGTAATCATAATTTATGTTTCTTTTATTTACATCAATCAAAAGAACAGTCAGTAATACATATAAATGATACATGTTTGCCAGGTTTAAAATGATTTTCAAGAAATGACTTCCAACTTTGAAAAACACTTTCACAATCTTCTATAGATTTATGGTATATTATGACCATTTAGGGATGAATTTCACACAGTTTCTGTAATTTGTCCCATTCTTTCAACAATCCATCCATTAAACTTTATACTAATACTCTCCTGTTCACCTGAAATTTAAACCATTCCCCTGCATGTTACATGCAATTGAGATCATATTATTTGCATTTTGATTAAATAAAATAATGCTTTTAATTGATATTTAATAGAAACAAAGTATAACATTATTCAAATAAAAAAAATGGTTTTGCATAATTGCACTACTCATTTACAACACCCATCTTTTGTTTGACTTTAGTGTTGAATGGACAGGCTGGAGTTACAGATAAAAATGTATGGTGAATTTATTGAGAAATAACAACAGTGTTTGAAGATGTTTGTTAGATAAGATTATGTAAGAAAGCTTACTGGTTAACTTTCAAAATTATGTTTTTGAGTCAGTTTGATAAAACTATGCCTTCACTAAAATAAAACCATTCAGGTTCATTACATCTAATTGAGGTATGTGAGCAAGTTAGAACTGCTTACTCTGACTGCCAATGGAGTTAAATCAGTCTACAGTCTGCTATTCAGTTCACATTCCATTTTCTTCACATTGTCCTAGAATACTAGTTTATATAACCCCCAAAAAAACTTTTTGTTTAATGCAAGTATGTTGGGTACACATTAGATGTCTGTATAGTTGTTATTCATGAAAAGAGGGCACATGAATTGAAGATACTAAGCCTGTTTTGTTTGTTTAGAAAGACATGCAAATCTTACCTATTTAATTTAGCCATATTGCGTACCAAGGAAACAGATCATTAGTTCAGTCTAGCTGCATTGTCAACATGCATCTAAACACAAATGTTTCAACAAAAGTAAATATAATCCTATAATTTTGAAGATTTGAAGATGAAACTCTCTGTATGTATCAGATACTGACATTACAAAAGTAATTATCAATTTGTATCCTGATCAATCATGAGTAATAGTGACACAAAAGTATCTTATAAAAATCTGCTATTGAATGCTGTTTAGGTACTTTTTAACATGTAAGTACTTTCAATCCTTATATATGCATGTATTCATCTGTAAAAGACAATACAGTTTGTGTATGAGAATAGCTGCAGTTTACAAAGAAGTAAATGTATATTGCAAAATGTGATATAATGGCATAATAGGGTTATTGTGTCAGCCAATTATCCTTAAAACTCAACTCTCAAGTTATCATACTGTAACAGGTTAACATTTTATATGTTTACTCATGCAATGGTGTTTAATACAATGTAATAAATAATAAATTGTGAAGCGAGTAAAGTGAGTCTTGTTGTTTTGTCTCCATCAAACAATATAATTATAAGCATCATATTTGCCGACGTAGTAGAACATTAGTAGACAGTCATAGGCGGTAGATTGTAGTTAGGATGCCGTTTCAGGTAAACACTTTCCTTTTCTCACCTAACCTGTACACATTATATCTAATCCTTTTGTTATTTAAATTACCTGACTGCGTTGACCAATCGATTTGCGTAATATCAATTAGACTTTATATTCAATTGATATTGTACATATCGATGAATCAACACAGCTATCTGTATTTCAATAAATAGATATTGTTGCATATATATTTACAGGTAATTTGTAGTTACATCTTGTTTTATATACATTTCTCCATGTTTTTGTATAATATCAAGGAAATCTATTTCGTATTTCATTGATGTAAACCTGTTTTTCTAATCACTTCCCTGTAAGTGTTATGTATATTTTGAACATCCGTCGCCATCTTTATTGTTTACATTTGTAATATATAAACATGTATTGTAATATCAATTAGACTTTATATTCAATTGATATTGTACATATCGATGAACCAACACAGCTATCTGTATTTCAATAAATATATATTGTTGCATATATATTTACAGTTGCACTCATGTTGTTGACCCGCTGTTAGCCCAGCTACTAAACCTATGACCTTAGAGGGTTGAGATATCGGATCCCTTATATTGACAAACTCACGAAGCTATATTGTGGTTCCCTTGAAGTATGAACATAGTATAAACTATACAAAACGTAGAAACCCTAAACTGTAACAATACCATGGTATTCAAATAATTCAATTGTTATAGAGTTTTATTACAAAAGCACTGTTGGGAGTATTTGAAACCCATGCAGACTATAAAAAATAAATACCTGATGTGCATTTTGTGTACATGTATCTTGCATCTACAGGTTGACATTCAGCTGTATTGTGAATTTTTATTGTACACTCTGCTGCTTTCCAAGTACATAGACTTTCATGTATCAAGTAAAATAGCTGAGTTCCTGTAAAAGAAAAAAATATGAAACTACATACATTTTCCTGCCATTTTATAAAAATATGTAACAGAGTATGTGACTACCTAGCAAGTATTGAGAAACAATTTTTGGCAAAAACTATGCAAGTTAGAATTAAAAAAAAGATCTGAATCATAAATTCATTTTTTCATTTGTTATATTTAAATGAGAAACAAAAAGGACATAATACATGTAGTATTACATTTAGTTCTGTCAACAGTATCTTGTCCTTCAGCACATAAGCAAATAAATGGCATTTCCTTGGTGTCTTAACCAATAGAGGCCCAACTTGTTGAGGCTGATGGAGACATTGCACCCATTGTTAGTAGTTGTTTCCAGCATCTAGTCTGCATGGTGAGCTGCCTAAAGCAAAGGAAAAATCTATAAAGATAATGTCACAATTAAAGTATACTTAGTGACTGTGAACTCAATTTGATATTAGTTCATTAAGCTGGGAAGCCCAGGAAACAATCACCAGTTCATAAACCAGAATGTATGGCAAGTTTTTGTACTAGACCTAGTGTGCACATGCAAACATTTGTACTTCAGATTTTGATTCTTAATAACTAATTCCTCTACAAACAGTGCCATGCATCTTTGGTGTAGGTCATAACCACAAGAAGCCTGCAAAGTATTTTATCATCTTCAAATGCATCTCTTAAGCATCATCATCATCATCATCACTCTTTCATCAACAGCAGTATAGTTATAATTATATGTAATAGAATAAACACATGATATGCTATTATCATTATAATATTTACATTGGCTAAAGTAAATAGCTAGTCCAACAGTAAAGCTGTTGGCAGGATAAGAAAATGTTGTTGAAGTAAACATTCTCTTTGGCTTATTTTCCCAGGTCTAGAATAAATTATATCTACAGTATATTTGAATTTATGTGATCAATATAACTTGGTTGCTATCAACAGACCGTTGTTACATGATTCCTCGGTGTCAGTCTTACTTCCGGGTCTAATTATAGAAAAAAGTGATCTTATTTTCTAATAACAAGTAAGAAATAAATACTTACGTAATTGGAAGGTGATACAAACACATCCAGCGTCAACAACAGCTACATAAATGCGTATCTAACCTTTCAAACCACTTAATAAAATAAAAGTTTTAAGTGCTTTGAGTTTGACCTTCGCGGAAATACACCGTTTATGACGTCATCGGTTCTTCGCAGATTGTGTAATTTGAAACGTAATAGGTTGTACACCACGAAATGAGAGTCATTGGTGATTTCTTCATGTAAAACAGTGAAATAAAGTAGCGACCTATACTTTTTGAAAGTTTACAGATCATTTTTTCAGTGGTTAGCTATTTTACGACATTTGCTCACTTCCGATAGTTAGCGCATGTGCAGAAGAACGTAGCAGACATCCTTAAGGTCATTTCGTCGGTAAAACATCTTTCTAAGTAAACTAAGAGCTACATGTAATTGTCCTACTGGGATTTTAGCAAACACACATGAATTCACAGACTTATTCTAATGTGCATCTTGCTTTTATAAAAATAAGCAGTTTTGCCCTGTTTTTTTAAATTCAGCTAATGAGAATTAAGATATGGCGAGTCGTAAGTTACTCTGATGTTATAATGCCATTTGTAACGACCCGTGAATAGCTTGTATTTATACTCTGGATCTGTAAATTTCACAACAAGTATCATGTCTATTCCTAACTGCCTTTTTTCCAATTCTATAAGCATCTAATATACTAACACCATTAGTGCGAGCAATTTCTAACACGTTTTCTAAAATTTCACTTTTTAAGCAGTTTTCTGTCATTCAGGCCAAAGAGTCTTGGGTTATTTTTAAGAATCTGTTTTTTCTAATTTGTCCACTACATCATCAATTCATTATATGTTATCCAGTTTGACTCGACTGGTTGCCATTATCAGAAAATAAAAACAAGAGGGCCGAGATTGCCGTATATTGCTCACCTTAGACCTACCTTTGACCCAATGCGACCAAAATTCAACCCTAAAATATATATCATAAACACAAACATTATGTCTGACATTGACAAAACAAACATTCAGACACATTAACATGATGATTGGCTGTAAAATGAGGTTGGCCTTGGAAGTGACATTGTGATCTTGTCTTTTTATCACAGGTGCTCCACACAAACACTGACAAAATTTCCTGACGATTGGGTATTGAAAATGGCCTCCAGACTATTAGCACGGTTACGTTTGATTTATTCTAGTGACCTAGTTATGACCCAAAGTGTCTTGACAAAGAAATCATTTGGACAAACATTCTAACCAATTTTCAGAAATATTGGATATTAAATGTGGCATCTGGAGTGTCAACACGGTTTGCCTTTGATTTGACTGTGTGACCTAGTTTTTGACCCCTACTGACCCAGATTTAAATATGACCTATACACATTGAGATAAGCATTCTGAGCAATTTTCATGATGATTTGGTGGTAATAAATGTGGCATCTAGAGAGTTAACAAGGTTTCTTTGATTTGACCGTGTAACCCCAGAACAAACGTTGCCTAAACATAATTGAGACAAACATTCTTACCAATTTTCATGATAATTGAGTAGTAAATGTCACATCCATTGTATACACAAGGGTTTTTATTGCTTTGACCTGCTGACCTAGTTTTAAACTGAAGATAACCCATATTCAAGCTTGACTCTATTGCAAAGACAAGGTTTTTCTATGATAGAACCGGTTGACCTAGTTTTTTATCTTAGATAACCAACATTCGAAAACTACTAAGAGTTTATTAAGACAATAGTCCTGACCATGTTTCATAAAGATCCAGTTAAAAATACAGCCTCTATTGCATACACAGGGTTAAGTTAGGTCAGACAGAGTACACACACACGACATACAAACACACGACAGACACCAGGCGAACATAATAGCTCACTTTGAGCATTTCATGTTAGTAATTAAAACAAATAAAACAAGTCGACATTAACATATTAATATGGTTTTTAATTTTGATTTTTTCATTTTCTTTATTTAAAAATCTTTGTTTTTCAATTACACACATTCAAGTTGCAGTACTACATTTGAAGGTCTAAATTATATATAGGCCTAGTAAGTTTTCATTTCATTACGTGTCAGTGGTTTAAGACGTATCTATAGGTGACAATCATAGTCCCCATTTATGTAAACAAATAGGTTAAGAGATGAATCTACTGAAATTCATACGAATCACGAAGCATAATGATATGTATATAACTAGATGGGTGTTCAGTAGAAAACTTGCGTCGCCTTCTTACACTTTGTTAGTATAACTAAATACTTTATAGGACAACATGCTTTAAAACTATTCAAGAAATATTTTCCCAAAGCAACAGTTATTATAATAAAAAACAAAAGTAGTTAACTTTTTCAATTTTTTTATATTTTTTTCTGTCTAGCATTTCACAAAGTAACCCAAAAATATATGAACTCTGTTGTAAATTAAAAGCTACCAATCAAATATTACCTCAACCTACAAACTGTGGCGGCATCACGACCGTTTTGACATAAGTTTTGACACAATTAAAAAATTTGGTGAAAAAATCTTTAGAAATGGCAAAATTATAGCCAACGTTAAGTTTTTGTGACGAACAGACGGACAGACGGACAAACCGATCCCTATTTATCGCCTTTTCTCCGAAAGGGCGAAACAAAAGGTGGTCTATCAGTATGTCAACTAATTCCTCATTTCAAGACAGCATCCCCAACCACTCGACCACGCAGCTGGATAGGAATCCTCCTTTCCACTCTTGATAGGTCTATAGGTAACTCACACCTAATATCTCATTGGTCAACGTAAGTGATCTTCTTCTGGCATCCATTTAGATTCATCTGTTTTTGGTAATATTGCATTAATACAGTATAGGTAACATTTCCCACATCGGCAATAAACTTATACTAGATAGTAGTCATGATCGTGAGAGTATGGCGTGGTCTCATCATCCATCCATATAGCAACGAGAGAGTGAGCTTTATACAAACATGAAACGAAACGTAACAAAACAAACAGTCGGAGTCAGCAGTCTGACCCTACATCCAGTTCGTGTAGTTTTGCATTGGTACAAACGGCAGTTTTCCGTCTTGTTCAAGCATCATTGTTATATTGTTCCCTATTGGATCCCCGTTATCCAACAGATGAATATTAGTTATTTCAAGTATTTTAATATCTAGTAATAATTGTGTGAATTCTAGTGCTAAAAAGTTGAGCAAGATTAAAAACCGTATTTATTTGTCCTGGAACCACTTAAGCTAGATATACCAAGAGTACACATCCGAAGTTCGTAGTCATCGCTTTCGTTGACCTTTGTCTACGAGTACACCCTTGATTGCACTGTCAAACCTGAGGGACGAATCACACCCAGGGTTAACGTTTTTAACGTATCATTTGTAAACTAGATTATAGAATATAAATACATGTATCAGCATAATGCAGTATGATAGTCTTTGTAAAACACGGATAGCAAAGTCTGTACACAGCAGCCAGTTGTTTAAGGTAGTTCCTTTATTGAAACCCAGACGCAGTTGTGCGTTAATCTAACTATCCGTTATCTTGGCTAAAAAATAAATCACTATATTATGTAGGTTACGGAATACAAAATATTATTATTTTGGACGGGGACCGCGTCTCAGCAAAGAACAACTGACAGCGTTCCCATCACTTGCAACGTTGAATGTACCTCATATGAAAATACCCCTTAAAGTTGTGTTACACATTTAAAGTGTTGCAGTCCAAATTATACGTGGAATTTCATGGTTCTGCTGTGGGTTCAGGACTCGGGACCAGGAGATATCGTTGTTTGTAAAACACAAAAATGCGCCACTCATAAATAATTTACACTGATAGAAAAATCATGGTTCTCGCCATTAAATCTGTCATGCGAAGTGCGAAACATACAAACCAAATTCAAATTCCATTAATGGCAAAATGCGGAAAACGCAATCTTCATATTTACCAGTAAAACACAGAAATAGAAATACGCAACTCATAAATATTCTACTTTGAAAGAAAACCCGTGGCTCTCGCCATCAAATCTCTCATGTGAAGTGCGCATGCATTGTGTAAATTAGCTGGGAAATAGAAAATTAGAGAGATCAATCCATGAGGTTAATAAACAATTACTGAACAATATTAGTTGTTGATGTAGGATAGGGACCATTTGATATTCTACGGAGTGGAATACTGTGAAGATGATACACCAAGCAAACTACGGAGAACAATAAGGCACATACTTGACACAAACATATAAACATACATAAAGAATATGGAGGACAAGACCAGACATACATAACATTGATTCCATTGGATTAATAACCGCATGGTGAGGTAGGTTATGTATTAATCTACCTCGTTTTTCTTTCTTGTCTACGTCTTCTATGAGTTATATCCTTAACTGATCTTCAATAACCTTACTGTACAATATCATTATATCTGGAAACTTCTAAAATGCCTTTCTATAATATTAAGGAATGCTCTTAAACTCGACATAGTGTTGTTTGTAGATGTTATCATTCTGTTATAATGCAGATCAATGACCCCTTGCACATTTCCAAATATTTTTGAAGAATTTTAATGGCAACTGTAGTTGTCGCTAGACTAGCCAAACCAGATAAAAAATTCCTTACTTCTCTTTACACTTTACCCTTCAAATAGCTAAATATTTGAATATCATTGATATTCTTGTTAGCATGTACGGAACACTGAAAAGTATCCTATAACTCCATCCTTTTCAAATTATTACCACCAAACGTACAAATTTCTAATTTTGGTTACTTTGCCCAAGTGGTCTGATCTTTTTTCCTTTTTGAGCTTTTGTTCATAAAATTTTTGTTGTTTTTTCTATTAATTGCATTTCATGCTGTATGTTTACCATTTTTGTGTAATCCTGAGAAAGATAGTAGTTTGTGTTCCTTTAATGAGACTAATTTTTCTCGCTTATGCGATACATACGCGCCTTTACCACAGATAGATAATCTTATATTCACCGCTGATCTCTCATCACGACCACATCACATTAAAATAAACTGTAAAATCTTTTAAAATCTTTTTCTTTGAAATAAACATAGAGGTTTGGGTATTCATTTTCTTAGTTACATCATTTTCAATTCATTTATAGCAGTTTTGAAGTAAAATTAGAGAAAAAGCTGATTTTCGTTTCCTTATCCCCATCCTGTTTTCACACTTCTTTCCTGTAACTTGTGTGATATGATATGTATGCAATACTATATGGTCAAAGCAAACACTTTTAATGGCGGTATCTTCAATTCCAATGTAAATCAAAACTTGAACAATAAACTAATGCCAGTTGCATAAAATTGAAGTTTCCAATTTCAAATAATTGATTTAAAACATAGCTGTTTGATATGACTATTGTTTCTTGTATAATATTGATTTGAGGTGTTTGTTGTTTTATTAATTAAATGCAGATTTTAAAGGGGAACTCTGTTTGAATTGTTTTGTGTAGCGGAAAAAAAGTGCCTCGGCTCATGTAATTATTACTGCACAATACATTGAATAGAGTAGAATTAAGTAAAAATAAAGAATCACTCTTGCCCCTGCGAAGAAAATGCTATTAGAACGGTGAGAAAATAAATCTACCATGTCCATTGAGTTGTGGATAAGTAAATCACACCCGAGTGTTGAGATACGTCCAAAAAAGCAAGGCTCTGTCGAGTGTTTTTTTAGAATGATCTCAATCCACACCTCATGAACATGATAGATTGACTTTGTCACATATAGAGCCAGATGATAGAGTTGCTTTCTTGACCCGTAGAGCGTTATCAAGGAAAATCTAACAGAGGTCACTGTGACCTTTGATACACTGACACCGAAAACAATAGGGATCATTTACATATTGCAGGGTACTTTCTGAGCAAGTTTAATGAAAGGTGAATAAAAATTGTGACCTGTAGAGTGTTATCAATGAATTGCTATCGGAGGTTACTGTGACCTTGACCTTTGACTCATTGACCCCCAAAACAATAGGGGACATCTACAAGTTGCAGGAATCCTAATCAGCAAGTTGCATCAAAGTCAAATGAATACTGCGACCTGTAGAGCGCCATCAAGGAAATGTTTACGGACAGACAGACAAACCACCATGGCATAAGCTCCGCTGGACTTCGTCCAGTAGAGCTAAAAAGAATTTTCATATAGGGACCTTTGTTTTTACCCTAGATTTTTGAGTTTTGAAATTGACCTCAATTTTTAAAGACAACGATTCTGATCTAGTTTCATGTAGATGCGTCAGATTGTTAAAAAATGTTTCCATGATTTACCCATGTGACCAACAGTAGTCTTTTTGACAAGGAAATTCTCGAGGACGAACAGACAGACACCAAAAAACGTTGATCACATTCAACCTTGAGCACTTCATGCTCAGGTAAGCTAAAAAGACCAGCACTCTAATATATTCTATGTATATTTTTCAATTATTGGAATGTGTAAAATGATGTTATTTCTCGGACAGGGTATAAAGTAATATGATAAGCTTTTTCTGTTTCTGATGTAGATTACGGAAATCTATCAGTTGCTTCCTTACATAGTCTGCAGTCCTCCGCAGCGATCTGCTATAACGAATCAGACTTCGTTTTAGCTATGGAGAAAGCTGAATTTTCCGACTGCATTTCTAGATTTCCACTGTAGGATTTCAATTTTGCAAAACACTAACTCGCTTTTGAAATGGTCCTTGTTAATATCTTTAATATCATACTCTAGAATGTCTTGTCCGTTTTCTATTTCCTATTTCCTATTAGAAAGTTCTCCCAAATCTTGTTATAACCCCTGTACGGAGTAGTAGACATGTTTTACGATCGATGCTCTTCACAATTTATTGCCAATGTATTTACTAGTCACATCATGAGTTCCGAGTTCCGGCACCAAACAATGTAGTGTGTCAGTCGTGTCTTCTAGTACACATCATACATAGTCTGCTACATAGAGTGTAAGTTCACCTCATTTCCAAAAATTACCAGTATTTTCATGTGATTACAATAAAGTTGAATGTCTTAGGAAGCATTGAAAAATGACGTCGGTTCACTAGTTCAAATACATTCATTCAAAAATGAACAAATAATGTTAGGAATCATAAGACCATTATGGGCTTCTGCAGTGACATTGCTAGAAGTCGGGGATTGGAATCACAATGCAAGATGAACTAACAAAACTGAATAATACTTATGGAAGTATAAGGGTGCAGAGTCAGTTATAAGTTTTACTCCTGCATTCAAAGAAGTGAGCTAGTTTACACTTATACAGATAGGATAACTTGTATTCACAAGCAGTTGAATTAGGAGCCATTCCCAGAAGACATGAGAATTTATTAAAACAAGTGTTCTACCAGGGTCTAAAAAATGCAGAAGACACTATGGCAGAACTAGCACAATTGACTATATAGACTTTGGGCCTACATGCCATAGATGCGGGGAGAAAGGTCACTACGCCAAGAACTGCCAGGCTGATTACAAGGATACACAGAAGAAGAAAGACTTATGATGGATCAGATTAGGGCACAGCAACTTTACAAAAAGGTTCTAAATTACTAGATGAAGCTAACACAGCCAAAGTTAAGATCAATAACATCACAACAAATGCTTTACAAGATACTGTATTATGAAAAAAGAAAACCAACGCACTTAAAATTTACACATTTATCGACATGTCTGAACTTGACCCATACTGTTCATTTACTCATTATCTGTTAGAAAAGTCACAGGTATCAGTCTATAGTGGTAATACTGTCATATAATATGTGTTATTACAAATACTGCATACATTCAAATTGAAGCTATCGCACAGCGGAGTTCAAATGTATATTTAAAAACGGTAATTTCTAAACTGGATACAAATGGCTGGTGTTGAGGCCATCCGGGTCTTTCGTGTTTGTGTATGCAAACAGTTCCCGTAATAGCCTTTAATATAATCATTTACAGTATCTATAGGCACAGAAATGACATTACTAATATTATGACCCGAACAAATAAAATGAGTAGCAATATTTGTAGCATATTTAAGGTCGGTAAAATTGTGAATGTCAAACTTATGATTATTCATTCTTTGTGGAACTTTTTGACGTGCCTGACCCTCGTATCGCTTGTTGCACTATGTGTGTGTTATAAAATAAATAACAATTGTACTTGCTCAAGTTGTATTTACCCGAATGTCAAATGTTTTAGAATTAGAAAAACGTTTCAAAGTACTGCCTTCTTTGACCCTTGGGCAATTGGTACATCTTTTTTTATCATTTATTTTTGAGACATACATATACATTAAGGGAAACAAATGGCTGATTCTCGTGTCTTCATGTCATACTTGCAAAAGAGGGAGATAAAAAATTAATACATGTACGTATGTACATGTACTTGAATATTTTTTATCATTTCTTGTTCTATCTGTTCTTTTATTCTGTTTAACAGTTGGTAAATCTTGGCTGATACTATTTCCTGGCTATTCCTTTAACGCCTTTACCAGGTAATAACTTCGAAATGACCAAAAATCCGTAAGACTTTTACACCTTATAGTTGACTTGAAAATATGCAAATGTTGAACAGATGCATTGTGGGAAAGTTTAAGCGAATCCTACTATCTATGGACAAAATCCATATATTGGTACGGATGGGTTGTGTTCAATTACAAACGGCAGTATATTGTCAAGCAAACTGGTCTCTCTATAAGTATGTTTAAGGGTTCAGTTTGGGTTAAAGATTTAGCCTTGGTAAAAGCCTCATCAATAATGTCAAGTGGGTAAATTCTTTTTAGGAAACTTTCCTCTAAGTATTCCAGTGATCGAAAGAATGCATCATAGTTGGAAAAATTACGGAGATGCCCCTATGCTTGGCTAAGTGGAATACCATTTTGACAGGAGTCGGGATGGCAGGAGTAATTAAGATACTTGTAGATGTTACTGTCCTTATTATGAACGCTTGTGTTTATAAGCCAAGTTGTAATATCTTAAGTAACATCCACATCAAGAAAGGTAACACGAATTTTGAAAATTTGATATAAAAACTAAATTAGAATAGATGCCCACGTGCAATATGTCGAGCCCGCCATATGTCAAAAGGGCTAACTCCTTACCAAGTAGAGATGGGTCAAAATACACCTACATGTTGGATGTAACATGCATGTTGTACCACAGAAAAGTGGTCTCGATTATTATCTACGGCCAGTAATAAAAAGGTTACAATATAAGCTATTTATAGTAAGTAACAAAGGGAAGTAATTCTAAAAACAAGGGTATCCCATGAGGGTGAACATTTGTACAAAGTAACATCAAAATCCCCCCATGCATGAAGAAGAAATGCTCCAGACCTTTAACCTCTAAGTGTGATCTTGACCCTAGACCTAGGGACCTGGTTCTTGCGCATGACACTCCGTCTCATGATGGTGAACATTTGTGCCAAGTAACATCAAAATCCCTCCATGCATGAAAAAGATATGGTCCGGACAAAATCGGACGGACGGACGGACGGACGCACGCACGCACGCACGCACATACACAGAACCGCCAAAAGTGACAACTATGTCGAGCTCACCGCAAGCGGGCTCGACAAAAATGATTAAGTCTCTCAATAAAACTATGTAGCTCCTAAATAGAATGCTCTAAGATAATGCTACGTCACCAAGAAAACGCAGCCATAATGTAAGTTGAAATGTACAAGTTCTAAAAAATCGTGGTCAAATGTAGCCAAAGAATGCAAATGCTAGAGCCATAGGATTTCACTTGGCAGTTCTAATATTCTATATTAAATTGGAAATAGTTATTTCAAAGGAAAATCTGTAACAGTTTACTGATACTTTCAACAGATAATTTGCTATTTGATGGGACATCTGCTTTGTCGGGATACACTGAAGTTGAAGTTGATACACAAGAAGGAGTTCCAAATTGAAAGAAACAGCCAGCATTATTTGTGATATCACCAAGTACCAACTTCTCAGCAGCAACACGATGTGGATTAGAACAATACAATGAAATGAATAAAGAACAGAAAAAGAGGCTGAATGGTCTACAGTCAAACTTGTGATAAAGAACACCTCGGAATAAAGACCTCCCTTCGAATAAAGACCAGCAGGAAAATCACAGTGCACTATTAATCTATAGTTGAAATACCTGTGAATAAAGACCACCTGCAAACAAAGACCACATTTGTAGCTCCCCCAAAAGTGGTCTTTGTTCACAGGTTTGACTGTACTTATATATTTTTCAGCACCAGTGATACTGATATAAGACAATGTTATAGAATAAAACACAGGATAAATCGTTCCGACCCAACACCTACAAAGCAAAGACATAGAATGATATCACCGTCAATGATTGAAAAAGTAAGAGCACATTTAGAACAACTGTTATCTTGAGGTATAATAAGACTATCCGACTCACCATTTGCATCACCAGTAGTACCAGTAGTACTTGAGAGAAAAAAAGGAAATTAAGAATGTACGCAGATTACCGGACGGATGTTGAACGGTCGCACATTTAAAGATTCATTTGCCTTACCTAGGATAGAGGAAGTACTTGACTCATTGTATGGTGCTCGATACTTTACAACAATTGACATGCAGTCATGCTACCACCATGTAGAGTTGGAGGAATGTCATAAAGAAAGAACAGGCTGCCTAGGTTTATAGGAGTTTAACAAAATACCATTGGGATGAAATAACAGCCCAACTACATATCAAGGAATGTTAAGGTCCTTTGAACATGGAAATCTGCATTACTAAGATGGCTTGATAATTTTCAGAAACACATATAAGGATCATCAAGATCGTTTGGACCAAGT
The DNA here is from genome assembly GCA_022818135.1 of Saxidomus purpurata. Lineage (NCBI taxonomy): Eukaryota > Metazoa > Mollusca > Bivalvia > Venerida > Veneridae > Saxidomus > Saxidomus purpurata. The sequence continues at coordinate 1,233,581 of JAFMSR010000022.1, read as the reverse complement.
TATCACAAAACTGAACTCATGTGTGAGCAAGTAAACTTCCTAGGTTACGTGGTGAATAAACATGCCATGGAGACCGACCAGGAGCGAAATTGGCCAACACCAGGAGAACTGCACTCTATTATAACCCTAGCGGGATATAACAGCAGATATGTTTAGGACTTTGCTCACGTCACTCATCTCTTGGCTGAGTTAACTCCACATTCAACAGCCAACAAACGTGGCAAGCAGCAAAAGGAAACAAAATACTGGACACTGCATATCAAGGAATGTTAAGGTCCTTTGAACATGGAAATCTGCATTACTAAGATGGCTTGATAATTTTCAGAAACACATATAAGGATCATCAAGATCGTTTGGACCAAGTTATCACAAAACTGAACTCATGTGTGAGCAAGTAAACTTCCTAGGTTACGTGGTGAGTAAACATGCCATGGAGACCGACCAGGAGCGAAATTGGCCAACACCAGGAGAACTGCACTCTATTATAACCCTAGCGGGATATAACAGCAGATTTTTTTAGGACTTTGCTCACGTCACTCATCTCTTGGCTGAGTTAACTCCACATTCAACAGCCAACAAACGTGGCAAGCAGCAAAAGGAAACAAAATACTGGACATTGCTAAAACGAAAACAGAACAATCGTTGATGATTTGAAAGTGCGCCTTTCGTCTCCACCCATACTAGCAGAACCAGAATTTGATAAGCCGTTCTAGCTCAACAGGGTTGTTTCCAATTTGGGGTTAAGTATATGGATTTATCAAAATATGGAGGTCAAAAACGTGTTATCGCACATGCAGTAGATCCTTGTCGAAATCAAAGAACAATGAATCAACATATAAACTTAAATATATGGCGCTCAAATGAGCAGTAACAGATATATTTGCAGACTATAACATCACCTATGTTAGATGCAACAGGGAAACGTTGGGCAGCAGCATATGTTGAATATGGTTTTGAAATTATTTATCGTCCTGGACAAAGGATGGGAATGCAAACGCACTCAATAGGTACCTGTTTAAAAGAAAGTGATACATATCGTAGACCAAAAAGATTTACTTAAAAAAACAACAAGGATGCTATAAGAGCAATAATTATGTTGTATGTTGACAGTGTCACCACAATACATAGAAAGCCTACCAACCATGAATTTGAATACAGTGGATATCACAGAAGATCCCGGAACACCGATCGCACAGATATCATTGAGAGAAGATCGACCCCATGATTGGAAAGTAGGGAATAGCAGTGATTTATACGAAAGTGATAGAAACGATATTGACAAAACTGAACTGGACATGCCAATAAGAATGAACTACAAAACATTTCATTATTAAACGGGGTACTTTATTCCGACGAGTTGAGGGCAACGAAGAAAACGGCTAGTCGTTACAGACAAAACATCCTGAAAGGTTTACGTTCAGACATAGATCATCCTAGGATAGAGAGGACAGCACATATATAGACAACGGGATAAACCGGTGTGATAGATGTTTACCAGGGAAAGGAGCAACCAACACTCGTGCATCGCTAGTAAATATCAGTACAAATTGTACCACGTATTCCCTTAAACTAGTTTGTTTCGACTTTTCGACCCTAAAACCATGTAAGAGCGGTTACTCGAACATCTTAGTCAGTCATAACCGATCATTTCACAAAATGTTTAATGTCAGTACCAAAAGAAACCAAACAGCAAAACAACCGCTGAAGCTTTCTGCAAAAACTATCTAGTTAACAACGGCATACCTACACGAAAACGACCTATGTACCAATTTCGAGAGTGAACTTTTTAAAGACAGTTAACAAACATGAGAAAGTCGCACCACTATTTACAATCCGCAAGGCAATTCGACGCCTGAGAGATGTAATCGGATAACATGTTTGGAACATTCAAGAATTGCCTAAGGCAGATTGGAAGAAATATATTAATTCTCTAGTCTTTACCTACAATAGTACTCCACACTAATCCACTCGAATTTTGCATATTTTTTAATGTTTGGTGGAAAACCGAAACTTCGAATTGATGCCATGCTTGAAGAAACAATAGGCGTGTACAAGAAAGTCAAAGAATAAAACTTGGGATAGGAGACCAATTGTTAGTGAAAATATTATCTAGAGGAGAAGGAAAGCATACAATTGCTGATAAGCATGAAAAGGGCTAGGCAATGTACACAGTCATAGAACAGCCAAAGTAGATATACCGATGTTTAGTTTAAACGACGGAGGCCGTTTCCCTGGTAGAGCGGTAGTAAAGCAATTAACCTACATTCAGCTAGTGGGCAGGGTTTATCTGACAGATGATTGGTGATAACTGTTGCTTGATTGTAAACAAGAACACGTGTTGAGTAGTATAGAAATTTACTATCTTTTAGAAGAATCACTGAATTTCAGTGATGATAATTAAAAATATATTGTAACTTTTGTATTACTGGCCGTAGAGAAAAATCGAGACCACTTTTCGTTGGTACAACATGCATGTTGCATCCAATATTTAGGTGTATTTTGACCTATCTATATTTGGTAAGGAGTTAGCCATTTTGACATGGCGGCTCGACATGTTGCACGTGGACATCTAGTTTAAATATGACGGCAGATAACCTTATCGTATCAAGTTTTTCTATTAGGACCTTGGACAAACACTGCAATAGCTATACATGGGTGAAAAGTTTTTGGTAGATTTTCACTTGCAATTTCAATTGCCCAAACATGTTAGAATGAAAGGGTCTGGTTCTCTTACCCGCCCATCCCCGCCCACTTTGCAAATGCATACTGTCACTTTTGGTATAGTGGCATCCGCCTTGGGAGTGGAGTGAGGGGCAAAGTTTTGAACCCCAGCAGTGGTTTGATCTAATTGGCCGGTTGCTGAACTGACAGCTTGTTAAATAACGGTTAACGTATGCATAGTCCTGACTGACCAGTGTCTGGTGTTAAAGTATAGAATTCGGGAGGTAAATGTGTTTTAAGAAGGTGTTTCATAAGTCAGAAATGGTTAGGCCTTTAAGTAGGGGTGATGCTATGATAAACACACACTTTTCCTTGTAGCCTATGTACATGTATGTATGATATTTTATTAAAGAAATGATATTTTATTTATAGTAAAATGTGTTTGTAAGACTGTGGATATAGCGAAAATCCGGGTATAAGGAATATATCTTATTCTCTTCCCGATATTCTTTCTTTATTTTACTTTTCTTATGAAAATGTTATATGGATATAACAAACTCTGGAGAATGATAAGGTCCCAAGGAGTTCGTTATAAACAAAGTTAACTGTATACACTTTACTTTTCTATTGATTTAGTGTCCAGTGCCAGTGATATTAGGTTAGTGTACCAAAAATATACTTGATATTTTCTGAAACAGTCTTTATTTAAGTGACGGTCTTATTGCATATTGCTTTAGGTTTCATTAACTTTGTATGTTGTCCGCAGCTTTTAAACCCCTAAATTCAATATACATGCAGTCACCCTGTACATTTTGGACTTGATGGTATGTTGATTACTAAACAAGACTTATTTGCCAATAAATAGTATGCACTGTTGAATAAGATCACAATTAAGTGAGTATTTGAATCCGAAAGGCAGAAATTAATGTCTGGTATTATTAAAGAACTTGGGATTTTCAACAAAATGCTGCAGTTCTGATAGCTGTCATTTTCATTAAAAATAGTAGAAAGAAGTGGTCTGTACAGTAAAAAAATTACAGGAAAAGTAATAACAGAGTATAATAGTATGGACATGGTGGAAAGTCACCTATCTTGATTACATATTACTTCTTGGTTTTCGAAGGGAATATTACCGCCATTATACAAATGTGTGGCTTTGACCTACATTTTTTTTCTATTTGAGCTCTGGCCCCAATTTCACGAAAATACTTAAGTAAATACTTAGTAACATGCTTAACTTATTTCAACACTTATCAGCCCCTTGCATGTATATTCATTTAAAGAATTAAACTTTTTCAGAAGCGTATTTACGCATTTATCGCAATTATATATACACTTGTTAGTATTTGTTCGGAAAATGTTGTTTTTAGCAAGTAATTTACACTAAGTAAATTCTTAAGATTCTTAAAATTCTTAACTTGTACTCAAATGAATTTTTGCTCAATCTGACTTGCATTTAGTATTATATAATATTTTTGTTCTTTCAACATGTTAATTTCATTAAAAAATATACTATTGTTTAAAATGACGACAAGAAACATTATTATTTTTAGTGACAATTAGACTTCAAAATAATTTACTCAGCTAAGCAATTACTTAAGTATTTTCGTGAAATCGGGGCCTGATCTCACAAAAAGAGATCAGGTTCAAGACCTGACTTTTAATATCTGAATGTACACTCATCATTTACATGTTGCTCTCTTAAGGAAAGATGCATATGAGTAACTGAATTTACTCTAAACTTTTTTATCATGGCAGTTAATTTGCATGGTTGTTATTCTTATTTTTATTTCACACTATTTATCCCAAACAAGAAACCTGGTTTCTGTATAGTGCTTTCAAAATCAAATGAAAACTGTAACAGTTGTAGATATAGGTCTGTTTTAGGACAGCAAATGTATCCATAATTCATTAGAACAATTAATCTTATCCTCTTGTTTTAAGAAATGAAGCTGGTCTCTCATTAATCTACAGCCTATTCAAGTTGTTTTATTGTCTTAGGCAGTAGTTAAACCTTTGCTTTAATATCCTCCTTATCAGTACATTATGTAAGATTACATAACAAAGATATGTCAAAGGGACCATAAAGTACACTGTAGTCCAATTTTGAGCACTGAACCATGAATCTACTAAGATCTTACTGTAATAAGTTTAGTTTATACTTACTGTAATTCAATATTCAAGGTCAAAATTCAGGCTATACTGAAGAACTATTGGTCAGCGGGACGCTTTTTTTATATACTCACCATTTGTTCAGTTTTATTGAAATGCATTTAACAGCTGTATTTCATAATCAGTTGATTGAACCGTAGTTGGAATTGTAGAATCATTTTTGGAAGTTTCTGATTGAAAATCGTTTTTGCAAGTTTAAAAACTAAACCGAAGAAGTTTTGTTCTATGGGAAATTTTGATTAAATATCAAAATATCAAGTGGTAAAGTCCTTTTTAATAAGTTCCAAGTTAGACACTATGTGAAATATGACAATCTTTTATTTGATTTAAATAACAGTTCAATCATTCACACAATTTAAGTCCAGATATGTTTAAGAGTCTCAAAGAATTAGAAATGTCTAGGATTTCACTAAGTACACAATGTTTAAACACAGAGTAAGTATTTTGATTTGAATCTATAAAATGCTGCTCAAGGTTTATATACCTGTGATATTACATCTGTCACTTAAGGGAGTTTAATAATATGAACACACTTAACAATAACATTTTAACAATAAATCACACTAAATAAAAGATTTTACTTCTAAATGATAGCCTGGCCCCGTGTTCACAAAACTGAGTTTGATATTTCAAACATAATATCAGCTAAGTTTGATTTTTATCTCAACTGAGTTTGAGTTCAAAAATGCTGTTCACAAAGAATATCAAAGTCATTATCAGTTGAGAAAAAAACCGGTCTCAGCTGATAATGATTTTCGTTGGTGTAAGCGTTTAAAGTGTTCGTCACGGAAAGCCATTCACCTGTCGTCTGCAGCTGTCAAAAAAGGAAAAGGCTGACAGGCTGCCAAACTGGTCCAATGTGGAAAGGACGATGGCTATAGGTCTTATTAATGATTCATATGACCAGCTTTTCAATAAATTTAAAGGGTCATCGTCGGGGGCGACCCAGAAAACTAAGCACTGGCAAGGGATTGCCGACAAATTGAATAGGTGAGTTTGTCCATTTAGTGTAATTTTTCATCTCTTCATGTCATAATTTACATTATTCATTTATAGTCTACTACATTTGAGGTTGTTCGGTGTTCAAAACAAACATAATTCACAATGATAGAAATTATGATTAGATTTACCAAGCCAATCTTTCCTTCTAAAATTTTCTAAATCCTACTTTCATTTTCCATATTTGTTATTATGAACAGAAAGTGAAAGTAGGAGACCTGAAAACAGAAAAATCATATTCAATGCCTCTTCTCCAAAACCCCATTGTGGATTTTAATAAAACTACAGCTAGCATCAGTATGATGTGTAGTCTGTGCATGTCATAAATTGGGGTCATTTACTCAAAGGTCAACTTTGGGGAAGGGGGAGGTACATACATTTGTGAAAAAGAACTTTTAGTTTCTTTGGAATATAAGTTGCTTTTTCACGGAAAATGCCAAGTCTCCATGTCCCCGCAGTCCGTGAGGGGTTTGACATCAAAGAAAGATTTATAGATAGAAAGCCTTTTTTATTTTAGGCAATTTAAAAAAAAAATGCTCTACAGTACTGGTTACAGTTCAGTCCTTCAATTTCCGGACACTTGTTTTAAAATGCTTGATTTTGATATTGTTGTGGATCGTCTGTTGTCAATCAGTCAGAGGTTTGATTTCAATTAAGCTGACAGCAACTGCTAAAGGATATGTAAACATTTTTTTTTAAAACAAGAGAATCTATCTGTCCACCAAAGCATGCAAGTTTCAATTTTTCTGTTCTTTCATCAACAGTGACATTACATTATTGGATTTTAGCAATTTTAACTGAACCAGGAATGTAAATTTATTTTTGCGTTGGCAAATCACAGAATACTTGCTGTTTTACCATTTTAGTTTAAAATAAGTCCATATAATGGATTAAAGGAGCAAATATATTAAGCAGATTATTCAGAAATTAGGGTACTCTCTATTGTAAAAATGACAGTAGTTTAACCGTTTTTTTTCAATTTCAGTTCTAGCATAACACAGTGTATGCGTAGTGTGGAACATATAAAGAGGATGTATGCAAATGTGAAGCAGAGAGGTAAGAGTTATAAAATAAAGTGAGTTACCTGTATATTTGTTATCAATATTACCACAAAACCACTGATAGTATTCTGTAGGAAACTTTAAAGGGTATTCAGTGGCTGTGGCAGTGTTTACTTTTGGTGATGAACATATTAAAGTAACCAGTGTCTACTGTTTTATAACAATAGAAATGGGTAATTATAACTCTAATGTAATTCAGCAAATTTGTAATAGCAATGTAATTTATGTTTTTTCTACATACAATATTTTATGCACTGTTTCAAGTCTATTTTATATGATTTTGTTTTGTTCTCTGGGAAATTTTACCTGAAATCAGCACTGGATAGTGGATTGGCTTTAGAACAAAACTGATATTATTTATCAGTTATAAAATAGATATTACAGGGCCTGATAACCAGGCTATTTCTTCAAATGAAAGTTTGCAGTAAACTTTAAACAGAGAGTGCTGGTCATACCTATAAAATCAATGTAAATTCATACCTATAAAATCAAGGTAAATATATAAAATGCTTACATTATAGCCAAGGAAAAGGAATGCAGTAAGAAGAAAACTGGTGGTGGGCCACCGCCCAATTTAACGGAATCTGAAGAGAAGGTAATTGAGGGCCTGCAGGGAAAACCCCAGTTAGCTGGCATCCAGGGTGGTGTGGATACCTCAGAGACAGGTAAGATTCAATTTTTTGCAGTTAATAAATCCAAAGATAGTTTTTTAAAAAGTGCCCATAGTTGGTGGGAAGCAGTCAATTTCTAAGAATATTTTTACTATATTGGTCATTAGTACTATAGCTTTGACAATAAGCTGTCAGAAAATCCCGTGTTTACTTAAATCAAAGTTTTGTTTACTATACACAGTTGGTAGTTATTTGGTAATTTAAACATGAATTAAATAGATTATTATTACAAAAGGTGAATAGATGCAAAGCTTGATTTTCTATGCAGATATTTATTTAACATCATGCAGCACTGTATGACTCGGTTCCAGTGTTGTTTATTGCATAATATAACATAATTTACTGTTTGTATAATTTTTATAGAGACAAAATTTTGACTCATGCTAGAATTGTTATTTTGTTAAGTCATGTTCATGGTATAAATAATTGTTTTCTGATTCCTGACACAGTTGTTGAAGAATCTGTAAACAGCAGTTTTATGATCCCTGACACAGTTGAGGATTCTGCAGTAGTTGTAGTTGTTCCGTGATCCCTAACTCAAGGCAGTCATTGTCAGTGGAGAATTCAGACAACATCAGAGGTATGTTTAGATATAGATAGGGTTACTTGTTAGCTCTACTAGAAAAAATAAACCTTTTTTTGATGAATATGGCTATCTAGTTTATACTAATTATACAGAATGTTTGTTTCCTTTGCAAGCTGAGAATTGTTGAGAGTGCTGTGCTGTCTTACAGACATCTCTAGTCCAAAATATTTTTCACAAAACTTACTGAGAACAGTCTGTAGAACGATATTGGCCTTTTCAGGCCTCTTGTTTCATCAGCGGCCATATTGATCAGATTTTGAATTATTTCTCTGTTACTGTCATCTAAAATTGGTCAACTTAGTCTGAAAGTGACACCTAGCTCTTTCTTGCCTACCATCTTGCACTTTGAAATAGATTTCTAAATGCAATCTTATCAAAATAATGTTATGATATTAAAACAACAAAATAATGTTATGATATTAAAACAAACGATTTTCAGATGCTTTGAGGAAGTGATGTCACAAAGTTGATAATGTTACTTACAAGTAATTCATGATAGCCATATTACATTGGGGTGTGTAAGACACGATTATGTAGCATTATTAAAAAATGCAGATATTTCGGTCTGGTATGCAAGAAAACTTTGTTGGTACTCTAGAAGTTACATTTAAAGGTGAATCCTCATGTAAATTGGTCAGAAGGTTTGTCTTGCCTGTTTGTAATTATGATAATGTAGTTTAGGGTTGAAATTTGGTCACATATGGTCATAAGTAGGTCTGAGGTGAGTGATATCGGGCCATCTTCACCCTCTTGTTTCTAAAACAGCTTCAAGTATGTCAGACAGTAATTTTGACAATGTATTGCATAAAGATTGTAAGTTTGCAATTTTGGTTTCAGTGAAAGGTAAAAAGAGGAAAATGGCAGCAGACAATCTGCTGGATCTAGAGATGAAAAGGGCCATACTGGAAATTGAACTAACAGAGCAGCGGAAAGACCAAGAAAAGAAAATGTTCGAAATTAAGAAGGAGTATCAAATACAACAATTGAACAGAGAAAAGATTATTTATGATTTGAAAGAACAAGTTCTGAGAGAAAACTTAAAAAATGCATTTGAACAGAATTACTTAACAGTACAGGAAATGTAATTATTAGCTCAACAATTTGAAGAATTATAGGTATATGACATTAAATTTTGCATCTATGTTGCAGCTTTGATTAAAATTTTGCATGCAAGGTACTATCATGTACAAAAAGAGGATAATTGTTAGTTTCAGTGTAATATCACATAGTCATGTCGCTATGATTGATTGTAATCGAATAATTGATAGAAAAGCTTCCGAAATGGATTAAATCAATTTTTAGTTAAAATAATCAGTGATTTTTTCTTCTTTTTTATTTTGAATAATTAAAGGCATTTTTTGATATTCAAGAAATTAATGTCATGTTCAAGAACTGTCTAGGGGAGACACAAGAGTGGAAGTTCACTTACTGATTATTTTTAGAGCTCACCTGAGCATGAAGTACTCAAATTGTGATCGCCTGGTATGTGTTGTCTGTCTGTCCACACTTTACCTTGTGAATGCAAAAGAGGCTGCATTTTTCACTGGATTTTTATAAAATTTTGTCAGTATGACTGTCTTGATAAAATATAGGTCAAGTTTGAATATGGGTCATCTGGGGTCAAAAACTAGGTCACACAGTTAAAAACCTTGTGTATGCCATACAGGTGACATTTACAACCCAATCATCATGTGAATTGGTCAAAAGTTTTGCCTTGTCAATGTTGACAGAATGTATGTGTTTATGATTACAGTTTAGAGTTGAAGTTTGGTCGCGTATGATCATGCGTCACAGGTGAGGGATATAATGCCATCTTGGCCCTCTTGTTTTACTAAAAATTGAAAGGTTTTAGAAGTATAAGTACTGCAATGCTTTTGGAACTTACAACATATACAACACATGCTTTACTGTTTTTGACTACTTCAAAGTAGCATAACAGGTTAGTGTCAATATTCAAGTATTGATCTTTCTTTGTGAGAGGGAACGTTCTGTTAAACTATGACCTCCAGCTAACTGGTATCTACCAGAATGGTCTCAAATTTAAGTCAGTAGAATTTCTTGTAAATCAACCAATTACATGAAGACTTCATCTTTATTCAGATATAGTCCAAAATGTTGATTTCACATTCAATTTCTTATCAAATTTTATAAGACAGTATTATCATTAACACCCTGCTCTTAAGGTTGCTGTTAAAAAAACATTCTTAAGATAATTTGAAGTAATTCTTTATTTAAGACTTTTCGAAGAAAAGGGAAGCTACCCTACTCGCCTTGGAGTCCACGTTAGTGTCAAACCTTTAAGTTTTTCGTATCACCCCACTTTATTTCAAAACTATATGAGCATGGCTTTGAAACTTACCATACTTTTTTACCATCATAACCTCCATCAACAGAAAACACTACATAACTCTGTCAAGGTTTTTGACATAATTATGCCCCTTTTTGACTTAGAAATACATTGAATATTGATAAAATCCACTTATTGACTTAACCCTTAGAGAAATTGCTTTGAGACTTTGAATGCTTGTTTACATCATTACCCCCATCTGTAGACAAGAGAAGGTAACTCTGTCAAGGATTCGTTTAAAAAAAATATTGAAAGTTGGAGACCTATCTGTAAGCAAGAGTAGATAACTCTGTTAAAATGTTTCATAATTTGTACTTAGAAATTTCTAGATGAAGTCTTGTGTGCCCTTAACTGTCAAAGTTTTGTATTATTGGCAAGCACTAAAATAGTTGAGCGTGATGTCCTACTGACAGCTCTTGCTATAGAACTTAGGAATGTATAACATTTATGATTTTGGTACAGTTCAATGTTTCTTAGATCTTCCGCTTCTGTTTTTTTAAACACATTTACAGAGGTTGTTACATGAATAAGATGTAGGCATTTTAATTGTCAGCCAACACTGTGATATTTTCATGTGATTTAATTACTGTCTCACAGAAATGAAATGTGATAATTGCATTAAATTGAATTATTATATTGTAATGTTAAAGCAATTTGTGATATTTAATTTACGATACAAATATGCATTTCTAATTATGTGATGTTCTTTGATGATTACTGTACATTTTCCTGTTAAGCGAAGAGCATTTACTGAAATAGTCATTAGATAGCTCTTGTGTAAAGCTTTTCAACTGAAGTCACAACAAGGTCAAGTCAGTAAAGTCAAGTCAGACCAGATTATATTTGTTGACTGAGTATTTATATATTGAGTATATGGTCAGAGTTATGATTGCTAGTTCAAATTAGTGACAAGTCAAGTCAAATGCATTGATTGACATTGTGTTTCATGATTTATATACATATCCTCTATTTATTGTGGACATTGTTATATTATTTATACTTGATGTTAAATAGATGGTTAATAGCTATTCATAGCTAATGTTAGTTGTATCGCCCCATACCGACAAGAGATAAAAGTTTTATTTGTATAAGGTTTTCACTGTTTATTCAAGGACATAACACTGTGAAACTAAGTTACATGTGCATAATTTTGTTATATTAAACAAATTGTTGTGTTTTACATTCAATAAATTGTGAAAACAATCTGATTTTTGTATCAACATACTTGCCGAAACATGGGTATACCTTTGATGTGTGTTGTTGGAACATGCTATAGCAAATTAAAATAAATTTGTGACAAATTCTAAGCACAAATAGGGGAATAATGCAATTTGAAAGTTTGATGAAGAAGTCATAAGAAATGACTAAATTATAGCCAAGGTTAAGGTTTTTTATGGAAGGACGGACAAAGTGATCCCTATGTATCGCCTTTTCTTGGAAAGGACGACACAAAATACAAGATTTGACCATATAATTCCTTTCCACACATTCAAGTGAATGCTTGTTTATTTCATGTTTCAATTGAAAAAAGCATTTGCGATGTACTCGCGAAAGTGACTGCCAGTTTCTGCTCCTAGATATGGTTGTACATCTGGTGGCTGTTCATCAGTCTCTACATCCCTAGAGAAACAGTCATTCCTTTCTATACCAATGTTGTGCATTACGGCACATGCCATTATTATTCTGCATGCCCTGACTGGTGACACCCTGAAGCCATACTTCAGACAAGGAAATCGTCTCTTGATTATACCAAACGTCTGCTCTATGATAACTCTAGTACGACAAAGAGCATCATTGAATCTCCCCTTAAATATAAATAAATATGGATTTGTATGTTTCATGTTGTGTCTCAACTTAACTCTTAAAATCTTATCTTAACAATACTGTAAAGAATTATTGTTTACATGTATATAAACTAAAGTTGTATTGTAGTTACTTTTAGTCGAAATCGTGTCACGATCATGAAATGTGTAACGTTAAATAAAACAGCAAACTGAACATGCAGATGACGACGTCCATAATCATGTCATGTTTTATCTACAAGTTCTTCATACTATTTACCTGTACAATAGTCTGTGGAGCATGATATGGTGTCATCAGATACTTTTTACACGGATAGCCTGAATCTCAAAGTAACAACCCTTCTATTTCTCCTGAAAAATGTTTAAACTTGTTCATGAGCATTTCCTATACTTTACTTATGCAATTTGTTATGACACATTGGTCTTCATTCGTATCTCGACTTCGAACAGGAGAGACAATCGTTAAAATGTGTATAGTAGTGCATGTACGAATTCGTTTTTTACAAGTTTTTAGATATGGTGCATTTTTAATTAGTGGAAATTTATTAAATAATGTACATGTACTAAAGAACATCTATTTAGTATTCGTTAACAGTATACACTCTTTGCCATATGAAATGTATTGCCATATGGGTCTATGACCTTGTTTTAGATATAAAGAAATGCACCTTTAATCTTCACTATCAAATCTTACCTCGTTCTAAACGTGCACTTATTTCACTCTCTCTTAGAATTCTTGAATCGTGTACGCTTCCTGGCCACTTCGCAACCACGTCAAGTATCCTGAAGGTGGCGTCGCATATCATCTGTAAAGCAGTTGAAGTTGAGTTATTTTCATAAAATAGGACACCACTTAACCTTGCTATGAAATACTGGTCCATCTGACATAAATTTTGTTAGTTCGAACATTAACATAAGATGTTCGAAGGGGCGTTCATGGTAAATCATACTGAATGAACTGTGCCTGCACATATGTTGAAAGTCTGATCACGATCGCTAATGTTTATCCACCACATGGTAGTCAGCAGGTCAAGAGTCAAACCCACAGAACACAGACTCATAATAAGATTTATGACACATCACAGGGACTTAGACCCTACCCTGTCTTCCAACATTAAATGTTACATTAGGTTTTGCCATTTGAATTGGTTGTTTTGAAAACAGACCTATATGTTCTTTGAGTTAAAGTTTCCATCATATGAAAACATCATAATTTTATTGGTTGTTCATCACTGAAATGTTGGCAGTTAAAATCTTAAGGCAACTTGTCAGATAAGATTTTTTTATTACACGAGTAGACATGTATACGGTTTAAAATACCTAAAAATGACAATAGAACAACAGTTCCAGCACTTAAATCTTAAAAAGTATGTAAAACAATACTTGAATTATTCACCCGAACGTTAATGGAGTGAAATCCCTTCCTGTTCACATAGTCTTCCTCGTTCTCGTTGGGTGCCTGTATTCTTATCTGCGTCCCGTCTATCAATCCAACTATGTTAGGAAACCCTAAACAAAAATAACGCAGTTTGTGAAAATAATGTTGAATAGTGACATAAATAAAAAATCAGTGATATAAATAAAAAATGTTTGATAATTAAAGCTTGCCCTGTTGAAACTATGAGAACAGTTAAAGTACGGATGTTCATGAATAGATGTTTAGAATGGTTGTGGTTACATATATTTAATGTTCAAGAACTGTTCTTATAATGTCCTAGAAGAATTAAACTATTCCTTAACATAAGAACACAGTTTTGCAGGGTTAAATAATTAAACTATTTCCTTGATCATCATTGCAAATGGCTTTGAGTTACTGAAAAATAGTTGACATTTAGCAAACATTACAAGTTTGAATAAATTACTTTACTTGAATACTGAAATAAATTGCATTAAACAAATCCTAATACACCACATAGACAATCTACTGTAAATCCTGTACATTTTGATACCTGAGTCAACATATTTGTTAAACATCATAACCATTCTTGCCGAGCCGCTTACGAAAGATCGATATAGGTGTCCAATTCATGGTTCGGTGTATGTAATCATGGTTCGGTGTATGTGCGTCTTTGCGACCGAGCGTGCGTCCGTCTGAGTTAAGTTTGTTAGGGCTGTAACTTATCCATGGATCAAGGGATTCTTAAATTACTTAGCACAAATGTTCAACATCATGAGACGGACTGTCATGCGCAAGAACCAGGGGTGACTAACTCGAAAGCATCGTAAGCCTTAAGTTGATCTTAAGGTCACCTTATGGCCAACGTAAGCATTTTTTCCACTAACTCAAAAGCCTCGTTACTTACGGTATGACCGTAAGTCTAACCTTAACTAAAGGTGACAAAATCGACCCCTTAACGTCACAGTAACTATAGTTAACTACTTCAGAAAGACTTTTAAATTTACTTGATCTACTTTATAAAGACTAAAATGTAATGTTTTTCTTTGAAGTTGCATATACGTATATATGTTTTTAGTTTTACATCGAATATCAGTTTATACATGTAGTTTCACTATCAGGCAGCTAGCTTCTTTTAAATAACCGTTTCTTGCATAAAAGTAAGTTGTGTTTGCTTTACGTGTATTTCTGGTAGCAAATGATTTTGTCTTTGCGATCAGTGCAGATCATGATCATCATGCACATCCGTGCAGTTTTTTCAGTGGGCACTCGAGTGAACAATTAATGTTACTGTCGAAATTGAAAGATGGACCAGTCCATTGTAGAACTGAATTGAACGGGCTACGGCTTGATTAATGAAATATTTCCGCACACCCGCGGTATCATAGTTTAATTATCATCAATGCATAACGATAGTATGGGCACCTCGTATATGGCGCTGCCCCGAAAGCTATATTCGGAGCATGTGTTCGATTAAAGTTTCTGCAGCTCCTGACAAGCTTTATTCCCATTTGGAAGTGGATGTATATACAAAATGTGTATACCACTTACAGCTCGGACGTCGCGTTTTCTACCGAATGAAATACGTTTAGGAAATAGGAAAGATTCTCACTAATACTTTAAACTTCAGAAATAAGGACAAACTATTAAATAATTTAAACTCTTCGTTAGGCCTTAAGTACAACGAAATTGTACGTGACACTTGGGATTAAATAATGCATCTGGACGGACATACGGACGAACTAAGGACGTTGTGAGCTAATCCTTTGGGTGTTACTATGATCTTTTACTCTTCTAAACGTTGTTTTACCGCCACAATACATGATGTAATGAACCCGGACACCACGCAATGCAACGTTGCTCGGAAACTCAACACCCTAATGTATACTGGGTATGTGCGGGCGGACGGACAGAATTACATACATACGGGTTGGTTGCATCACCGAAAAATGTTTTATCGTGCGTTCAGCAGAAGATGACTGTGTAAGCATTTGCTAAAATATATATTACCCACCACTGCTATGAAATTGTGATTTTAGCACAAGGAAACAACCATGCTGCTTCAATACTGTTTTTATATACAGAAAATCGCGTCATATAATAGGTCTTTTCAGTAAAACTATTATTTCGACACTATGGCAATTAATCCCTGCAAACTTAACTTCATTTCGAATAGTCACATGATTGTTACCCGCGGGGGGGCGCTTAAATTTGAAGGTGCCAACTATAAGATCTTTTGAAATGAATATGTGCAAGTGGCATCTGCACGATGCATTAGTATACCTTGAAGACTCCGTTGGAATTCTGCACATGTTAGGTACCTAAAGCCAAATAAAAAATGCGCTATCTTTGCCCGAGAAGTAATTTATCCCATGTCCGGTGTATTGCAGAGAAATCTAGTGCATGATGGCAAGATATTCCAAAAGAAAACGTCTGCATTTAATATAAGAAATTCTCCTCTAGATCTAAATTACAACATGTCTCCTCCATGCATCCGGCCCTCCAGAAGGTATAAAACTCACTGGACCAAAGTGTCTCGTAGTTATAATATTCCCAATACATTCACACCATGTTGGATGAAAATACAACAAGGAGTTTTGGAGTTGAATAACGGACAAACTTTTAAAGTTTCATGCCCCCTGTAACCTTGACCTTTGACATTATGACCCCACATTGTAATATGCACAATTACACTTTATACTGATGTCTCGCACCAAGTTTGACGAAAATCCGAAAATCTAACAAGGGGTTTGGAGATGAAGAGCAGACAAGTTTCAGACCCCTGTTGACCTTGACATTTGACAACATGACCCCAACTTACAATATGTTTAACTAGATTCATACTGATGTTTCCCACAAAGTTCGATAAAAATCCAACGAGACGTTTTAAATATAAAGGTCGGACAAAATTTTCAATTTTCAGGCCCCTCTGACCTTTGACCATTTGACCCCAAATTACAATATGCACAACTAGACTTCATACTGATGCTTCGCACTAAGTTTGATGAAAATTCAGTTAGGGGATTGGAGACGAAGAGCGCACTATATAAAATTGACAGACGGACGGACGGGCCAACATACAGACGGCACGGGGAAAATAATGTCTCCCGTCTGATGGGGCGAGACATAATGCATGCCAACCCTTCTTGCGTATAATTAAAATCGGCGTTGTGTTTTCTAAGCCAATATTATTTACTTTCAATATGCCGATATTAGAGTTTATGCATTACACAGACTGACCTTATCTACTTACGACGTCGTAAGTTACGGTATTACTAAGGCGCCGGTAAGTTGTGTTTTGAGTTACTGGAATAGTGTTACCTTAGCGCCACCTTAGCGCCACCGTAAAGTCCGTCGTAACTTAAGATAAGGTGAACGTTTTCGAGTTAGTCACCCCAGGTCCCTAAGTCTAAGGTCAAGGTCACACTTAGAGGTTAAAGGTCAAACGCAAGAATGACTGTCCGGAGCATTTCTTCTTTATGTTTGAAAGGATTTTGATGTCACTTGGCACAAATGGTCACCACCATAAGACGGAGTGTCATGCGCAAGAACCAGGTCCCTAGGTCTAGGGTCAAGGGTCGAGGTTAAAGGTCAAATTCAAGAATACAATTGTCCGAACCATTTCTTCTTTAGGCATGGAGGGATTTTGATGTAACTTGGCACAAATGTTCACCACCATGAGCTACCCAAGTTTTTAGAATGACTTCCCTTTGTTGTTACTATAAATAGCTTATATTGTAACTTTTTTATTAACCGCCGTAGAGAAAAATCAAGTCAACTTTTATGTGGTACAACATGCAAGTTACATCCAATATTTAGGTGTTTTTCTATCTATCTCTATTTGGTAAGGAGTTAGTCCTTTTGACAGCTGGCGGGGTCGACATGTTGCACGTGGGCATCTAGTTTAATTTTTAGCAAATGCTTACACTTTTGCCTCTTGTGCAGATCAAAACCATGTAGTCTGATCATAACCTGCACTGTTAACTATTCAGTCAGTAACTTTTTAGTACATGTATCAATTACTAATTGTAACATTTAAAACAAAATGCAATTGCTAATTTTTGTTTTTTAATTTGTTGTAGAAAAAAGCGTCATGTACGTACAGTGATGAAGGAAGTTCAATAGACCAAGATATGAAAACAACAGAAAACGATCAATTGTTAACTGAAGGATTCTGTGGTGATCCAGATGGCTGTTTCAGTTTAGAAGATGGAGTTATTTTTTATTCATCCTATTACCTTGGTGATGCGACTTGACATAATTATGCTTAATAGTAGATATTTCAGTTTCAAATGAAAAGAATTGATAATTGAGGTGAGACAATGGGACACTTCATGCATTGACAACATGCAGTTAACATTAAAGAAGAACTTGCTGAGTGTATTCATATTTGGAATTCATGTACATTGATTTTTTGAAAACAAGGAAAGAACAACAGTAAAATGAGCAAATTGATAGCTCACAAGAAACATCATTTGGCCAGACAACATCCATATTGGATAAATTCTCAAGTTGCAGCTGAAGTGATAATGCAACGCTAGCTGTGGATTTTTGTTCTGATAAGAGAAGTCATTAAAACTCTAGAACAGTAGCTGATGATGAAGAATTAAACACGAGAGATAACCTTAGTAATTTATATATATACTTATAATCACAGCATGGTGAATGCAAGCTCAAATTTGATGGTCGCACTTGGAAAACAAATGGACACATGATAACATTTTTCAATTTTTTCAGGTTGTAACTTTTTAATGCATTGAGATATTTTGAATTGATTTGGACAATACAGAAATGCAGTGCTTTAGCAATATAGAATACTATTTAGTACTGCAGTACATACAATATTAAGAACCTATGGCGAAAAATGCCCCATTTTACCACAATTAATCAATACAGAGGCTTTCTGTAATAAATCGCATCTACCCATTAATTGTACAACAACAACTCCACATAGAATATTGAATGGTTTACGGTACTGCAGTATATTTTAAACAGCTGATGTTATCGATAATTACTGGGAATGCGTAGCTGAAACTTTAAGGTTAAATAACAATTCTTCAAAAGATTCTATTAGTTATGTGTTGGAGGTTATTAATGTGACAAGCCATGGGATTTTTTGTCCAAATGCGGTACTCGGCCGAAAATGAGTTATTTTCATTTTCTGGTGTGTATGTCTTTCGAGAGTTAGATTCCAAAATTTGAAGGCGAAATTCCAATTATTTATGGAATTACGGCACTTATAAGTCTTGTTAGTAACAGAAATGAAAAAGACATTTTTCACTGTCAGAATGTTATTTATTCATTCATTAATTTGTATGTTGCAAGTGAAAATAAGAAAACAGTATTATTCTTAACATTGAAATTTGTTCACAATAAATATCATCGAAGATGACTAAGTGCTATCACACATAATAAGATTTGAATAATCATTCGAAAATGGTTGCCATGGTAACAAATCGCCAAAATATTATATTTTCTTTATCTTATACATATACACTTAATATTTTTTATACTGGGAGAACTGAGACTGTAATTCTAGAGCAACAATTTCAAATTTGAAGTCAAAATTCCCAGTTTTGATTGAATAGTGACACATTCAGTATTGCTACTAACAGTTACAAAAAAGACAACATTCGCGTTCTGAAATCAATTATCTTGTGTCACAGTGCATGCATTGTAAATCTTATTAACAATTATTTTTGATCCAGAACATTCTAAATTGTTCACATTTAACATCACTTTAGGTTAATTGATAAAATAACCCTAAAATCAGACATCACAAATCAATCAAAACTGGTTGCCATGGTAACAATTCGCAAAACCCCCCACATTTTCACTACTTTATACATACACACTACACATTTTATATTGGCAAACTCAATTTTATACTAATTTCTGGTCGGCCTGTAATTCTAGAGTAACAATTTCAAATTTGAAGTCAAAATTCCCAGTTTTGATTAGATAGTGACACAATAAGTATTGCTACTAACAGTTACACTACAGTTCACATTTAACATCACTTAAGGTTAATTGATAAAATAACCCTAAAATCAGACATCAAAAATCAATCAAAAATGGTTGCCATGGTAACAAATGGCAATACAAATACCACATTTTCTCTACTCTATACATACTCGCTACATATTTTCAGATTGGCAAAATTAATTATATTCAAATTTCTGGTTGACCTGTAACTCTAGAGTAAAAATTTCAAATTTGAAGTCCAAATTCCCAGTTTTTGATGGAATAATGACACATTCATTGTTGACGTAGACTTTTATTAGAAATTCAATTTTCAGTCTGATAACATAGATCATGCATTGAAAACCTAATTCATCTAGAAGTGAGTAATTATTGGTAACAATAAATGTCAATCAAAAAATTCAACACAAATTCAGATGAAATGAATAAATAAAAAGATGTTGCTATGGTAACACATGTCAAACAAGAGGCCCAGAAGGGCAAGTATCATTGTACTAGACTGAATGGACCGCTTTAAATTTTGTTAAAATCTACTGGAAAATGTGACCCGTTATCAAGGTTTGGTGAATATTTGGCTATAGCATGTTTGATTTTTTTTCACAGTGTGGTTCAATTTCAATACATATCATCTACAGGCTACATCCAACCATCTGAGTATGTTTTTTGAATTTTAAACAAACACAATTTAACGAGTGCTATCAAGGTTTTTACAATTATCAACTGTAGTATGGTTGGTTTTCCCACAGTAACTGTTAAAGTGTGGTACTATATTCTTCATCAAAATATGCAAATCATATACTTTAACGCCAGAGAAACTAAAACATGTTATCTGCAACTGTTTTGAAAACCGGTAAACTGACATTTTTTAAGATATGTCCAATTTAATCCGCTTACACGGTTTAGCAACATCTGGCACTATTATGGCACAGTGGGGCAAGTTCATGAAACAAGTACCACTGTCTTGTTGCATCCGTCCCTGTCATTTGCATCCTGTCAGGGAAACCAGACACATCAACATTTTTTTTTTAAATGCTTATTTCTTCATCCTCATCATGTGCATATTGACGGGCAAACACAATACCTGGTCTGGCCGAGGACATTCTGAAAAGAAGCAATCAGATAATTCATTATCTAGATTCTAATAAGATGTATGTACACACTAGTAATTGTAAAAGGTAAAATAAAGAGAGTATGATATGTAGAATGAATCAAATGTCTTAAACAAATTTAAACAAACTGCTTTCAAAATACATGTACATGTACACTACAAGATAGTGATAGCTCCATTATGCGGGCAATTGCAGCCAATTCTCAATCCACACTTACCCTTCCTGGTTAAGATGTAATAAATAGACAAATAAACAAGAGGACAACAATTGCTCGATATCATTCACCTAAAATGATTGCTCAAAAACCATAATGTAAACAAACTTGCTAGACTTAGAGGCCAACAAGACAAAGTTACTCAACAAATATCTAAGCTTTAGGCCTTGAAGAATATTGTGTTCAGTTTTTCCTATATCAATTTATGTAAAACAAGTCAGCGTAATGTTATATGCATTGATGAATCTATAATTATAACACAATCAAACCTGAAATGATGGCATCTTTTCAAATTTGGCAGAGGCATAACGAGCTTCTTTGTAACTGATGCCCAATCAGAGAAAAAACTGGCTTTTCCGGATCATATACAACTTGTGGGATTTTATGACCCTTACGTGATGACTGCTGTACTGTTTTTGCGATGTCATCTAAGCTTTCAGTGTCGCAATGTTTCCTTCTGATTTATAACATACAATATAAATTATTTAAAACAAGAGACTGGACACTGGTAGACAAAGCTAACCTTGAACACTTAATGCTGAGGTGAGCTAAAACTTCAATATTGGTTTCTTTATCATTCTGCAAGCAGTTTTATTTTCATAAAAGGATAAACTTTTATAGAAACCTTAGCTCTAGGTAAAAATCTAAATATTGAATAAGTTATACCAAGCCAAATGCATTAATATCATACATGTATTACACTGTTTTGTTTTGATGTAAAACATACATTGTTGCTTAACACATATTTATAGCCTATTTTAACCAATTAACAGTTTTCATTTACCTTCCATAAACCAAAGTGCCAGTCAGGACTAAACTTTGTATGGCCTGCCCCCATCAAGCTAAATGTAATATCAGTATGGAGTCCAGACTTAACCCGCCACATTCCATAGCTAAAAAATCAAATAATGTATGCAATTTATAAATTTGCATGCTCTTAAATAAACTTTCAACTCATAATCTAAAGTTAATTAAACAGCAAAATATAATCAATTTTGAATAATTTCCTTGGGGTTTCATCTATTACAGAAATGCTTACATATAAATGTATAATTTAGGCTTTCAAGTGCGTAATCTTTTATGCAAAAAATACATGTACTGCATTAATTCTATGAAATTCTGCAAATTTAAAATATTCAAGCGGCTGACAGTTTATCCTAACACAATGTTGTTCTTATTTTGTCCACTGCAATTATCCATATGAAGTGTAACACTTTTCTCCCCATACCCATTATACATGAAATGGTGATGTAACATTGACGTTACACTGTTTGCACCCTTGCCAGCACTATACTGCTCATCCACCAGATGGAAGATCTGACTACCCGGAATACATATGTCAATGTCAGTCTTGAAATCTGTATGTTCAGATTACATTTTATACAATTATATGATGAGTATTATTTTTATAGCACGAGTACTGGTGAGACATAATCGAGGATAGACCAGGAAGCTGTAAGATGACTTCTTTAAAGATAGCTGCACATAATGAATTTAATATAAGCTGCAAAATGTAAATTAAAATAACCAGTTGTGAAAAATAGGGCAGTTATAATTAGAACTCATTAATCATTTACTTAAGTTATATTGTATACAATGTCACATTATTACATACATATTTGTGAAAAAAATAAAGTAAAATCTACAAGAAACATACCCGATGGCTCACAGCAAACTCCAAAACACTGGCATTTTCTTGGCGTTTTGAAAAAGAGTGGTCCAACTTGCTGAGCGTAATGGGGGTAAAGGACCTGCTGTGCATAGTCAAAACTGTAATGCAGGTGCACCTAATTACTGCATGGAACACCAAGTTCAACATTTTTTCTTATTCTTAATGAACAGCAAAAGTACAGATGTAAAACGTCAAAGCAATACACAATTCATTCAAGTTACAATGTTTGCCTTGAATAAAAGCTAACTGATGGACTGATGCATTGACTGTATTTTCTAACATGCATGACATTTTAAAGAGCACTCCCTATATGTAGCTGATAATACATGTATTCTCCAAACAGAAATTATGTGTTCAATGTCAGAATGTAAAATGTTAAATAAATACTTGTTTAAGAACAACTCTCCTGTACATGTGTATCGAAAAATGCTACATTTTTCAACAAAATAATAATCAACATGGGGGGGAGGGGGCTTCTATCATTAATTGATATCCACCCTTAAATACACAGTAAACACTTTATATTGAGTATTGAATGGTTTACGGTGCTGCAGCATATTTTGAAATGCTGATTTTATCAATAATGACTGGAATAAAGTATTTGAAACTTTTAGTTTAAGTTAAGGGGAGCGGTGGTGTAGAGGTTAATGTGTCGGCCACTCATCCCAGAGGTTGTGGGTTCGAGCCTACTGGGGTCACGACCGTATTTCCTCATATAACACCAGTACTGGTTTTTCAGGAAAGCAGTCTCGAGAGTGACTCGATAAGCTACAATGTTTCTTCACAATCGAGCTAAAATAAATTAGTATAAAGGAGTTAAAGTTAAAATACTTACAAATACTATACTATTTATGATTTTAAGTGATTTAGTTTGATATCAGTTGTAAAGAGTGTACAAATACAAAAACCTACAAACAGAATATTTATTTCTAAAATTATTAAAACAATAAATTAGTTGAATGCGTTTCAGCTTGTCATTTTCACCTCGCATTCTTGCTTCTGGCTCCAAATCATTGAAACACATTTTTGAGTTTTCACAAATATTCCTCATCTCTCTGAGATTTTACATTGGTGACATGTTGTTGATAATCTGTAAGCAACACTTCATTTTCCTCTTCAGAGAGTTGCACTATGTGAGATCTTAAACACATGTTTCTGACATTTTAAACATAAATCGGCTGATGGTTTCATAACTAAAATATATGGGCATTGTTCAAGCCAAATTTTATTGAAGGTTGACAGGCTTACTTTCCTGTTACAAAACTTTTCATTATCAGCATCTGCTGCTTTACAATACAATTGATATATTTCAGCTTTGTTACTTTCACTTGGTAAAAGAATATTTTTTTCATTTCTATACCTAGCCATTCTTCCTGGTAATGTCAGTCCATATTGACTGGCATAGGACACAATAAACATTTTCACCGCTTCTGTTTGTTCTAAATTAACAGCATGTGGGGGGACTTTCCCTTTGTTTCCATGGGTTATGGGCTCTAGGAAATCTGTGCCAAATGACTTTGCAATTGAGTCAACAGTTTTACGGTTCAGGCCATGTGCAAAGGCAAAAAGATTCCTACAAACTACCAACCCAGCAAAGTAATATGTCTGGCGAACTTTCACTCCTCTATCTTTTGCTGCATGTTTCGATTTTGAATCAGCGCTAGTAAGTACACCATCACTTCTATGGTGAAAGAACTGCATTTTTAAGAGCACATCTAATTCATCTTTTGTTTTTTTTAAACATGATAGTCTATAACTAATAAGCTGATCCCAGTTTACAACATTTGAGCATGGCCTACCATTATAGAGTCGTTTACATCCGCATGTATTTGTCTTAAATGCCACCTGTACAGTCTGCTCTTTGTCATGCTCAGTATCAAACTCAAATTGTATATTCTCTAAAACATCATTTTCATTATCATCATCCTCATCACTAGAGTCTGTAGAATCACCTTCCGTAATAAAATTGTCAACATAATCATGATTTACATTCCCAAAGTACAACTCGTTTACAACTTCTAGTTCTTGAACTAAATGGCTTATTTCCTGATATGGGATAGTGCTGGTTGTACTTGCTGTTGAAAACTGACTACACATGATCATTTAATCTAAATGACATAATATGTAAACAAATACACGAAGTCGAAGGTCACCAATGTTTTCCCGCCATTTTGTTGTTTCAACTTCCGGCTAAATAAAACTGCCCAATTTAGACCAAAAATCATTTGCAT
Source organism: Saxidomus purpurata (assembly GCA_022818135.1). Lineage (NCBI taxonomy): Eukaryota > Metazoa > Mollusca > Bivalvia > Venerida > Veneridae > Saxidomus > Saxidomus purpurata. Next base: position 1,208,678 of record JAFMSR010000022.1, on the reverse strand, counting down.
CCCAGACGTGAAATACAGATTCGATATCAAAATAAGCAGAAGTTAAACGTTCTTCCATAAATCTAATCCATTCGAAGCAAAATCGACAAATAATCGAGTAAAAAATAGATACACGTCCGTAATCCTTAATGGGTCATTCACTGAATGATTCCGCTAACACCGATCAATTACGTCAACAGCCAATTTGCATACTGTGCTGATCTAATTTTAGAAATGGGAAACCAGAATAATACGAAAATATAGAATAAGGGGTTGTTCGTTAAGTTTCCTAAATAGGTATCGGCCGGGATATCCACACCACTGAAGAACAACTTTCACAGAACTGAATTTAATGAAGGCAATTACGGAGATTAACATGTGATAATCTCGCAAATCTTTGCAAGCCTTTTACGGACAATGATTTTTACCGCATTTGGCCCAAAAGTCTTACGGCGCGTCACATGTAGTTTGACATCAGTTGTAGGGTATGTCCCTTTAACTGGCGCATGATTAATCAAAATGTTATTAAGGATACAATAAAATGCATTTAAAGCGTCATTGGGATTTAATACTGATTCTACAATGTCAAGCCCCGAAAACAGAAGTTTATTTTGCAAGTTTTCTTCATCAAAGTGTTTAAAACATCTGTATGCTATAAATTTGTGTATCAATAATCAAAAATCAAGATAAGAAATAAAATAACAAACTTTTGGGGGATTTTCATGTTTTTATGCTCTACGTGGGATTTTCTGTATTTATGTTTTTATATTTGATTATTGTCAACAGATGTAAGTATCCCTCATATTCTTATTCAATACTACTAGCAGCTTGATTCTTGCTTGATTTGGGTGAACATTGTCAGTTTGAACTAACTTTTGGGGCATTTTCTTGGCTTTTTTGTTGTTTAAAGTAGCAGTTTCTGTAACAGAAGTTTTGATAAGTATCAGCATAGACATCGTATTAATTTCTCATAAAGTCTTGTATTTAGTATCGATCAGCTTGATTATAGATGTCTGTGCACACGTTATTTCAACGAATGACGTGTTACTTGGAGATCAACCGAATTCTGGCTCACCAACAGGCTGGTTTCAGACATTTCCGTCAGACCAGACTACAAACCTTACCCAGAAGATCGAAGGTACAATCCAAGAAAAATAAAATATAGTTACTTGGATTGATCTCCAGAGAGTATTCGACTAAGTCTGGACTGACGGTCTCCTTTAGAAGTTACTACGGACAGAATGTACCAGCCTTGAAAAGATGTTTTATTGCAGAAAGGGGGAGCTCAGAAAGGCAGCTTCCTTCATTGTTGTAACTGTATACGAGAAAAGAGAGAGATTGATTCTTACTTTATTTTGATGAAAATTTATCTATCTCGGCGAATATTTGTGGTATTGTCTTGTGTTTTATACGTTTAAAGTAAGAATGTCGTATTTATTTATTTCATATTTTTCTATTCAGTACGATTTTTGGCTTGATTCTTAACATGTATCTGTTTGATTAAAGTAGGAATTTCTGTAATTAAATTTTAAGCTTTGATGAGTGCCAAAATGTTCGAATTTCTTTCATATTTCTCTATTCAATGCTACTAACAGCTTGATTTTATACCTATTCTGATGAAAAAACATTCTGTCTTGATCAATATTTTGGGCATTTTCTTTGGATTTTTATGTTGAAAGTGGTAATTTCTGTACTTGAAAATTTTAAGTTGAATTATGATCAGCAAATATTAATTTCATGCATATTTTCTATTCAATACCACTAGCAGCTTCATTCTTTGGGACATTTTCATGTTTTATGCTTAAAGTGGGAATTTCAGTATTTAAATTTTCAAGTTTGATTACATACATTTATACACTTCATAGTGTTTAATAGAAAGTTTCAATAAAGAAAGCACTTGTCAAGTACGGTTGTATTCAAGTATTGGAGAATTTGTGAATGAAAATGAGTTCACGTATATTTTCTTGCTTTGATATATATTTGCTGCAAAAACAAAACTTATGCAGATTTAACCATATCTCAACATGAAAAGGCAGTAAAACTTGGTTTAAATACCATAAATGTACTCGAAAAAACTCAGATGACAAAGGTTTTCAAAATTAGTTTTAAGGTTTCCTTAAACAATTATTTCTAACATTTTGCATTCGAGTCCCTTCAGCGCTTTGATTTTTTAATGTTTGGATTCTGCTACATCGTAATAGTACTAACCCCCATATGCGAGTGGTTTAGGCTGCTGATTTGAGATAACTTCACCTTTAAGCTGAGGATTAAAGCATCGAGCCCGCTGCCGACCTAACAATTTATATGGCAAGTAAGAAGCTTAATACCGAAGTCGGGAGTCTGGTACTGGTCCAATTAACCTGTTTCATTTTAATTTTCACTCAGCTTATATTGTTATTTCTTATCACGGTTAGTGTTTTTTCTGTCCAAAAGTAATACGTTTTCATTAAAGAAAAGAAGAAACAGGTGAAAAGTGAAAATAGACAAATGACTATGCACTACAAAGTTAAATTACTCATTTGTTATTAAAACCTTTTACAACATGAATATAAGACAAAATAATTATTTATAGAAAATGCGAAATCCACGCTGTAAGTGATATATACATTTTGTATATACATCCGCTTTCAAATGGGTATATTCAGTGAATAACGCCTTTTCAGGAGCTGCAGAAACTATAATCGTATACATACTCCGAATATTGCTTCCAGGGCAGCTATACTAGAAAAAAGACATATACGTGTTACCCATTCAATCGTTATGCAATGATGACAATTGTGTTTTAAAAATGATGCCGCGGATGTGCCGAAATATGTCCATGGAATGGCTTATCTTTCATTTTCGAGAGTACCATTAATTGTTCAAAGGGGTACCCACTCAAAAGACTGCACGGATGTGCAGCATGATCATGATATGCACTGATCATAAAGGCAGAAAATAAATTGCACCAGCATAGTAATGGTTAAATACATGTTTTATACCGGTTACGTCAGGGTCGTTTTATAAACATTCACGCTCATAGACCAAATTGTTTCCGATAAATTATTTTAGACCATTTTGGCATTAGATCGTGAAACTTGATAGTTGAAATGTTCATTTCCAAAGGATTACCCTACATGCATTTAGGGTCATACGATCAGATGAGCTAAGTCCGATCACTAATTTGAGATCGCTTTCGGCTATGCACATAACAATAAAAAAACGATAAGAAAGTATAATATCTTGACTTTGAAGTCAGAGTTTCAAAGGCCAAATTCGCATGAAGGATCTTACTTAATAAGGGGTAACCGATCCCACTTTTCTATTGTGTAATAGGTTAAGGCGGCAGTGCCCTTGAAAATTTAACATTGTCCATACCGATCGGGTCTTCTATTGAGTTTAGATTGGTTATATTCCTGTCCAAACCTAGGATTTCTCCTTGAGTGAAACTGCCAAGACTCCATCAAGCTCATCAAGCTCATCAAGCTCCATAAACATTTATCATATACTATTACCTTTGTACTGATATAACACTGCACAATTTGCACAATCTTGCTTGCTAATACAGCTACTTTGTTCTCTTTGGAGTGATGCGAAATGAACTATTGCCCATGGTTATTACCTTTAGAAATTTATATGTGAACATGGCTCTTGTTTTAGTGACATTTGTTGCATTGATATAACTGGGAACGAATTATGAAGCATATCATGAGATAATATTTTCATAAGTATAAAGTCAAATAGGCCATACTGCATTATCGTTGTGTTTAAAACACAATAAATGCTTTAATAGCGTGCAAGAAATAAGTTTCACAGAAATAGTTACATTGTGTACCTACAAAAATAGCTTGAATTTCAATTTTGATCTAGATAGTCAAGCAAGAATTGTACAGACTTTCCCTATGTTAGATAAGAACAAGTTTTATAAAGTTTGATTACAATTTTGTTATATTTCCTGTTTGAGTACATGCAGTAGAAATCAGTGACAGATGATTTTTTTAAAATTGTGATAGTCGCTTTGAACGGTAGTATCACATCAATAGAAACAGTGTGCTCGTTGAGTTACAGATTCCAACTAATAGCAAATTTCGTAACGTAACGTATGGGATGCAAAGCAGCGATTTTTCCACCAAAAACATACAATATGTTATTTCTATCCCTGAGTGTTAAGTGTGATTTTTTTCTTGAATCAAAAGAGTGTATTCAATATCGGCTTTATTTTTTTCATTGTAATATCTGCATACATACTGAAGAACTAAATAGAAAAAAGTAAATATTTTATAAACGTTTACAAGCCTGATGGTAATAAATTCTAAATAATTTTATTACTATTTTATTACAATGATTCAATAATTTACTATTCTACACATTTTTTCCATGTCATAAGCACATGTTCAAACGAAAGCAATGTCAACTATTTTAAAATTAGGATATGTTTCGTTGATGACCTTATCATCATTTTTCATTGTGATAGTAATTTGGGAAAGTGGATATTTGTTAACTGCAGTAAGTTTGTATGAATTTCTTAATTTGCTACTGGCATCTTAAATGAATACTTAAGGTAGTGGATGTGTAATGAGTACTTCCTGTTTAATGATCATTTGGAATACTTTGGCTTTTATCGCTGTACCTATTTTGTACTGTGGCGCAGTGGTTAGAGCGTCTGCTTTGAGATCAAGAGGTCCGGAGTTCAATCCCCGAAGGAGCCAAATTTTTTTTTCGTTATTTTTTCTTTTTTAGTTATCAAATTGAATAACATGACAAATTATGCCATTTTACAAGATTTGAAAACTGTATCTTAATTTTCCTTGATTTTATCAAGCTGGACAGTTACTTGAAAATATAAAAATTGACCGTGCTCATTTTTAAAAGTTGAATATCTCAAAAAGTAGACGGTAAAACATTTTCATTTTTTCTTATATTTCAATTCATTTACTACTAATAAAAGTTTTATAATCAATAGTGATGGCCCTACTCCGAATCTTTTGCAACAGTTGTGTATATGTACATGTGTGATATGTCTCGTGGCAAAAAATGGCAAATTGTTTACCCTAGTTTTTGGCATTATTGCATAATTTTTGTTACAGATGTTAAGCTTGTAGAATTATAATACATGTTTTGTAATTCTACATTGCTTGTAATACTTTTTGGAACCTAGAAAAAAATAAATGTAAATAAATACTTGCAAACATACCTATTTTAACTATTAGGGTACTTTTTAATATGGTCAGTATTTCTTAAGTGGGGGTAGGGCAACAAAAAACGAAATTAATTTTTAATTAAACGGTGAAATGTCTTTAAATTTTGCACACTAGTCGGTTAACAGATGTAGATTATATAAATATTAAGTTTAATGTGTTTTGGAATAGTGTCCATTAGACCCCCACTACCTTAATTGGGTATATCATGATGGAATTGTTATATATGTATTGATAGTACTGTGTTTTCTATTTGTATTTGTCTATCTGATTACTCTGTTCTTTGTTTGTTCTCCGATTTTGCTCAATATAAACAAACATTAACCAGTTGTTTAAAAACAATTTCATTGCAAAGAACTGTTTATTCAGTCATATCAGCTTGAGCATTATTTTAACACAACAGTGTCCAAGAATTTAAGGTTCCGTTGGAATATCAGATATAACAACTTTATTGGGTTTTTTCCTTGTACATTTTTTCTTTGTGTTTATCTAAAAATACCTCCACGCATTGACTCAATAATATTCTTTGTTTTATCAAACAATTATTGAGCAAGGCTTTGTCAAATTGGTTAAGAAGCAAACTTTCCTATATAATTATAACAATATCTTTTTATCAACTCGTTTTTCCAAATAACAAAACTATCATAACTTATGATATCATTGGCGAAAGCTGTATTCCGTCTTTCCCTTGACATCTATTATGTTTGATAATCACGTCAATTCTGATATTGAGACAAAACAACATCGTATCAAAGAGCTGTTAAAATGACGAAATATTTAAATCTTATGCGATGTTAAGTCAGTAACATCATTACGTTCTTACTACAGTCCATATCAAGATTTAAAGTGAATTTTCTAAAACTAGAACAAGCCTTTTGGAATTCACATTATTCATATGATGCAATTACTGAAGATGTATTGCAAATATACCTTGATCGTAACTACTATCTGTTTTTTTAATATTCGAAAGTGCATATATTAGATTCAGTTGTAATTTACGGAATCGGCAATTCAAATTACGAACCTTAAATAAACACTGAACATAACCAACATAACATGATAAACGAGACCTTTTTATAAACTCTGCTGTCGACTCATGGCTGCTTAATTTTACTATTTTGTCTATGTTAGCCTGTTTGTGCTACAATACATTTCTCAAGTCAAATGTAGCTCTCTAAACTGTAGAAGAAAAGCCATTTAAGATATACAAATCACGACTTAATATTAATATCAATAACAACTTAAATTAATTCATCTGTTTGGTTGAAACAGTTCACTAGTCATAATATCAAACCGATAAACAACACATATTAGAAACTATTGTCCCTGGTCCGTTTTGTCGTAAAACCTAAAAGGAATTTAAAAGGTTCTTTTTTTTTTAAAACACTTCTATGCTGTTTTCTAAAATTCAGAATACACATAAACCATAATTAACCACGTTACGAAGGATAAGCGTTAGGGTCCGCTTTTTTATAGGTCTCATTTCTTGTTCTATATGTTCTTAATTTTGTTTACTGTTTTATGTATTTTCTTAATGATCACAGGATGATACCTCATCTAAACTTAGGAACGACCTTTTTAAGTTATGATGTTCTATGTTTTTGTGCAATATCTTGTTCAAGCCTTATTCTGGATTTCTAAAGTTTAATAAAACAGGTAAAGTTTGGAGGTTCTCTTCCTAGCTTTACTTGGAAGATTTAACATTTCGCTAAGAGTATACTAGTATTTATTGTGTTCATTTCAAATATCTTTTCCAGAATACCAAAACTTATTCTTTCAAAATTGAGAGAACTGTTTAAACCCTTTTGAGTAAGATATACCAGTATATCATTTCATAGTATTTGGACGAAGTTACAGTTCCAGAAAAGATGTTCAAAAGTTTCCTCTTGTAAGTTACAAAAGTCGCATAGGCTTCAGTTCACTAAGTTTACCTTTAATAAAAATATATGTGTTGGTAATATACGTAATAAATGTTTATACTGAAGATTTATACGTTTCGAATCTATTGTGGCTTTTAACGGTTGAATGTGTATATTTCTCCTAGTTTAAATCTTTTTCAAATAGATTTTTCCACTTTTCTTTAGATTTGATTTCAGGTTTACCTTTTAATTTCAGTTGTATTTTATATAGAAGTCTATTAGTTGATTTCGATTTCAGAAATGGGGTCTAAATATTTGATTCTCTTCTGATACCAAGTGTCGTAGAAAAACTGAATTATTTTCACGTTTCATTTTCAAATTATTCCGCAATATCTGCTTGCTATAAGTTTTTGACATTCATCCTGTTTTATGTCATTCCATGCAATCAATATGTCTCAAAAGACTGTTTTTTAAGGTAGTTTCAGTTTTATATCTTATTGTGATAGGTTACATTCAAATATACGCCAAAACATTTCAATAAGGGTTTGTAAAAACATTCCATAAATATTCCAAACATTCCTATTTTCGTATAAATATCGTTTAATCCAGCACGTATTAAAAGAATTAAGAAACATACCTATGTTTATCATTTTAATTCCTGCCTGACTATATTCTAATTTCTGAGGCATGTCTTTTTATTTTATCTGGCTTTTTATCCCGTGAAAAGGGGTACATTGCTTCACTTATGATGTATTGTATTGGGTTTTGAAGAACTGTTAGTGGATATATTAGTTTTGGAATAGCAAAGGTTTTTATTACTTTTACCTTTCCTGGAGATTAAACTTGGCTTGTGATGGATAGATGGTCAAGGCTTAACAAACCAGAGTAATCAAGCACTCGACACTTTACAAAATTTACATATTTAATTACAAAAATAAATATATACAAAGATGAATGCAAAATATGAAAATGAAATATGATGAAAAGTCCGGACTATAAATAAAGTCTTTATTCTAGTCCTGAGTAATTCACAACAAATTTGGCATAATGGTGAAAACGTTTTATAATTAGAAAAAGACTGTCCTCGCCATTCATAACAACATCTCCGTATTGGCTCCGGAAATCCGGGGTTGGATTTTAGTTAACCTGAATGTCAACTGCACCAAAGGTGTTTCCTGTGTGAATAGGGCACACCGTAGACTAGTCTCTGCTCGAGTAATCTATACATCCGGGCGAATCGTGTAGTTTATCGACGTAACAGGTCGGACTTCTCTAGGTAGGTCATCGTCTGGAGGCAATACATTTCTCTACAACTCCGGGGATTGTATCTTCCGGGGCAAAAAGTTAAGAGATATAACATATGGTAAATACCATGGCAATAAAACGTCTCGGACATAGACTGCTCGGGTACACTATACCTTTGTAGGTTCCCATAACTTTGCGTACATACAAATATGTATGAGCATGTGTTAAAAAACGGCCACATTTTCAGGTTCCAGGTCCCTGTGACATTGACTTTTAACTATATGACCCCACGTTGCAATATGGACATCTCCATAATGATGCTTCTTACTACGTTTGAAGTGTTTTGGCGATGAAAAGCGGACAAGTGTTTTCACATTCAGGCCATGTGACCTTACCTTTGAATATATAACCCCAAATTACAATAAGTAAAACTTAACCTTATACTAATGAAGTTTGATGAAAATCAAACAAGGGTTTTGGGAGATGAAGAATAGACAAGATTTTCAAGTTTGAAGCTTCTGTGACTTGAACTTGAATCAAATGACCTCAAATGACAATTTACACCACTCGATTTCCAGCAAGTTTAAGGCAATTCCATCAAGGAGTTTTGCCAAGAAGAACGGACAAAGTAAAGTAAAAAACGGACAGACAGATGGACGACAAAGAAAAAAAACCCGGGGCAAACATAGTTATAATACATACATCCAGATACCGACCTAACTATACTTACCCCACTACGTTAGAACGTCCATAGGTGTTGCAACATAATCATACATTTCTTAATAATTAATACAAACACATTATTTCAAAAAGCTTGTAAAGATATTTCAGTATCGATTTACAACGTATCTCCAGTGGAACAGAAAGCTTCTAACTACTGCTAAGCATTCAGTCAAACACCATTTATGTTTTGAGTTCTGATCTGTGTCTCATTAATAAAAGCTCGTAGTAAAATTACAGATAATTGCAAACATTGGAGTACAGTTGTGCTATTTTGTCCTAATGGCACAGTGAGTTCTCAGAAGAAAATATAGTTGTGATTAGCTAGTGGATTGCGCTGAGCGGTTTTACAGATCATGACTATATCAAAGCATTTTACCACAGTACATTTCACAGTACATTTCACCGATATGATAACGGCGCCAAAGTGCACAAAAATGCAAGCAGACAAAATCGACCACCTTCCAAACCGCTGAGCGGAGAACTATAATAATGATTATGTTGAAATAAATAAAATCTTACGTCAAGTAATATGCAAATAATTGGAAAATCTACTGGTAAACATTATACTAAGTTAAATATGCGGATCCGATGGTGTATTATCTTTTACCTTTTGTTACTTATAGATCCGCTGACTTTGATTTGTATCTGCAAGTGTATGTCCGCTAGACATATAGTCCCGACTTACTGTACTTAACCAATGAATAAAGTTCGGGTTAAAAGCCTCGTTAACTCCTTCATGTACCGTTCATTCTGTTTCGCTTTAAGCACTTCTTTCTGCACATCTACTCTTGGCCTTTTCTGATATTATAATTATTTTTCAGGCAAACATACGGAACATAGATCGCACATTTTCTACCGGAGGTCAGTTGACTGCAACATATCCGACCGTTGTGACAGCGTTTTTTGACTCTGGACCTTTTATAAAGAAAAATCTTCGCACGCGAACATTTTACTTTAATACGGCAAAGATATTTAGATATCTAAAAAATGTGCTCATTACGTACACAGATTCTGAAGATTTTTATTATCATATAAAAAATATAAGAAGTAAAAAGTTGAATATTACAAAAATATTCTTGATTCAGCGATCTTCTATCTGGTTTTTTCAAATTATTGACGAAGTCGAAAAGATATATAAACGTCGAAATATTTCTATTGCCATTAACAACACCAAGCATCCTATCTACGATTGCACTAGGCATGCTAAATTTTACTGTTTGAAGAAAGCAGCAGAGAATAATTATTTTGGCAATAAGTATATAATGTGGTTAGATGCAGGATACTTTATGAAACGCAGTTCAAAAAATCCGTTCTTTCTTAAAATTCCTTGTGATTTTAATGATTTGAAAATAGCAATGACTAACATATATATTGGAGATCAGCAACAAAAGATTATGATGGACATAGTCAATCATAAACATGTTCTCTTTGCAAGCGGATTAATTTTCGGTGAAAGGAAAGTTGTGTTAAAGTTTTCTACACAATATAAACGAGGAGTTGAATACTATTTAGCAAAGAACTGTAGTGGCGACGATCAGAATATCATATATGCTTTGTTTTTTAAAAGGGACAGAGAAGCTCCAGAAGCAGAGGTTGAGCTACAGACTTACGGATCCAGTGATAACCGCGACTGGCATTTTTTAGGAAATCTCATGATAGAGGAAGAAACGACATTATGCCAGCAGTGAACGTTGTTGCCGGTTGGCTCGAAAGTTTAAGTACAAAACCAAGAAGATACATTGAAGATTTTAGACTTTTATTATTTTGTTATACGATGTCTATCAAACTACGTCAAACTAAAGCAGTAGACATTTAAAATTGAAATGCAGTTTACATATTCAATCGCTAAAACTGACATTAGCATAAAAACATCCAATAACACGTCTTTATGTTATAAAGCATTATTAAACCTATAGCATACATGAAATAAATGGAAACTATAATATATTCGATATATCATATCTACCTTCAATTGGCCTACATAAATGGACCTAAACTAACAAATCAGTCACCAGGCAAACGTTCCCGCGACGATTTTACCGGAACTACAAAAAGGCGCTTTTGCAAATTGACGTATATGTGCGGACTTATTATTAGGACGCGTTCGATAGCTATTACCGTAACACGGCTCCCCAAATTAGTGAAACTAATTTCAAATACTTTAACAAACTGATCCTTAAACGCCTAAAACTTATTTGGCTCCTTGACGGGGATAACTTCGGACTCCTGCAATAGGACTATTTTATGAATTGGACGCCCCAAGAAGGCTATCTCGTTTTCCCTTTGCGTTAGTACTCGAAGTGGCCAAAACAACTTCCACCTAGCGCACCAGGCCATCATCTTCCTTGATCGTTTCAGCGATCCGCTTAAGGCGCCACTCATTACGCGGTTGATTTTCTTCAAATATTTACACGATATCTCCTTCGCAAGCGTTTCGCTTGGGAGATGTCCATTTCTTTTTAACCTGCAAATTTTGCAGAAACTCTGTTTTTCAACGATTCCAGCATTGGTATACAAGACATTGTACACGCCGCCATCGTCTACGCGAATAAACATCAGTATTTTGGAACTTTCCAGGTGGAGGCAATTCTACACTATATTTCATGGTAATTTATTGATTTTCTATTTGTGTTAATGGCAAAAGCGATTGCGGTTCATCTACATTTTCGACAGTAATAGGACGACTATTAACAACTGCAGCGGCTTTTCACAATGTTTCGTCATTTAAGTGTGTACCGTGCCTTTGAAATAATGAAGCAATTGCATTTCTAACTTACCTTATTTGCCTTTCCTATACCCCATCCATGTGGCTTGCATGCGGAACATTCGTCTTTAATTCAACTAGATCACAATTTTCCTTTGAACGAAATTCCTTTATCCTAGCTTCATTTAATTCAGCTATTGCTTCTTCGAGTTCATTCTTGGCATCTACATAATGTGTACCTCTGCCAGAACATAACTGTCGTATAGGTCCACGAATTGAAAAGAAACGTCTCAGGCAGTTTATGAATGAGTCTGTCTCAAGTGAAATTTGCAGTTTCGACATGCACTGCCTTGCACAACATACATTTGACCAAGACCTTTTAAGCTCTTTGCGTCCTTCCTTGATATGAAATGGACCAAATACACAAACTTACACTTAGACAGCAAAAACCTTACAGCTGAACTTAAACCAATGACCCAAAACCCAGCTGACCTCAATGCGACCGTGGTAAGACTTCGTCCTTGATGCGAAATAATCTTTTCAGTCACATGACAGTTTCTATGAAGGATAACGGGATATTTCATGCAGTCAGGAATAACTGTATATCGTATGCGATCTCCTACCCGTATAACACCATCTGAATCTAAAAAATGGATCTAAATTGCATAAATGAGATGCATTCCTCAATGAAGCGTGTCTCACCGACAATCCCTTCCTATCATTTGGGACAGCAAATACTTGTTTTTCTTTAAGCACTTTTATTTCGTCAGAAAAATACTCTCTTTGACTTAACTTAATAATTTCATGTTCTGCATTTTCAAGTTCATCTTCCGTGACTGACTGAAAACAAACCGGAGTTTTGATGTTCTTGGTAACCTGTTTACACTTTCCGACAGTTTGACTGAGAAATTTAGACTTAAACCTTAAACACAATGCTATGGCTTTTTTTGCAGGATACCAGTTAGAGAAATATATTAAGCGTTCAAGAACCAATGGGAACTGATGTTGTTTATTAGAAGTCTGAAATGACTGAACTTGTTTCAATTATGGGTTATCAGGCTTAATTGTAATATCTATGGCTACAGGTATCTAAGGTAACCATAGGAAATCTGGACCTTTAAACCATAATATACTATTCAATTCCTTAGCATATGCGCCTCTAGAAGAAATGTCTGAAGGATTTTGTTCAGAGGCAACGTAACGCCATTGACTAGTTCCAGTCTTTTCCTTGATTTGTTGCATTCTATTAGTGACAACATATTGGAAACGTCTGGATTCATTGACAACTTTGCTATCAGCCATATAAAAATGATCAACTTTGTCATAATCAAGTGACAGCTCAAGACGGGCTATTGTTACAGGATGTTAATGACACAACCCTCGACTTTCCCATCAAAAAGGAACAGTGAACCTCACCTTCTTCACTAACCATTCGAACATAAGAACACTGACCATACCCAACAAAGCTTGCATCGGAAAAGTGTTGGAACTCTACAAACTGTACCTTTCCAAAACTTTGTGGTTTCAAACATCGGTTGACCTTAATATAAGCAAGACCATTAAGGCTTTCACACCATCGCTTCCACTTTACACGTAAATCTTCTGGTAAAGGTTTATCCAAGTCAAGCATGTCAGCACACATTTGCTGAAAATTAACTTTCACATTAACACAAGAGGGGCAATAAAACCTAAAGGATAATACAGAGAACCAATTGAGGACAGAATTCCACTTCTAGTTAAGGAACGATCACGAAGGACAACACGAAACTAGAATTCATCCGATTCTATGCAACATAAAATACACAAGGCACGTTCGATAGGAAATCTATCACGAGCCAAATCAATGTCATTCAAATCCCTCCCACGGTCTTCAGGTTTCAAGTACTCGAGTACTTCCTTTCAATTACTAACAATTTATGAAGCTTCATGCCACTACGGCTACACATTAATTTGCTATTTTTTAATTAAGTCAATGGTTTAACGGACTAATGGAAGAGATTTCAACCCATCGTCAACACAGAAGTCCCCACGTAAGAAACCTGCATCCTCTTTACCGCAATCAGACTCATTACCTACAGCACTTCGCTGAAGACCAAAATATAAGCACCCAGGGGACTATGTAGCACCAAATAAGTGAACTGTCATTCGATATTCTGACGGTTTCCCACTGACATATTTACTAAAGGTTTCTGGAAGTGAGATTTGTTCTTGACTATTAACACCGCGCATCAAAAGGACTGCCAACAATCTTGTTTTTAGCAAACATGGTAGACATAGTCAATTTAACCTCTGCACACAAGAGCGTCACACGTACTGTAAATAATGAAAGTAGTGTGCGATTGAGTGTCTGAAAATGCATACACTAATCTTTCATTATCAGGTCTGTCACGATGAGACAAATAAACCGGGACCATCATTGAACGCATGCTAGTTGTTGCAATGCTTCTAAGGACAGTAGCACCTGAATAAGATGCCTTAACAACAGGTGACGGGTTGTTTACTTTGTCTCTTTGCTAGTCATTTTTGAGGGAATTCTCAATAATATTGACTTGTTTCTTGGATTAAATGTGTTAAAATGTAGGATGGAATTTGGAACACTCATACACTTCATTCTTTGTTTGTAGTACTTGAAGATATGGCCCATAGACAAACAACAAAACACAAACCTGTATCTTTAGCAAAAGACTTTTGTTCATCTACAGTCTTTCTCAAGAACAAATTGCAAAAATCTAATCTATGAGACCCTTTGCAGAAAGCACAAGCACGTTTAATGGGAGACTTTCTCGAGACTTGATTATCATTTGTTCCTGAACGTAAAGAGCGGCTTCTTATGGGACCTTGTTGCTGTCTGTAAGGTGTCTTACATGGCATTTTTGCTTTCCTCGATTCGTCACTGGAACCTGTACTCCTTAGTGAAACAAGAGACGTTACAGGATCACTTGCAATTGTGGCCTCCTTGGTGACAAATTCTACAAAGTCCTTAAATGTGGGAAATACATGGGTGAACTCCCTTTTTCAACAACAATTCTATTCCATCGGGTTATAAGCCACGCGGGTAATCTGGACCAAAGCTTACGTTTTCAAAACTGTCATTTAAAACTTCAAGACTTTGAACAGACTGCATTGCATTTCAGCACTGGCGAAGAAAATCTTAAAATTTGACCAGACCATGTGAATCCATTGAAACATTTTTTGGCCATTTATCAAATCTCTCGTGAAAGGCGCGTGCAATGGTGGAATGATTTCCAAATCGTTCACCTAGCAACTTTCTAGCATCTTCATAAGCATCTGCGGAGGACAGGAGAAGATAACCATCAATAACATCTTTTACTGGACCGGTCACATATCTTTTAGGATAATATAATCTTTCAGACTGGGGTATTTGTTTACCTTGAATAAGAATCTGAAAGGCAGACTTCCAAGTCGTATCTTTTAACGGATCACCTGCGAAAATACCGGATTCTAAAGGTGGAAGTCTACTAAGTTGAAACTGTTCTGCAAAGGATTTAGCAATATCAACAACATTTTAATCAATTTGATTGTGAGCTAATGTTCCATGTGCAGTGTGTAATATAGAATTTGGAACACTATAGGTAAGTAATGTATAAGAAGAGGTTGGCAGTTTGCTAGGTGAGCCAGCTGCGTGTGTCAATGCTGCACTGTCTTTAGTACTATTACAAGTGGCAGGCGTAAACTGTGAAAAGAAATCTGCAGCCGAGGGATTTCGACAAGTTGAAACATACCCTTTAACTTCAGACTATAAATCTGAGTCAGATGATATAAGAGGTTTGCCAGCACTTGCTGTACTGCTGGTGGGAACAGATGTAAATACACTGCTTCTAGGAAAAGATGGGTGTACACTGCTTGTAGGAACAGTTGTGTATATGCATTGCCAGTAACAGTGTTTCTTAAACAAGTGTCAGACTTCATGTTAATGAATATTGTCATAAATATTTACATGCCGTCTGCTGCAATGGATATTTTCCTGGGCCGTACTATCGGTAGTAGAAATTTTACGGTATACTTCACAAATAAAATGCGTTTGCCAAGGTAACTGTTCTTATTTGCAAATGCCCCAATTGATATTCAATTGAATAATGTATTTCACTATCAGTAACTGAGTAAGCCTTTTGTCATATTTTAATTATGTACCATGAAACAGTCAAGGGTACATATAGGTCGTTCGACTCTGAAAAACTTACTATAGCCCTTCCTGCTGTCAGAAATGATGCACTATCAATAACCAATAAGATACGCATCAACGTATTTGGTGTTCTGTATAGTAAAACTTGTAGTTATGTTAAAACTCTTAAAAACTGTTACTTCCATAGTTCCAGAACAATACAGTAATTAAAATAGTTAATACACTGCAACTCTTTTATAAGGCGCGTCGATATAATGCGAATCCCGTTATAACGCGGGTGGGTCTTGGCTCCAAATTGTTCGGGTTGACCAAAATCATATCTGACAGATTAGCATTATCTAGGTACAAAGTGTTCGAAACGTAAATAAACAACATGACAGGTAGCAAATTGGTCATTGTCATAGAACATAAAACAGTTACGGATGTCTGGTGTCAATGAGGCTTTCACGGCTACGTTATTCACAAGCTGATCTCTTTTGTTTTTTTAAACTGTAAACAACATCTTTCGTTATTAACAGTTACGTATTGTAAATAACAATATATGTTGACAGTTTAAAAAAAACACACCATGAATAGTGTTATTTTGCTGTGTAGTCGTGTATTTACTACTGGAACTTCAGAACAGTTATAATAGTTGTTGTGGGTAAAGTTACATAGACAGTTCGGTTATAACATATTATAAGTTAGCTTTTGGACAATTTATCAGTGACGACAAGTATTGCGAGTCTCTCATCCATTAGACTTCTTTTAATTTCATGATTACACTGAAATTTAGACTGAACAGTTCTTCTACAGTAAATATTCACGCACAAGTCTGAATGTTGAGTCTGTATTCACTATTCACTATAAACGGTTAGTGTGAACATATTCATTGCTACAAATGATACATAAACGATATTAAGTCATTCGCAGATGAAATTAAAAGGACTACATAACATTTAAAGCAGATGGGGTCGGCATAATCGTTTATTGGACTGCTCATCATTTCGAAAAAGAGATATCTACATTCCGCTCTGAAAAGGCATCGTTACGGGAGATGTTGATCTTTGGGATTCATTGTGACGTTTTTCGTATACCTAAATCACAGAACTTTTACATAGGAAGAAGAAATGCACAGTGCTAATACTGTATGATACCGAACTTTTGACATTTACTAAGTGTTCTAGTGGCCAAGAGTCAAGATATCCTGTTTCATCAGAGTTGTGAGTAAAATGTATTTGATAAAATGTTCACAAATTGCAGTTTCAACTGGTAATTTATACATTTTCAGTACATTAAGTTAAAGTTTTCATTGCCAGATTGCATAAAACTGCAGTTTTTGATGTTTTCTGTATGCTATTGTTAAGATTGTAAGAAAGGTTTCACTTTGCATGCATCATTCAAATTAAAGTAATAATTCATCCTTTATTAACTGGTGGAGGTACTTAAATAATATCTCAATCTTCTAATAAGCATCTTCCTTCTAAGTAATTCTGTAGGATATGCTGCTATTTTGAATTCTACTTGAAAGACGAGATAAGTAAAATTCATTTAAAGGTGCTATTTACAACAGTTTCAGCAGTTATTCTAATTTAAAAAGTCTGCTTGGTCAGGTTGTGTATTTAGTTCACTTGAATGTTCAAAACACGGTGCATCTTTTAGAACAATAATAGCTGTTGTGACAGCCCTGGATTGGTTGTGATAAATCAGCAGTTTTCAGTCAACTGTTGTGGAGTTAATTTTGTCATAAGAAATTCTGTTCCTGAATGGTTGTTGGATTTTACCTGTGTGATGTCATAAACACATGATAGATATCGAATTGTTTTATTGGTGGACTATATATCAGACTGACCTTTAACACAGTGACCTGATAAATGTGTAGTATTGGAAAATTGCATGTAGTTGTCTTACCAGTAGATATAGGTAGTGTATTGAGAATTTATTGGAAAACTTTTGTGTGTATTATATGCATTAACTGATAAAAGAATTCAGTGCATACTTGGAGAAATGAAATTGATTTAATTTCAATTTCTGTTCTTCTAGTGAAAAATTGAATGGAAAACTGACTGCTGTCGGTAACAATTACTGATCATGTAAAAAGAAAAAACATTATATTGCGGGAAATAAACTTGATTGAATTTCAATTTATATTTCTAGAATGGCAGTTGAATTATAAATTCACTGGTGTTAATTCTTTAATGCCTTTACTTTAAACAAAGTTTTGACATTGAACAGTCGGTTAGTCACACTTAAAATATTTGAGTGCAGTTTGAGTGCAGTCAAATTTAAAATATGTGAGTGTAGCAGGGTCATTTTTACAGCTTTTTACTTATTTCTCCTTGACTGGTTTTATTGTGTCATAAGAGCTAGGTTGAACAGTTGTTGTGTAGTTCATTTGTACTTATGAGTTTCAATCACTCTTTCCAGGAACTTGGCTATTTTTTATCTGAGTACTTTCGGATTATTGGCCAATGAGATTGCGGCTTTAAGGTCAGGTGGTTATCATGTGATCCAGTATTTTTGCAGTTACCGCCATGTTTCAATCTGGTCATGATGTACATGGACAGTGTTCCAAGAAGTTTCATATGTTTTAAACATTGTTTTTTAGAGGTTGAAGTCAGTGACTGGTTGTATTGGTTAGTATGATGTAGTGTGGTTGTACTGATTGATTTATTGAATTGCGTTATCGGTTGACGTGAGTTTGTTCACTTTGTGGATTTTGCCCGATGTGTCCATTTTCACAGTATTTCGTGAAGGCTTCTGTAATAACTGGTCTACGACTGCCATTCTCTTTTCTATTAAACTGTTGCATGAATATCCTGGTATTAACATTACAGCACAGTTCAGCAGTTTCATCACAGTTCCAAGTTGGCCGAGAGTGGTAGTGGAGAAGTTGTATGGTGTGGTGTAGACTTTGTGTCTACTGTGTAGACAATACAGAGTGCATGTCAGGGTTCTTGTTTTACAAACAAGGTATGTCATATTTATTGTATTACATGTATTTTGGGATCAACTAGTTAGCAGAAGTATACCTTGTAAGTTTATTACTTGCTGGTACCGCTGGATGTCACTGAACAATCTATTTATATGTAATGTAATGTTTTAATACTTTTAACAGACTTTTGATAAATATACTAAGATGTGTACATTATATTAAAATGATTAATTGCTTGAGTAAAGGTCTATTTTATTTAAAATATAACAACGAAGGTCAATATATGTTTGAAGTAAAGGATATCTTTTGTCAATATGATATCTATGATATCATTGTGATATCTTGAATCGAACTGTTAAATTATAAGTTGTTATTACTGTTTTTCAGACCCAGGATTTACATTTGTTATAAGATGTCAGATGGAACTAAGCTTGACATTATTTGTGGTGATTTATTTAATAAATCTAGTGAACCTTTGAGAAGTTTTGTCAATTCTCGTGCCTGCTAGATTGGCGCCCAACGTATATAACCCAAGTTTGGACATACTATAGAAAGTATATTGCAGAAAATGTTCGTTTTCACGTTATTGGTGAAGTCGACTGGTCAGTGATCAAGAATGGTAAACGTTTGATTTGTGGTAAATAGAGAATATAAGGTTACTGTCTTTTGATAACGGTTGATATCGGACGAGGATGATATCGGCCAGGGAAGCCGAGGCTTGCCGAGGCTTTCTGGTCGATATTCATCCGAGTTCGATATCAACTGTTATCAAAAGACAGTAACCTTGTATTCTATTTATTATGCAGCTGACTTCAATTTTCCCTTTTCACAATTAAAATCAAAGAAGTAAATTAAGTGATTTACGTTGTGTTTATGACGTCATCAACGATTTAAATCGGCGTTTTAAATCAAGCACCGTTAATCATATTAATGTCTTGCTTTATAGGAAATGCTGAACATTAAAACATACCTAAAAAGCATTTGTACAAGTTTTAGAGGCGGCTTATAGCGTTTCAGCTAATATAATTCAAGTAATAAGACGTTATTGGGAAAAAAGGAAGGGGTGAAAAAATGAAAATCAACTTTATCTCGAAAATTGCTTCGAAATTGCTATAGATGGATAGATAATGATCTAACTAAGAAAATGAATACCCACAACACTATATTTAATTCAAAAATAAAAATTATACAGTCATTTTTCGATTTTATGTGATGTGCGGTTTGCTTGTATTCCCAGAAATTTTAATGAAACGCACCTCTGTAGTCTTAAGTAGCTACCGAAAAGTTAATTTATTGTGTAGCGTGTAAGAAATCCACAATAGCCTAGATATTATATCATAAATCTCACATAATGTCTAAAGTGGGCGGGGCCTAAAACGTGATATCAGGACAGTGTCATAATAACACTGTCCTGTGATATCAGACGTCGCGATATCAACAAATATCAGACCGGCGTTATCGGGTCTACGTCATGGCAGTTGCATAATAAAGCGCATTATCGTTAACCAAAGTTGGATTGTGTTACTTCAAGATGACTTTAGCCATGGCGAAGAGGAGCAACAAACCTTTGTGACTATTTAACATACTTCAGGAGTGATGAATGTGACTGTGACAGTTTGAGGTGTTTTAAATTCAGACGCAGTGTTATTAGACGTTAGCAATAACCAGTGGTACCAGTTAACTAGTATTGGTGAGTTAAAACATATTTTTTTCCTGGGTCACTATTTTTTGCCCATATTGTTTTAATACTTTAGTTACCAAGTTAGTAGACTACAAATAGAGATGGTTTGCTATTGATGGAAAGTCTTTTGTGTAAGAAAGATTAAAATACTGTACATGTTAAGGCATGTAGGTGTCAGTCTTTTGTTGTCAAGATAAGTAACATTAGCTGATTAGTTACCAGTTTCAGTTAATTGGTTTTGCACCAGTTTTAATTTTGGCAGAATAACCTGCTTGTTCAGCTTTATATTATTTAATGAGCTAAAGGAGGTTGAGAGAAATCAGGTACAGACAGACAGAATTAATATAAACAAGTCAGATATTTAAGTAATTTTTAAAATCAGCTTACTTATATTTTAAGCAGTGACCAAGGATATATTTTTTTAAGTGTGACAACTGTAAAGTAAGTGAGAGAAATCACTGCACTTAAATATTAACTTGGTGGAGGTAGTTAGTGCATGAATAATCTCCCCTTTTTAATTAGTAACTTTAATACCTTACTCTGATTTAATATATTTTCTAATTAGAGGCAGTTCAATGTAGACCACGTTTTCAGTAATATTTATACAGGTATAACCGTTATTCCTTTTCGGTATTGTGTGTTTTCAGTTTTATGGAGGAGTGTAGATTGTGATTTACCTTGGTGACCTTTGACCTTGGATACAAATTCATTCTACTATCGGTGGTTCTTAGTGTTGCAATTAGTTGAACTTCTGTTTTAATTGGTCGAGTGGCTGTTCTCTGTGGTTCAATTCAGTTTTGCCATTTATAAATTTTGTATGTGTGTACATGCAGTTGTTTTTTTTTTCAGATAAAACTTACAGAAAAGTACAGATAAACAGAACAGAGATTTGTTTACAGATATTGTTTTCAGATTGACAGTTTGGTAGAACAGATAACAGATTTATAAAGAACAGAAGACAACAGAGTAAATATTAATACAGTAGAAATTAGTTGTTAGGAATATACATGTAAACTGATTTTTACAAAATGTCAGTTTATTGTGACCAAGATTTGTCTGTGACATACTGACTCTGAAAATTGTCAGTTATAGTGATCAACCTTTGTCTGTGATGAATGGTTATAGTACTGTGTCATTTGTGAAAGGTTTCGAAATAAGAAACAGAAATAATTGAAATTGAATTTGAAATTATACCCGGATACTTGGAAACAGCATGAAAACTTTGAATAAATGTGAAAGTATTAACGTCGCATTACGGAAGTGAATTGAATAGAACATAGTTCGATGAAAGCCTAATTGGTTTATCAGCATAGTCGGAAAAGGGGAATTTGTTAAATAGACTTTGATCACATACTGAAAGCATTTCAAAGGAAGTTGTTTGAATTTTGAAATTGTTGTAAGGAGCAGCACTGACACACATTCAAATACATCAGTGAAGAAAAGCCACAGGCTTATCAGCAGTTGTATTTTGCCAAGGAAGGAGTACATTTTTGAACAGCAGCATTTATGTTGACAGTCTACATTGTCATTTTATGAATATAGAGGAAGGATAGAAAGATTAAAGGAAGATAGTGTTGATGTTTTGTTGAAAAAGGGAGATAATTCAGTGTATTGAAATTAGTTACCACTATATATATATTGCAAGTGGAGTGACAGAATTAATTTGAATTCAATAATTTGAATTTACTAGTTAAAAGTGAGTAGACACTTATGAAAAGCTAGAAAAATATCAAGTTGAGAATTATACTTCACAGTTGTCTAACTGATTGAAAAGGAGTTGTTTCTTGTGATAAGGAGTAAAGAGAGCTAGAATTGTGACAAAACTGCCTATTTAGTTGTAACAAGTTGTGGTGATAATTGAACTTTTTATTTTTGGGAAAGTCAGTGAATTCGTAAATAACTTTGTTTATTTTAAAGAAGTGAAATAGAACATATTACAACAGAAATAAGGATGGCAGAAGGAATTATAAAGGAAGATGTGACGGAAGATCACCTGAAATTGCTAGATGCATTTCAGAAACTAGGAATCAAGCCACCTAATATAGAAGGAAAAGAAGATTTAGAACATTATATGAAGTTTTATGTCAAAGAAGTAGAGACAAGTTCTAGTAAACCAAAGTTTACTTCTGTACCTAGAATTTCTGTCTTCTACGGTGAACAAGATAAAGGAGAAGTTAACTTTTTAACTTGGCAGTATGAAGTGAACTGTTTACGTGTAGAAGGAACATGTGGGGTTCGTTTTGGGGGGGCTGCGTTTTTGGTACGTGGCGTTCCCTGTTTGATATTATTTTTGTTTTTATACACTGAAGAACAAATTCTAAATGGTATAAGAAGATCTTGTAAAGGAGAAACGGCGAATATTTTACGTAGAATGGGCATACATGCATCTCTGCTGGATATATTGAATAAATTCAATGCCACTTACTCCATGTTGGAAACAGGAGAGTCTATATTACGAAAATTTTATGCATGTTCACAAGCACAAGTGGAAACTGTATCTGCATATGCGGCACGTGTTGAAGACATTTTCTCACAAGCAGTAGAATTAAAGGCATTGTTAGCTACCTAGGAAGAAATACTTAAGAATGTTCTGTATCAAGGACTTAGGACCAATTTAAAACAAGCTGCAAACTACAAATTTGAAACAGTGAAAGATTACGACAAATTTAAGATTGAACTTCAACAGATTGAGAGCAGTATCAATGAAGAAAAAGATAAAAGATGCAAAAGCAAAGTGTCATGCAACCATGAGAGTAGAAGAAAAATCTAAATTAGGAGAAGTTAAAGACCTTTTAAAGAAGATGAATGAAAGGATAGACTAGAGAAGGAAAAAAATCAGAGCACACAACATCAGTTATATTACCCAAGAGGTTATCAACAAAGAGGTTTAAGAAGAGGTCAGAGGCGGAATTATAGAGGAAATGTTGATGATAGAGGCAGGGGGTGTGTACCATACCGACAAAGGAGACCAACAGGATCAACAAACATGACACCAGCTTGTTACAATTGCAATCAAAGAGGTCATTACGCTAGAGACTGCCCAAACTTAATAGGACACACAGAGAGATGAATTTTCATGACACTTGTGCCATACTACAAGAAACAGAAGATACTTCATTGCCAGATTTTGTGGACATCACACCATCTGTCATACATTATACCTACAAGAAAAATGATAAAGTAATGGTTAACATTTCAAATGTAACAACACATTCTATAACAGTATCACCTAAAAACAAAAATAATATCAAACAGGGAATGCCACGTACCAAAAACGCAGCCTCCCCAAAACGAACCCCACAGCACCCAGAAGTGCACACCACCAACACACACACACACACACACGCACACGCACACACACACGACACACACAACCACGCACACACACACACACACCACCACCAACACACACCAGCATACAAAGCAAACACACGAGGACAAAACGAACAATTAAAGGAACACAGTGGGGCACCGCCTTGGAACGGTCAGTGGCAAAAACACCACTGGGGAGCTTAAACCGGTTTATGGTGCGCACCCAACCTCACTCTTACCCCCACCATGTTCCAAAGTCACAGGACAGTGTAAACAAAAGCAATCCCTGCCAGGCGAATCCCCAACACACGCAACGGAAACAAAAGGCACGGCACGCAAAACACAAAAACGCTCGTGCACAAATATACAAAAAGCAAACCTTGAGAACCAAAAAACGTATGTACTCAATGCATTTGCAGAAGGCAGAGCACCAAGAGAAACACCCTTAAGGGCCCGACGAAACAGGCCAGAGGACAGAAATCAAAACAGTTTCGTCCCAGTGGGATTTAAAAACTGCCCATCACAGAGTCCTCCCCCTCTTCCGTCAGACACAATCAAAGAGGGAAGCATAGCGTCAATTTAAGGAAATATACAAACATTCACTCTTTCATCTGCAGCAGTATTTCAAACATGGAAATACTCCATGGATATTGTAAAGTTTTAGAAGCCAGTTTCAAACTGTTTTTCCCTGTAACAATTCCAGGTTTTAAAGATAGTTCGATTTCGTGTTAGTAATGGATATTTAATGGATAGACAGCTGCCGCAGACTTGTTTCGCATTACGATCTACAATCTAAAACGTATTATCGTGTTTCTAATGTTATCTGTTTCCTGTTTTGAACATATATTTTGCCATGGTATCTATACTTAATCAACATGTTTCATTACTTTAGTGTAAGTGAAATTTTATACATCACGTTTTTGAATATCGCCCGATTGCTAGATCTAGTCCTATAGGAAAGTTAAAAGAAAGCCACATGTGTTAACACACAGTCATTATTTCTGCTGTAGATACGGTTTTGAAAACCTTCTAAAATGATTCCGATTTGCGAGCAATGCAGATCATGATCTGCTACTATTCGGTATTCTGTCCATTATTTTAACGGTGCTGTCCAAAACGAAAGATGGACAAGCTTATTGCAGAAATATGACAGAGTAAACAGTAATTTCACTGAACGTCATGTTGAGGTACATAGCAGTAAACAGTAATTTCACAGAACTTCATGTTGAAGTACATTGCAACAATATGACAGAATAAACAGTAATTTCACAGAACGTCATGTTGAGGTACATTGCAGAAATATGACAGAGTAAACAGTAATTTCACAGAACGTCATGTTGAGGTACATAGCAGTAAGCAGTAATTTCACAGCCATTTTATGAGAAATTCAGCCAGTTACCATAGACAAGTCAGTGTTCCAGAAATTAGAAACTTAGCAGAGTTCAAAGATATTCCAGGAAATACATATAGAATCAGAGCTTAGTGAAGAAGAGAACCGAAAGATACACGAACTTCTAAAAAAAAAATGCAGACCTTTTCTCGAAGGGAGACACGGATATTGGCGACTGTGATAGAATTAAACATCGCATTGATCTAACAGGTGAAACACCGTTCAAGCAAAGACATCGTCGCATCCCACCATCTATGTTAGATGAAGTACGATCACATTTAGAACAACTTTTGGCTAGTGGTGTTATTTAATCAAAAAGCCCATGGGCATCAAATGTCGTGTTAGTGAGAAAGATAATTTTCTCCGATAGCTTGAACAACATCTGGAAAGACTCAATTTAGTTCTCACAGGACTACATGAATGCAATTTGAAATTGTCTGCAGATAAATGTTATTTTCTACACAAAAGAGTAAAATTTTTGGGACATATTGTAAGTGAAAACGGAGTAGAAACAGACCCAGATAAAATACAAAAGTCAAGAACTGGCCTGTTCCATCCAATGCAGATGAACTTAGATCATTTTTAGCTTTTGCGGGTTACTATAGGCGTTTTGTGAAAGACTTTTCAAAGATAACAAGACCATTAAACGATTTACTTCCTCCAACATCAAAGAAAAAGGGCAATAACAAACAGAAAGAATGGAAGTGGACACTGATAGAACAGAAATCATTTGATAATCTGAAAGAGATACTAACGTCACCACCTATTCTGGCGTACCCAAATTTCAGTCTACCATTTGAGTTAAATACAGACGCATGCAACACCGGATTAGGCGCAATTCTTTATCAGCATCAGGGGACAAAGAACAAAGTAATTGCATATGCTAGCAGAGGTTTGACCAAATCTGAAAAAACTACCCGGCTTTTAAATTAGAATTTTTAGCATTGAAATGGGCTATCACAGATAAATTTAGCGATTACCTCACAGGAAATCATTTCACAGTGTTCACTGATAATAATCCACTTACCCATATACTCACATCAGCCAAACTAGATGCGACAGGACAACGGTGGTCCTCAGCCTTAGCCGGATATGACTTTGATATCATCTACAGACCAGGACGTAAAAATGCAGATGCTGATGCCATTTCTGGATATCAGCATGAAAAAGCTACATATGTAGAAGGACAGTATATCAAGATAGGAAATGAAACAGTAAATACCATATGTACGTCTTGTAATAGTAATGCATACATAAAGACCCTACCGTCTGCAGCCATCAACATCATTGATACAACAGATACACCTGGAAAACCCATGGCTCAAGTAGAAATGGGAGAAATTCGTAAACATCAGAGGGAAGATATACATATTGGAAAATGGATAAATGCAGTAATAGACAAAATGTTACCACACATTAAACATTTCACTAAGGAAGATAGCATTATGAAAACGAATTTTCACAGTTTGAGATTAATAAGAGGTGTGCTTTTTAGAGAAGTGACTGTAAATGACCAGAAAAACAAAAATAATATCAAACACAACAACTAGTTCTACCTGAAGTGTATAGAAAAACAGCATTGATTGGTTTGCACAATGAAATTGGGCATCCTGGAAGAGATAGGACTATGTCACTTCTTAGAGAAAGGTTCTTTTGGCCTGGCATAGCAGTTGACTGTGAAGAGTGGATCAAGAAATGCAACAGATGCAATATGAGAAAGTCCAACGACAAAGAAAGAGCACCGCTTGTGAATATTGTAACATCTAATCCATTGGAACTAGTCTGCATGGATTTTCTAACCTTAGAACCGTCAAAAGGAGGAATTGCCAACATTCTTGTGATAACTGATCACTTTACAAAACTAGCTTTAGCCATTCCAACAAAAAACCAAAAATGCAAAAACAACAGCAGAAGCATGTTTCGAACATTTCATCGTTCGTTATTGCATTCCTACTAGAGTTCACTCAGATCAGGGAGGTATCTTTGAGTCGTCACTTATTAAAGAACTTTGTGAATATTATGGCATAGAAAAATCGAGAACCACACCGTACCATCCGAGCGGCAATGGAATTTCCGAAAGGCATAACAGAACCTTGCTCAACATGTTAGGGACACTTGCTCCTAGTAAAAAGCCAGATTGGAAAGACACTTGCCTACCCTTGTATATGCATACAATTGCACAAAGAACGAGTCAACCAAATTTTCTCCATTTGAACTTATGTTTGGCAGATCTCCAAAACTCCCGATTGACTCTGTTTTCGAAAAAGCAAATGAAGAAACAGTAAATCAACATACCACCGAATATGTTGATCAGTTAAGAAAAAGCATGGAGTCAGCAAGATAAATAGTAAACAAATTCACAAATAGTGCAAGACAAAAGCAAAAAACACACTATGATAGAAAGGCAAAAGCGACAAAGATACAAGTAGGTGATAAAGTTCTTGTGAAGATTTTGGCATTTGAGGGTCGACACAAAATAGCTGATAAGTTTGAAAAAGAACCCTATGAAGTGATAGATCAACCGAACATTGATATTCCCGTTTTTGAAGTAAGAACAACAGGAGGTAAATCGAGAGTGCTACATAGAAACAATAATACGACTTCCGGTAAATGTGGTGCGGGGTTGTGTTTTCCATCAAGTGTTTATCATCATGAATTAAACGTTTTTCATAAGCTGTTGGAGGCTAAAAACTTTACTAGTGTCATACGAAACTTTTTTGTGTGCAGTGGCGGTATGATATGCTGGATTTAATGGGACTAATGAAGTTTATGTGAGCAATTTGGATATTTTGTCTAATGAATGGACGGTATGTACACATTCTCGTGATTCCCGTGGAAAAAAAAACAAAAATAATATCAAACAGGGAATGCCACGTACCAAAAACGCAGCCTCCCCAAAACGAGCCCCACAGCACCCAGAAGTCTTACTCAAATTTTTACAGTTCAGTACACGTTCACTACCTGTCAACTGTCAACTGTGACTATGTGCTATACAATTAACTTTAATGCTTCTATTACTTGTATCAACGTATTTTGACTAGCGAAAACACGACACCAATTTCATCTTCAAAAAAAAACGTACTTTGTCTTCGCCTGTTGATCTTCTTGAAAATAAAAAAAAATAAATTTAATATTTCTCTGTCGGACTTAGATGAAAGTCAGGACTTTCATTCTCATATAGATATGACGTCACCTCCATCTGTGGTTCACCTTGACGAATCTTCAGTTAGGGCCATAACAATAACTTTACAAGTATCTATGCAAGATGAGATGAAAGCTATGATTGACAGTACTGTTAAGTCAATTGGGCAAGGGGTCACCGACAAACTTAAGAAGCAAGTGACTGATCTTGAGCTAGAAAATGAGTCACTTAAAACGGAGGTCGCTGATCTCCGCGGGCAGATTGTGGATCTAAACCTAAAGGCTGATGCAGCTGAACAGTACAGTCGTCGTGACAGTTTACGCATATCTGGTGTACCGGAGGTTTCGGGTGATGAGGTCGATGACACGGATACGTACGTCTTGAACATGGCAACAGCTGTTGGACTTTCTTTAGACCTTTCTGACGTAGCTGTCTCCCATCGTGTTGGTAAACCGAAAAACTTCAAACCCAGGGATGTCCTCGTTAAATTTACTTCTCGTAGATCACGTGACGCAATGTTTAAGAAACGCGTACATCTTAAGAAGAATGGTTATGATGGTGTATTCATTAACGAGGACTTGACCGTCATAGATCTGAATTGTTGTTTTCTGCTCGTAATATGGTTAAAAGTCGCAACATTCTTGGTGCTTGGTCCATGAATGGCATCATCTTCATCAAAGCAGTAAAGGGCATCAAGACGAGCGTACATCGTATTTTAAGCCAAAGTGATCTGGCTCCGTTCTATCACTACTCAGTACCTGCAGATTATGAAAAGATGGTTGAAGTGTCTGCAAAAATTGACTGACTGTGTTCTGAACACTTCATTTGATATCTTGGAACAAAACGTGATTTTATGTGTAATAGACATTTACACGCAATCGAGCTTGAACTCTTCGTATTTAATCAATGATATTTTCATTCATTGTCTTAGTTACTGCATCTTCACACTTTCACTTTATGTGTTATTTAACACCTTTTTGTGTTATTTAATACCCTACATTGGCTATGATAAACATTGTAATACTTGCTGCTAATACAATGTACTTAGTACTTGTAAGTACAGGTGTACTACATGTATATGTATATAATCGGTTAAATTTACGCCAAACACGCTTTTTACGGGCTAAGTTGTTATTTAGTTTATAAACGTGTTATGTCCTAAAGGTAGACATTTAGGTAGTAATTTGCAAGGTCCGTGTTTGGACTGTTCTTACTCAATTTTATTCCGTATATGGAATTAATATTCTTTCACAAACAGATAGTCATGTAATTAGAGATTATAAAAGTTCTTTTTTTTTCTCAATGACTATGTAGTAGTTATACCCTTAAGTATTCTATTACTTCGTCAAATTACCTGGCTTCGTTTTAGATAGCTATGCGAGCAGTCGTGTTTACTTAACGTTTTATAGTATTTTCATTCATTCATAAAGTGTATTATTTAGCGGTCAGATTTTGAATCCAGGCCTAACTGAAATAGTTCTAATGCTCAATAACCGTGGAGCGTGATTTACATATGAATGACTACACATCTCATGTATGACTATAACGAATCATTTTAAGTTCATTCTCAGTGATGAAATGCAGTGTATTTGTTGCGTTAAATTTACGCACTTCTGAAATAAAATTTTCTTATAAGTGAATCTGAAGAAATATTTATTATCGAAACTATAGTTATCAATTTTGAACCACTACGAACTGTCTGTTCATAATAGTCTGAAATGAAAAAAAAAGAATGTTTTTAGTAGAGAAATGCACAGGTATACCTTTTTATCAGGCTGTAGCAAATTTGTAAATTTACATCACTCACAACTCTAGGTTGTTGTTCTTTTTAATGCATTAACAACAATAAATTGATACCATTAAGTTATTATCTATTACCAATTAATTACCACCTTTAACACTTTCATTAAAACTACAGTACAGCACAGGCGAAACCCCGCGCATATGCGTGCATGCGGCATATAAATAAGAGTCTGGAAGCATGGAGATGCTGTGGGAAATCAAACGCGTGACGCGGCATCGCAAATTGTATGCGGCATGCAATTGCTGCATTTGAAAGACACAATAGCAACCAAGCGCGACAACGAGTCCCGCAGCGTCATGCCGTGTGCGGCGTTATGCGGCGTGTAATTTTCTATACAGGTAAGAGCGATGGAATAAAATAAAATGTACTATTGTACATTTGTATCAACTGTGTTTTGCAATAATAATGTACAATGTAATCTATATTGTAACCAATAAATTTTCAGTCTTAAATGTATTTAGTTATTATACCAGTAGGTTTTAGTACCCATAAAAACATGTATGTAGAAACGTGTTTTAGAAATGTGAGATGAAAAAGTTATACCTCACCCCATACGACTATTTGGAATAAATTATTACTTCAATTCGATTATTCCATATCAATGTTTTTCTTACTGTTTAAAATCGTTCAACTTTGTGAAAAGTGTATCTTTACATTTTTTTTACATTTAAAATATTACCTTGGTAATTGTTTAGTTAGGCTAGTAACATGAGTTTAATCATTATCAAAGATGTGCTATATTCCCCGTATGTAATTTTTCCATAGTGAAAATTGTATATAACGTTATGTAACCTTAATGAAGAGTCGACATATACTACATCAAATGACAGTGTACTACCAAGAAGGCAAAGGTTGAAAATAATATAAAAGCATCGTGATCAGTTTAAGTGTTGCTGATTGAAAAAAGATGCTTAAAAGAATAACGACATAAATCAGTATTATTTACTGTAAAATAACGCTGATATACATGAGAATGGGATTTCCTTATCCATAACTTAATGGACATGGTAGATTTATTTTCTCAACGTTTTAATCTCATTTTCGCGCGAGTAAGAATAAATAAGTGTATATACAGGACAGGAATGAAAATTACCCTTTTTCTCGAACCTAACTTCAAAACTGCTATAAATGGATAGAATGATCTAACTAAGAAAATGAATACCAACAACCCTATGTTTAGTTTTAAAAAAGGTTTTACAGTCATTTTTCGATTGTTATGTGGTGTCCTGGCTGCTTTTAATTTACGTAAAAATAGCCCGGCAGCGATGAGAGATAAGTTTAAGATTATCTATTACCGGTAAATGCGCGGAAATAATATGTATCTCATAGGTGAGAAATTTCTTGCCATTTTAGCACACTCTATGTACATGTACATGTATAATGTATGCGGTAATGAAACTTTTATTTCCTCTCTCTCTCTCTCTCTCTCTCTCTCTCTCTCTCTCTCTCTCTCTCTCTCTCTCTCTCTCATAGCGTGTCTCGAGAGCGATAAATGTAGTGTTAAAGTTTGTTTGGCAACCCAGAAAAAATAAATTAGTATAGATTTAAATTACAAATACTTAGCTAGTATTGTTTTCATCGGCGACTGATCGAGTGACGGAAATCAGTACGGATCTGAGTTATAATGAAACGTTGATACGTACATGTACATGTTTATCACTGAAAGAGATTGATAACACACAGGCGTAATCATTTTACATTTTCTGAATTTATAGTGAGGCGGGATGATTGCCAGAAGTATGTGACGTACAAATGCATTACGAGTAATTCTAATATGCCTACGGTATATTTCTATAGTGAATTCGAGTGCATTAATATGATTAAAGCACTCGGAAAAGTAGGCGGAGTTTCGGACATGGAAGTAGCTCCTTCCGACTTTTCTAATTTACTCCCGCGCAAAAATAAAATATAGAAATGGAAATAATATCAGTATAAATACATCAGTCGCATGAAAAATATTTGTTTAAGAACCTAAATATTATTTTAGATTGTGTCAAGTAAGCCTTAGAATACCCTCACCTTGTTTTCCTTAAAAAAAGCCAAGAAATTCAGGATTAACAGTCACACAATGTTTTGATTCCGGGAGACAAAACTATGAATGAAAACGTTTACGTCATCACACTGACGTCATTACTCCACGTTAAAACGTTGTACAGTTCAAATTAACGGTACGCATTTAAATCGATTGGCTGCTTTGTTAGGTTCTGAATCTGACGTCTTCTGCATAATGTCAGTCAGGTATTTCTTTTTTATATTTTATGTATTAGATGATTAAAATAAAATAAGTTTGTATAATATAGTTATGTTTGATATCTTGAATGGTTGCCCGAATAGGGGAGTGAATTCCAACAGCTACTATTTATGCTGTTTTACACATTACCGCCAAACTGAAAAAAGGTCCGTAGTAGTTATGATAGTTTTCAAAATATCGGCTTCTAAGAATCGAAATAATCTATGTCTTGGAGTGCTTTATCGAAATTGAAGCATTTCCCGTCGGTAATGTGCCTGCGTAATAATTCACTCGGGCTTCGCCCTCGTGAATTATTCCGCCAGGCACATCACCTCCGGGGAATGCTTCAATTTCGATAAAGCACTCCAAGCCATAGATTATTTCTTAATCATCACTGCTTCACAAAATATACTTGTAGATACCGTCTACTGTCCGACCTAGGGATACTGCTCCTGGCGATGGCTACTAAGTTATGAAAAACAAACACTAAGAACATAATTATATTTATTTAAACAGAAAACTCTCTATTGTATGTTTTAAACAATGCAGTTTACACAATGCACATTTCTTAAAACGGTTTTTGCATGTGTTATGTAATAACAATGAAAGATAATAGTAGTACAGTCCCTAGAGGTTTTTGTGTGCGTTT
This sequence comes from Saxidomus purpurata, assembly GCA_022818135.1. NCBI lineage: Eukaryota > Metazoa > Mollusca > Bivalvia > Venerida > Veneridae > Saxidomus > Saxidomus purpurata. The sequence continues at coordinate 1,175,725 of JAFMSR010000022.1, read as the reverse complement.
TTTGTGTGCGTTTTTTGTCCAGAGCATTACTTGGTATAGTTGTGTATAGTTGTGTAGAAGGATGGCTGAAGTTTATTTTTTCGAGGGTGGACAGTTAACATCATGTCAGTTTCCATGGAAATCAAGAAGGCGTCCAAGATGGCCGCCGTTTCATGAGGTACTGGTAAATGTTATTTTATCGATTACAGCTAATATGTATCAAATGATGTTGACTTTAAAATGCATGGTAATTGTAGTGTTAATATAGAACTCTACAATGAAATGCTAGTTAAGGTTACTAAAGGTAAAAAATCTGGGTCAATTACGGGTCAAATTGAAAAATAAATGCTATAAAATGCGTTTTTCCTAGTATAGTTTTAATTTGCTTTTGTACATTTCGCTCCAGGCTTATAAAAAGTGTATTATTACAACCTCTGTTCATCATAATTCTATACAAAACTGATTTTATGATATATTATTAATTTATAAGATAATTACGATTGAAAATGTGACAAACGTCAATCGCTAATTTTGCGTAAAATGTGAGCATATATCTCATAAGCACATACTTTGTGTATTCCGGCTTGTATTATATTCGTATATTTTCTTTGTATTCCTGAACGTTTTTGAATATTATAGGCTTTAGTTAAATCATACCACTGATTAGGGTCACAAAAGGTCAATGTCATGGCCATAAAGAGGTAAAAATGTGCAATTACTGTTTGACAACAATTTTAGCTATATAGTTTTAACTTTCCTTCTTAGGTTAGGTCACAGCTGATACATACCAAAATAGTGTATATTTACCTGTGACCAAAGGGATTAAAACAAATTTATATTGTGGTAATATAGCGAGTTCTAAAGTGATACAGTTACTAAGAGTTAAGAGATACCTCCTCGATCTGAATTGACAGAATAATCCATGAACAGCGTATAAATGCCTCTTCTGCACTTGGTAAATATTTGTATTTAGTATTTATAATGCAGATGTAATATTATTGAATTAATGGCTCATTCGTTTAAATAAATCAAGGCTGCAAGTTTATAACACACATGTCACAGTATTTACATTCCAAAATTCTAAGTAATTATACATATTATGATGATCCATTATCAATGTCCAAGCCAGCTGTAAACAATGTAAGTTGGTTACAAGTATCTATGTACATGTGTTTCTTTGCATGGGTTATTAGCAGAAGGCAATGTATGTCAAAGTTAAGTCAGGCATAGCTCCAGTGGGGCTCGAACCCGCAACCTCCGGGATAAGCGGCCGACACCTTGACCTCTACACCACCGCTCCCCTCTAGATACACTTGATTCATTAGTTTTTAATCTAGTCAGTGCTTTTATTAAGACTGCTTGATGTTCATTTCACTGAAATGTTTAGTTATACAGTACTTTGATCTCGTGTATACAATGTTGTTGGACGGAGTGCACGATACACGCACGATGTACGCACGATACACGCACGTTAGACGCACGTTGCACGTTCGGTAAATACACGATGAGCGATTCAGAACGATACACGATAGCGCACGCTACACGATAAACGGATTACACGTTATACGATCACTTTAGGATTTCACATTTTATCAAAATTTAGACCTTTTAATCAGACCGAAAGAATCAGATCAATTAGAAGCTTCGTACCTTAACAATAAAAAATGACATCGATAAGTGTCAAAGATCCACAGTTTTCATATCACAGTATGTGTCAAATTTGAACACCTGTCGGAGTGACTTTGGCAGGAAATTGATCCCAATGTGCGAGAAAATGGGCGTAATTAAAATTAATTGCAATCAACACTTTTCGTTAAATAAATTCTACATTAAAGACACTTTTTAGGACCGTGGCATATAAATGTTCAAATATAATAATCTTATACTGGAACCTTGAATGGATATCAGATTCAATTAGAACCCTGGAGAAGACAAATTTCACAGCCTAGATTATACAGTCTCAAGATGCCATATATGGTATTAACACAGACATGTATGTACATGTAACATATAATCTTATATGGAATTATATGTTTATTTGACATACTGATGATAAAGAAGATACAATGAACATCAATGAATGGTTAATTACTGGTCAGAAAAATGATGTACATTCCATACTTAATTTATCTGATGGTTTTATTCATTTTTACCGATAAGTATGGACGTAAATTTTCAGGCTCTGTAAAAAAGTTTGAAATACTGACGTTTTACCAGGAAGTTCAGAGTGAAATTTATATGTACGGATTGTGAATTTTAAGGATGATTAAATGCCAAAAGGATTTTAAAAGTGAGTTTGAAACTTTGATGTATTTGCTTGATAAACTTCTACACATCACCTTTACCTGTTTACCTGGATTTTGATTATTGATCGAGGATTATCTATATAAAGCAGTGTATACTATGTATTGTACTAGTATAGTATAAACTATCACACCTGTGACTGTGTAGTATTGGTTTATTTTTCTACGGAAGCGTAAAAGGACCACAAAGTCGTGTACAGTTTGCACTTCGAAAACAACGATGGGGATCGACTTAATGGCATATAGAGTTAGAATCGGCACGTTTATGTTGTGTTACAGAACATGTACGAGGCAAATAAAATATGGGAAATATAAGCGGACACATTCTAGTACTGACATACATCTGAGAAGTTTTGTGGTCAATGTATTTTTCCTTCTCTGTTTTCGTGCACTGTACGGGGTTGTGTGGGGCAATAAGTACTATATTGACAACTTTGCCGGACATGACATCATTTTATGCGATAGTGTTAGTATGTCTTCTACATCTCACGGTACATCTAGCGACTGTGTGCAATTGAGCCATGGTGCGAGCTATGCATATGCTAGAAGATTATTAATTTTGGCAGCAGACATAGAGTTAAATCCGGGACCCGAAAGTGGCATTACAGATAAGAATACACAAGCTATATTGGATGCTATCAGAGAGACACGGAATGAAATAGGTGATGTCAAAAATGAAGTAAGGGGTGTTAAGTCTGAGATTATGCTTATGAAGTCAGAGCTGAGTTTTATGCGCAAAAAGGTCGACGGTGTTGAATTTAATCAAAAGGAAATGGACGGCAGATTGAGATTTGTCGAAGAGAAAGTTGATGGTTTGCGGTATGACCAAGATGTACTGACTGGTGATATGGAAGCTGTGTCATATGGTGAAGACAGAAGAGATTCGCGTATACAGAACATTGAAAAGCAGTTGTTTATTTCAGAATCAGAGAGATTAAAGTGTTCGATGAGAATTTTTGGTTTGAAAGAGAGCGAATCTGAGGAATACAGTTTGAAAGAGCTAGTGGAAGATGAAGTATTAAAAGAAGCTGATACGTTGGAAGCCAAATCTGATAGTAATACTTTAATAAAAGCAAAGCGAGTTGGTGTTGTTGATACTAATGATGGTAACGGTAGAATGGTTATTGTTCAGTTTGCAAACAGTGACGACAAATTTAGACTATTTAATTTTCGAGACAAGTTGCGCATTAAGGGTATACGAATTTCAAACGATCTCTCATTTATACAGCGCCAAGAATTAAAACAAGCGAAGTTGAGGGGCTTACATGGCTACTTTAAAGGCGACAAATTGGTGACATACACAAAAGTAAACCCTGAAAATGAATCTAGACCTCGTGTATTTCGGCGCGGTGCTCGTCAATCAGATAAATACGCTGAACTGTTAACCGAAGAGAGCATGGAGGCGACACCTTCTGTAAGTGGTAATGGGGGCAGCCCTTTTCGAAAATAGGACAGCGGTCAAGGTCCAACACAAGAATTTACTAGTATTTGTGCGAACTTAAAGTTACTGAGTTGGAATATTGAAGGGTTGAAGTCAAAATTAACTGGATATGAATTATCTGAAATGCTTTCTTCTTATGATTTGATTAGTTTTCAAGAAACATGGGATATCAACGCTGACGTTTGTGACGAGTATTTTACAGATCATGTTTCATATTCTTGTAAAGCTCAACGGTCTAAAACGGGTGGAAGACCAATGGGAGGTGTTACTGTAGTGATTAAAAGTAAACTATCAAAATATGTCAAACGCGTATGTGAGAATTTTAAGTACGGTGTTATACTTCTTTTTGACAAACTATTATTTGATACACCTCGAAGTGTTTTATACGTTGCTATTTATATTCCACCTGTCAATTCTCCTTTTTATGACGATGTCCTAACGTCAGGCTTTGAGCAATTAGAAGAGTGTATAAGTACAGATTATATAGATACGGAGCTTCTGCTAAATGGTGATTTTAATGCGCGGACTGCCAATCTTCCTGATTTTACTACCTCCAGTGTGTATATACCAGATCTGTATGAATTTCATGATATTTTAGACTGCAACGTACATAAAGATAGATTTGCATCAGATAAAATAGTGAATGCTTATGGGCGCCAACTTATATCTTTTTGTCAAACATTTGGTTGTTTCATTGTTAATGGGCGGTTCGGTCCCCATAGTAGTGGATGTACATTCTTAAACCAAAATGGTAGTAGTACTATTGACTATTTTATAGTGTCTAAAAATTTGTTTGATATTATCAGCAATTTTGAAATTTTAGAGAATAGTGAAAGTTGTCATTTTCCATTATCACTATCTCTGAAAGTGCCAGATTTTGTTCATAGTTCCAAAAGTAACGGCACCGGTAGCAATACATGTTTTAAATATAATCTGACAGATGACAATTGCAGTGAATATAATAGATACCTAGCAGAAAATGTTATTAATGGGAGTTTTGATAACGTAGAAACACTATTAAATGATGACACCAGTGACATAAATTCGGTAATAAGTGCATTTGAAGATGCCATACTGAACAGTAGTGTTGCATTTAAGAAATTGAAACGCTATGGTGGTAAATCTAGGAACCATAAGCCATGGTTCGACACTGACTGCAAACAAGCCAAGGCTGATACAAGAAAACAATTGAATCGTTTTCGGTCTAGCCGAAGTGAAAATGACTTATTGTTATATGTAAATAGTAAACATGTTTATAAGAATATATGTAAACGTAAAAGGTTTGTATTTAATAAAAATGCATTGTCGAGATTAGAAAATACAACTGGTAACTCGAAAAGTTTTTGGGGTGAGGTTAAAAAACTGACTAATAAACCAAGAACGGAACCAAATATTTCATTGGACGATTGGTTTAATCATTTTAGCAATCTTTTTACACATGTGAACAATGTAGATTCAGAGAATGAAGAACACATTGATGCTGAAAATGAAACTGATGATTTTGATGATATTGAACAATTAATTTTCAATTCCAGTATCACAGACGAGGAAATAAATGATAGTATAAAGTCTTTGAAATTGAATAAAGCTACTGGCGGAGTGATTATTCCACAGCATTTAGTATATGGTGTAAATGTGCTTTTACCTTTCATTCGTAAGTTGTTTAATAGATTGTTTCACAAAGGTGAATTCCCAAATCAATGGACAAAAACAGTTGTTATACCCCTCTACAAAAAGGGTAGTGTAAATAACCCAAATAATTATCGTGGTATAGCTTTATTAGATGTTCTGAGCAAAGTTTATATAGCAATTATCACAAAGCGTTTGACATTTTATGTAAATGCTTATTGTAAAATTTGTGAAGCCCAAGCGGGCTTTCGATCAGGATATTGCACTGTAGATAATGCTTTTATTCTTCAAGCCCTTGTAAGTAAATATTTATGTATGAAAAAGAAAACATTGTACGTAGCATTTATTGACTTCCAAAAAGCGTTTGATTCTGTGGATCACAACATATTGTATGAAGTTCTAAGAAAAGGTGGCATAAAAGGTAACTTATATAATGCAATACAGTCTATATATGTTTCTGTAAAAGCGTGTGTTAGAACTAACAATGGTATAACAAAAAGTTTCGAATGTCCCATCGGATTGCGTCAGGGCTGTAATTTGAGTCCAATTCTGTTTGCATTGTTTATCGATGAACTGTACTCACTGTTATGTAAAAATAGAATAAGAGGTATACAATTATTTCCTCATATTGTAGAAATATTTTTGCTTATGTTTGCAGATGACATAGCCTTTATATCCGACACGGTTGTCGGACTGCAAAAGCAATTGAATATATTGAAACATTTTTGTATAGATAGTAAACTTGTTGTAAATACAGCTAAATCAAAAGTTCTTGTTTTTAAACGAGGAGGTAGATTAAGTGTAAGGGAACGATGGAATTACAATGAATTGGACATAGAAGTAGTTAATGGTTTTACTTACGTTGGAATATATTTTTCAAATAAGCTTTCTATGTACAAAATGGCAGAGGCCATGTCGCTTAAGGCAAAGAAAGTACTAATGCATTTGTTTAGTTCATTGTACAATTATCCATGTCTTCCATATACAACGTTCTTTAAAATATTTGATTCAAAGGTTGCATCTATTGCATTGTACGGTTCTGAAATTTGGGGTCTTAAGCAACCAAAATGTCTTGAAAATGTGCACATTTTTGCTTGTAAAAGGTTTATGAAAGTGAACAAAGGTGCATGTAATGATGCAATTTTAGGTGACTTAGGCAGATTCCCGTTGTATATTTTTGCTGCTAAGCGTACAGTTAAATATTGGATACGTTTGTTGAACTTACCTGAAGACAGATACGTACGAATGTGTTACAATATGCAAATGTATTATGATAGTATTGGTTATAATAACTGGGTAACTGATTTACGAACTCACTTGTATGTAAATGGCTACGGATATGTTTGGGAAGCACAGAATGTTGACAATCCCAATCTGTTTCTATTGCAATATGTACAGCGATTAAAGGACCAGTATATCCAGGAATGGAGAGATAGATGTTATCATAACGCAAAACTTTTTTATTATGCAAAGTACAAAACAGTATATAAAGTTGAAAAGTATGTAAATGTTGTTGATATCAACAAATTCAGAAAGTGTATTGCAGCATTTAGAAGTTCTTGTCATTCACTCATGATTGAAAAGGGTAGACATTTTGGTATTGAAAGGGAGTTAAGAGACTGTCCCTACTGTGAATGTTATGTTGAAGACGAATACCATTTTATATTTTTGTGTCCGTTATATAGCAGCATTCGCTGTAAATATATTCCTAATACATATATTGAGAATACGTCAATTTACAAGTTAAGTAACTTAATGTCATCTGAAAATGAACATATCATACGCAATGTTGCCATGTATATATATTATGCATTACAAAAAAGGGAAGAGTACTTATCAGTTTTTCAATAATCTGATCAATACTGAGATTTACAAAATAAGTACTATGTCGATACATGAATCTCTGTATGATAGTCAACTTTGTTGTATTTACGTTCCTATATGTTAATGCACTCTATGAAAATCTTTTGTATAATATTATACTTGTGTATGGGCCGGAGGCCTTACTATACAATAAACTATTGAATTGAATTGAATTGAATTGATGGCATTTTTACATAAATCATCAGTATAAAGGCTATGAGACTATAGCATTTAGATGTACACATATTTCCAAGATTGATTTTGTTTGCATATCCTATGTACATAACTCTGCTGATATTATGAGGTGGTAATACATGTACATATACAGTCTCCCTTGGTCTAGTGGTTTAGGTATCCGCCTTTGGAGCGGGGGGTCGAAGGTTCGAATCCCACCAGGGGTCCGTTCTGATATGGCCGGTTGGTGAGCCGCCAGCCAGTTAAACTAGAGCTATCATTTAATGTGATTAATACCCCCAAAAGATTGCTTTATAAACTGAGAAAGTTCGTAGTAACATAATACCTTGCAAACAAACTAAAAAGAGATATTGTTCTTGGCAATAACTCTGTAATTTGTCAAGATAGAGTTATGGTTCTTGTACACTGCACTTCCTCTCATTGTGCTTGACCATTGTATGAAGTTGTATTGAATTCCAACCAATAGTTTTCGAATAATGCTCCGGACAAGTAAAAGTAACAAAGGGCAATAACTCTGAACTGAGTCAAAAAAGAGTTATTGTTCTTTCGCACTGCACTTCCTGTCATTGTGCTTGACCATTTTATGAAGTTGTATTGAATTCCAACCAGAAATTTTCAAATAATGCTCCGGACAAGGAAAAGTAACAAAGGACAATAACTCTGTAATGAGTCAAGATTGCGTTATGGTTCATGTGCACTGCACTTCCTCTCATTGTGCTTGACCATTGTATGAAGTTGTATTGAATTCCAACTAGTACTTTTCGAATTATGCTCCGGACAAGGAAAAGTAACAAAGGGCAATAACTCTGTAATGAGTCAAGATGGAGTTATGGTTCTTGTGCACTGCACTTCCTCTAAATGTACTTGACCATTGTATGAGGTTATATTGAATTCCAACCAGTAGTTTTCAAGTAATGCTCTGGAGAAGAAAAAATAACAAAGGGCAGTAACTCTGAAAATATTCTAGATAGAGTTATAGTTCTTCCTCTCAATGTGCTTGATCATTGTATGAAGTTGTATTGAATTCCAACGAGTAGTTTTCAAGTTATGCTCCGGACAAGGAAAATGCAACAGACCGCCCGACCGACCGACCGACCGACCGACCAACCACCGGGTGACTCCTATACCCCCCTAAACTTTGTTTTGGGGGTATAATAATGGTTACCGTGTGCCTTCCTGCCTGGTACCTGAAAAATAGGTGTTAGCCGGTATCACTTGCTTTATGGGTAGTCTACACAAGCACAATTTTGCTATCTTAGCCTTTGAAATCTTATTTTTATTTTTTTTAATTCATTTTATACAAAATGATTATGGTACTTTTCTAGTGATATTATACTATGGTATACTTAAATATCTAAGCTCTATGCAGAACTTACTATTCAAATGTTATTTATGAAAGTAAAACATTTTACTTAAATATTGGGTTTCAGGTAGGATCTTCAGAACTACTTGTAATACTAAAATACAATTAATAATCAAGTGTGAATGTTCTTACAAGATGGATATATATTACAAATCTAATGAAACTTGAATAAAATCATTTTTGCAGGTGATCAGATTTAGCATCTGTATGGCCAGTGGCCAGTCCAAACCGGCAAGGATATACTTAATGATCATGATATGGTTGATGTTTCATTCAACTGGAGGTAGTAGGAGTAGGTTTGTAAGCAGAAACCGGCTTACATTTATCCTGAACCCGCCCCCTATCCCCTCCGTGCCCCACATATTACAGATAATAGCCAGTGATATTTGTTTAATTATAATTATTATATGGTGCCATACAAACAGTGCAAACTACCATACAGTATTGAGATATAAATTACAGTTACAGTATTTTATAACTGAAACAGGCATGTAACAGGTACAGTGGTTGGGCAACCCCTACTGACATGTCACCTGTCATGCCCTGCTAATTTCTGTTATGTGCAGACTATGATTTGCTAAATAATAACAAGATTGAATTTTATGTTCTTGGGTTGCCAATATAAATCAACACCCACTAACCAGTGCAAAAGCTTATTTACTACTACAATTAAAATACTAGGTACTTGTTAAATATAAAAAAATATATAAAAAAAATGCATTATACAAGAGTTGTTTAGGATTTTGACTAGTGACCTACAGAAAGCCTTTCAAAGAGGTTTGATAGCAACTGGAGTAAATAAGGTTACTGAATTGTATCAGTCATTTGACAGTCTACTATGTTATTTTCCAAAAACCTCTATACACATTTACTTAGGGCTTTTCTTGGACTGAGAATAATCATTAATAGTGAAACCATGCAAGTCCAAGCTTATCCATTTCTGGCTAAAATTTTAGTCTCTGTGTGGTGAAAGCTATGCAGTCAAATAGCCAGTGAGGGGTGTTATATTCTACAATGCACTGGATGAAAACCTGATCAACCCAAAGTATGTACCAACCCGAGCTGGTTGGTAGTAAGTTTGCGCCCAGCCTAAGACGTGTGATTGATTTGTCCTTTTTGTAATTTGTCAAGTATCCCATAGGACAGCCAGGTCGCACTGTTTTGCGGCAAAATGTGTTTTTTTTTAAAGTTTCAATTCTCTACACCATCCATCCTGGATAGTGGTTCGAATCCTGGCATATATTTCTATGGGTGAGTATGGAATGTCCTGGATGATGGCCCCTAAACCAGGCCCCTTTTGTCTACATCATCTGCTCTCATTACCAGATATTATTATAAACCTACATGAGCTGGGCACTATGACATGGTAAATGGTAAGCCGGTTTTAGGCATTGATAAAATTTATGAATAATAATAAAGTTTTAAATAACTCTGGTCTAGAATGACTCTTGTTTTTATTTCATTGAGACCAGAGATGACAGTGAATCTGAAAATATATACAATATAACAAGTTTTTTAGGTTGATGATGTAAACGCCAGCTCAATGCAGTGTCTATTGTTATCATTTCTGTTGTATAAATGCAGGAACTGGTTATAGAGTATTCCTGATAAATGGAAAAATAATTTGCCAATTTGCCTATGAATTTGCAACAGACCTGTTTAGATGGATTACAACAGCTGAAGCTACTATACCAGAGCCTGGATTTTTAGACCCATCTGTGTATATATGTAGATGTCCAGAGTAAAGAATATCTGATATTCATTTGAGTGTCTAACTTTGCGAGATGCGGAATGTCAGATTTGTTCATTTTGTTTTCATATGGCACTTGTAGGAGGATCTTACAAAATAGCCGTGCGTTATGATCTCACTGACCAAAACCTTGACTTCGCTCAGTATTTGAGAATCTATTCCTGGCGCCTCAGTCTAAGGGGCAGAGCCCCAGCCTCAAGTTCAAACAGGTAGGAAGGAGTAGAGGACAATGCACTTAGGTCAAGCCGGAGGCCTTTATGTTGGACACTATGAACCCTGTTTTGAATGACATTGAGGCCTTTGATGAGACTCAAACCAAGGTCTTTCCAATAGTAATTTGAAAGACCTTGCTCAAACTAATTAATCAGTCAAAGACACTACCTAACTGCCTTTCTCTTTATGTCAGCTAACGGATATATTATTCCAATCAGGCAGTATAATTCATAGTTTTAATTCAATATCGGGAATTTAAAAAGGATTATCAGGATTACCCGAAACAACAATTTATTGGACTTTAAATAATTTCGTAAAAAGTGTAGTTGATTCGTTTTATTTGCATCTAGCCAATAAAAAACTTGTTAACATCATACCCACGATAATTATGTTGCTTCGGTGCAGGCGTACCTTGTCTGTTGCACTTTAAGGAATGCATTGACAACAGCAGTTTAGATAAAAAAATAAGATGTGCTTTCCGTAGCAAAAATATACCTAAATTTCGGATATGAGGTGAAAATATCTTTGACCTGTCCGGGAAGTCTTTTTCGCCCGCGACTACATTAAATAATATAAATTGAAATCATCACACGCTAAATAAAACGATGAACTACGGAATACACCATCGAATCGTACGTATACCGTATGGATTATCGTGCATCGGGAATCGTATATCGTGTATCGTGTATAGTATATGGTGCACGTTGCACGATGAATGATACGATATGATACACGATATACGATTGACAAAATACACGATGAGTGCACCACGTTATACGCACGTTACACGCACGTTATACGCACGATATACGCAAATTTTGACAACTGTTACGTTCCGACTACTGTATGTAGTATGTCCTTTACTTTCATACTGATGGAGTAATAACGGTCTTCATCTTGAGACATATTAATTTCTTTGACCAATGTATTCTAACCGAATGTGAAAACACGCAAACGAAACTTAACTTTCTGCCTGTTGACGTGATGACAAGTAACGATGGCAATGAATTTTATATAAGGGGCTAAACCTCTATACGGAGACATATACCTCCATTTCAAATTTCGATGAAAGTTTATAACACACATGTTACAGTATTATAATTTAATATAACCAGAAAAACTTATGTCAAGCCACTACCGTCTTGAAAAATAAGTTCGACAGGAAATGGCACTAGATGATTGTTACCTTTACTGCTGTTACGAGGGTAAAGTTTAAGGCTGTGTACGCAAAACAAAACTGTTTGAACTTTGTAGAGCGTAACTGGCATGATGTCAATAAAATGATTATGTTGTTTGTTTGATTATGTTGTACGGGCCTTTATACCATTTATTTAAGAAAATGATAACATGTGTCATCAGAAATCGTTTATTAATAAAAAAGGGGCGTAACGATGAATACATTTATCTTAAACTGCGTACATAATAATGATCTAAGTATTGCCAATGAAGCAAATACCACGCATTGGACGATAGTGTACAGAAAACTTGTTTGAGACAATTTTAGATCAACTGTTTTTCACTTCAACTATTGTATCTCCACAGAATAATTGCAGAACAAAATGTGTTTAACTGAGAATTTTTCATTAAGATATCTTATCTTAACATTCCGCTGATGGTCTCTAATAACATATTATAGTGTGTGTCATAAGTAGCCTATTTTTTATTATATAATGTTAAGTTTATGAAGACCTTAATAACGTAAGATAATTACAATGTATTTCATCAATTATTTAGTAAGACATCAGTTTAACATAAATATCCTGACACCATCTTATTTGAAATAAAAATGAACAACAGTTATAATAAGTTGACCATAAGGTAGCACCAAACAAAGTGTAAATGTCATAAGTGGCAGATAGATATATGGAAATAAAAGTAAACAACAGTTGAATTCTTTTTATTAATCTGACCATAAGGTAGCACCTGTTATATATGCAAACATTTTCAACAGTTTCATCTTTTTGATTATTTTTAGAAAGTAGATAAATCAAAACATTTGTATATATTTGGAGTCGGTTGTTACAATTTTATGACCACTATTCTGTGCTTGGGGGTACAACCTTCTGTAATAGTAAACCCATGAGCATTCAGTTTATTTGAAGACAGATAGCAGAAATACACAGAACGGCTCCGTCAAGGACGAATATCGCATACGATGCAATAACATATTTTGGTGCAAGAGGCTTAACCCTATCTGCAATCCTTGCTCATGACCGATGATATGAAAGACACTTTATTACCTTTACTGCACTGTTTCGTTTTGTAAACATGGGCATCACCATTTGATTTGACTCTGAAATGACATTTCTAAATGTGTATGTATTAAAATACTATCTACTAGGAAGAAAAAAGATAAAAACCTTTGTTGATCTTGGCGAATGAAATTATAGTCGTTGTCAGGCGCTTCTTTAAATGATCTTGACTCATTCCTCTAGTGACCTTGATTTTATTTCAACCAAAGAAAATGCGAGTATTTTTTAGAAAAAGTGCTGACATATATCATACAGCAGATCACATAGAAGAAACATGCATTTGCTACAGGATGTTATCATTAAGTATGAAGTTAGAAGTGGTGACATGATCCATCATTACTTCTAATTATATCAATATATGATTTATAAAATATAATAATCAACGAATGAAGTAACTGTTGCATAGATAATGTACTTAATTAGTAGCATGGTGCCGAACCTTTGCAAAATATAGAAATCGACTCATATCAGTAGATTAAGTACATTTTGTCACCTTTTCGTGATGCTGACCTTGACCTTTTCTTGACCTTCGAAACATTGGATCTGGTGACCTGTCATGTAGTTTTCGAGATACAAAGACATTTATAAATATATAGAAAATGTGCCTACATAGTCATTGTGTCAAACCATAAAGTATGTGTTTATGATATAAATTTTCATTTTATACCCATATTTGCAGATTGGTGTTGTCACACAATTCATTATAATTTTATGAGTATTCAATTTATGACCATGGACTAAGTTTTGTTTAAACTTATATTGAATGGGAAAAGTAACAAACTACTTTTTATATGCCTGTTACGAAAAATGAACAAATAAATAAAAACATTTTAGGGCAGAAGAGAGTTATTTAAACAGTATTCTACATTTGACCTTAAAATGACCTTGACCTTGAAATATAATGGCATTTAAAAGAATGTCATTGGAAAGCTTTGTATCTGGACATAAATAACCACTTACATTAAAATCAATATTGTGTAGCATTAAATAGTTATGATCGTTATATCTATAGGAGTCATAAGCTTATGAAATGGCGGCCATCTTGGACGCCATCTTGGTTTCCATGAAAACTGACATGAGGTCAACTGTCCACCCTCGATAAAATTAAACTTTAATCACCCTTCTACACAAATATACCAAGAAACACTCTGGACAAAAAAGTTCACACAAATACCTCCAGGGAATAGACTATAGCAACAGTTAATAGTATATGAATACAAGTAAGTAAAGTTCCACAAAATAGTTTTAATTACTTGACACTAAAATAATCTTGTCTTAACTACTTCGAGAGTAAATTGCCAATGATATGTATTTTAGCCGATTATGTTACTGTATGGTTCAACACATGTACTGTAGACAATGGCAATCATCACCCTTTGTTCACATTAACAATAAGTGTCTAATCAATTAAGATGTGACAAAAATTATCGTCAACCTCAAGACAAGCGTTGGAATCAATTCTGTTTGAATAATTACATCAAAACGAGGACAAATCATTGACAAGCAATGATATTATAATTATTGCGACAAACAACGATATCTGTAATGAAAGAACAAAGTAATGAAAATGTTACAAATTTTAATTATATTCAATTCAATTAATTCAAACAGTAATATGCAATAATTAAATTATAAAACATACTCGGAGAATAGTAAACTGCAGTAACTCATGCAAAATTCCTATAAAATTATATCTTATAAAACATTTTATAAAATTACAGAATGCATTAATTTTAAAGGAAAAAATAATCATTTACGCCGCGTCACGCGGCATGGTATTTGTCGGATGTCGCAAATGACACGCGGCATGTCGATGCCGCATCTACAATCATATGCCGCATGATGCCGCGTGGATTTAATTTCTCCCGCGTTGGAAAACTTCGCGCGCTATAGCGCGGCAGAAACGGAATCCACCTGTGCTGTACTGTATGCATAGTATATATTTAAAGGGCTGTGTTAAAATTTGGTTGTTAAAAAGTATAAGTTTAACACTTATCTTCATGTTTTGGCAAATTTATTTGAAGTTCAGTTACCAACTATTGTAAGTCTATTGTTCATATTGTAACAGTAGCTGAGACAAAAGCTAGGGTTAGGATTAGGGTTTTCTGTATGAATATGTAAGCTATATCAGAAGATTCAATCTTACTATTGCTCTGTAAGAGAAGTGTATAAGACATTTTGAGAAATGTTTATTCTATTTGAAAGCTCACTTGTGAGTTCGGGTGTATAAAAACTGTTTAAATCTGTTTATATTAATAATTATTAAAATCTAATTTAGTTAATTATCATGACTGAAATAGTATAAAGCCAACTTGTTACAGCACGGACCTATATCATATATATACACAGTATATATAGGTCCATGGTTACAGTCATAATATAGGGAGAAATGTCAAAACTTCCTTGATTTAAATACCGGTAGACTTGGATACAAGTTTATTTGTTTATTACTCTGTAGTGTAATCAATGTTTTGTTGAATATGTTCCATGACAGTGATTTCTTCATTTTTTTCAGACCAAAGATATGACTTGTGTCACATCCTGGGCATTCCTATGTCACAGACGGCAGTGTACAACAAAAAGGAAATTAAGTTGCTGCTTTCTATGAAAAGGAAATCACCCAGTTGTTGTGAGCCCCTCAAAATGAGTAACTTTTAATGACAGAATTTCAAACCAGTTGAAGATTTTTTACTGTTTTGTAATTTGATTGCCATTTTTATTGTGAAACAACTACATACTTCTAGGTAATTTTAGTGAAATGAATAAACATTATGTTTAATAAGATTTTTGTGCCAACTAATTAAATCACACTTAAAGATTTATATCGGTATGTAAACAAATGTATGAACAATTATTTACATCAGATAATTCTTTTTTCTACAGATCACACCATTGCTGATGTAATGACAGGATATATTTTTGTGAAAATACTGGAGCCTTCCGAGATGAACTTTCAGCAAAGATTGCATCCTTTGATAGTCACAGATAAACAGAAGGCAGATTGGTTAAAACAGGAAATGACATGTCTGTGAAAATTATATGCCATTCAAATACTGTAAACTCGTGTTTGAGCAACTAAAATTATTTAGTTACATGATGTGCTTGATTGTATGAAAATGAGTAGTCAATATAATTATTATGAGTTTTTGTGTTGAAAAATATACAGTAAAATGGTGTAAAAGATATCTTGTTGGAGGTCATGAATGGATAGTCGCACTAGAGACTGAATGTGAAAGGCCACCTAAATAACAACAGATGACTTCAACTGCACACCATGATAATCCTAGAGCACAAAGATGGAGAAAAATCATGAGAAATAAACTTTTCACAGGTTGATTGGCTACACAAAATACAGTTTGTAGCTCTGGCACATGTAAGTGTATGTGAAAATTGTTTTATAACCTGGGCAACTATAATATCAGTGCTGACATAGTAGTATGTAGCATTAATTTTCAAAACAACATCCTAAGTGATAGTCATAATTATATGCAAATTATGGCAAAATATGTTGTGAAAGCTAACATGATAACGAGACAGAGTTATCAAAGAAAGTGCATCCTGAATTATGATATATATAGAGAGAGCAGCTGTAGAAATGGTGTTTAAACAAAAGTACACACAAGCAGTCTTGTAATTTTTGAATGACAGGAACTAAATATAAAAAGAGATAGTTTAACAGGCCGAACAGTTTGTATAACATGGGTGAAGCAAATAGAAAATATCTTTTCAACATTTCTTTTTATCTCAATAGTGAGGATGAAATTTGTTAAGGTCATCATAAGATTACTTAACTGCCAGGATCACATTGATTTACTGATAAAGAAAAATATATTTACTGATAGGGAAATGATAGAACCATTTTTAATGACTCTAAAATGATGTTGACACATATCTTTTTCCATGAAAAGTTGCCAGAAAGCCTTCCTTATTAGCTCACATGGCTCAAAAGGCCAGTAAGACATCTTTTTTGGTAAAATAAGACCTACTTGTAATTGTTATCCTGGGACTTTAAGCTATATAGCTTCATTTTAAACAGTTCAATGAACAGAAAATGACAGAAGTGTTCAATTCAGTTTAATTAGGAAGGGGAGTTTTTGTGATAACCTGGTGTCCGTTGTGTATGCAATAGAGGCTGCATTTTTCAATTGATATTCATGAAACTTCGTCACAATAAATGCCTTGAACAAATCTAGGTAAAGGTTTAAATATGGGTCATCTTGGGTAAAAAACTAGGTCAACCGGTCAAATAATAGAAAAACATTGTATGTGCAATGTAGGTTGCCTTTTTCAGTGGATCTTTATGAAACGTGGTCAACATGATTGTCTTGATGAAATCTAGGTCGTATTTGAATATGGGTCATCTGGGTTCAAAAACTAGGTCAGTGTTTAAAATCATAGAAAAACCTTGTGTGTGCAATAGAGGTTTCATTTTTCATTCTTCATTATGTGTTCACGAAACTGTCTTGAAAAGTTCTAGATTGAGCTGCATATGGATCATCTGGGGTCAACAATTAGGTCTTGGGGTCAAATCTTAGAAAACCCTTGTGTCTGCAATAGAGGTAACATTTTTCATTGAATCTTCATGGAAATTATCCTGATGAAATCTAGATCATGTTTGAATATGGATTTTTTGGGGTCAAAAACTACATCACAGGGTCAAATATAGGAAAAAAACAAAAATAATATCAAACAGGGAATGCCACGTACCAAAAACGCAGCCTCCCCAAAACGAGCCTCACAGCACCCAGAAGTGCACACCACCAACACACACACACAACACACACACACAATCATGTACACACACAAACATACACTACCAACACACACTAGCATACAAAGCAAACACACGAGGACAAAACGAACAATTAAAGGAACACAGTGGGGCACCGCCTTGGAAAACCTTGTGTACGAAATATTAGTTGCATTTTTATATTGGATCTTCATGTAACTTTTTCAGTATTTGAGGTGTTACAATTTTCATCGCTGTTCACGATGCACTGAGGTTTCTTTTACTTTTACAGTTCACGACACGCCATTACCAAAATTCGGTTGGTACGGTAGGGTACAGTATTTACTGTTGATATTCAGTGTAAAAGGAAGTATACCCTCTGAAGAGCTCAAATAAACATGTTTCGTTATCAGTCAGGGGTGTAACTTGTTTAAGCTATTTTGAATTAACTACAGTATATGATATTTGAAACATTTTGTTCATAACATTGCTTCTCTTTGCCTAAATAATTAACTCCCTTGAAAGTTGAGGGGATCAAAATAATTGGATTTTCCGAAAATAACTTAAACAGGTTACAATTCAACATTTCAGTTTTTCTTGAATTTCTTCATTTCTAGCAGATTACCTCTGCAAAACCTTTAGATAAGAGAGAGAAATGCAGGTCCTTTCTTTATAGCTGACAGTAATAACTTCAATTAGACATAATTGATTTATTGCCAAAATTGTTTTAAGAGATGACCTGAAGAATGTCCTACCTGAAAGCCCCGGCAAAGGATGGTTTTGTCGTGGCGTAACAGATTTTATTTCATAATCTTGAAGTTCAATGATCAAAGAAATAGAAAAAAATGGTATAACTCCCAAGAAAATTTGCCTTCTTGTGGATAAATGATGTTAAATCTTTGTACTATTTAAACGAAAATAACTTGAATGAGTTATCATGACTGAAATTAACTTTTAATATTTTAGTGGGTGATGAGTAATAAATAAATATAACTTGTAAAAGTTTTTTATCAAAATAAATAACTTAAACAAGTTACACCTCTGACTGGTTATGGTGATTTTCATTGGCTTAATATTGATTAACCAATGGTGGTACATGATTTAATTATAGTTTGGCAAGCTTACTGAAATGTCTGCCAATACATGATGAATTGAAAAATGCGTTAGAAATGTTGGGTCGCAAGTTTGGCAATATTTTGGTTTCCAATCGGCGGGAATGAAATGTAGTATGGAAACCTTGTGCAAATTGCAGCCAATTACTTTTATCTTATTAAATATTTACGTCTACTTGTTAATTCAGACTTTATATCCATTCAACTTCTTGGAACAGTAGATGAATCGTATCAAACCGTTACATATCTATCGCAACTGTGTATCGTGATACGTATCGTATCGTGAGAAAAGTGTATCTTTACACCTCTAGTCAGTATCAATGTTTTAATGAAATTTAGGTCGAGTTCAAATATGGGACATCTGAGTTTAAGAAATCTAGGTCACCCAGTTAAAAATCGTGTGCATGCCATACAGTTGACATTTGCAACAACATCGTCATGAAAAGTTGTAAAAAAGTTTGTGTAGATCACCTGGGATTAAAAACAAAGTCACCAGGTTATTTCAAGGAAAACTTTGTTGATACTCTAAAAGTCACATTTTATAGCCAATCGCCATGTTAATTAGTCAGGTTTGTCTTGTCAAGGTCAAGCAGAACGTTTTGTGTTAATGATAACTAGTTTTGAGTTGATATTTGGTCACATATGGTCATAAGAAGGTCTGAGGTTAGCGATATATTGCCATCTTGACCCTCTTGTTTCCGTTTGAGAAATAATAATTATTATCACTTGGCACAACTGTCCAGCACATCAATACGACAGGTCGCAATCAAGTATTTCCCAGGAATAATTGTTAGGTAAACTGCCGGCCTTTAAATATGCACAAAATGCTGTTATACAGGCTTTAACAACTACAAATGTATGGACAAGATTTACCAATTTGATTTGAATGACTGTATGTCAGTTTGATTTCATTTCCCGCAACCATTTGATATATTAGTTGCACTAATTTATATTTAGCCTGATTGTGAAGAAAACATGAAGCTTATCGAGTCACTATTGGGTCCGTTCCTGGAAAAACCAGTACTAGTGTCATATGAGGTGGCACTCTCGTGACCCCATTGGAGCTCTAACCGGCAACCACCGAGATGATTTTGTACCACATGTTATAAGTAACAAGACGAAACAATAATGGAGACATAAAAGACGCCGCCAAAGATTTTATTTATTTTAATAGCACTCCGAAGTGATTCAGCATCTGTCAGTGTTGGATAGTTTTTCATACATTCATATACATTGTTATCTAGTACTTAAAATTAGTGAATGTAGTATTAGATTGTTTTACAGGAGTAACATAGACGGATTCTTTAATGATCAGTTGATATTTAAGACATGTCTCTAGGAAAACAAAAACAGCATACATGTATATTAACTATTATCCCGTTGCAAAAAGCAGTTTAAACTACATTTATTCATAAAATCTAGCTTTAGATCACAGTGCAAGTATTTTGGAGTTATACAAACATTCTATTAACAAAAATTCAAACATTATCACTGGGCTGCACTATACACATCTTATACTTATCCTACCAGTCAGACAGGTGCTTTGCAACCCAGTTTAGAGACTGTCCCGGATTTCTCTAGGACTCACAGAACTCTAGCTAATCTGGCATGTAATTTTATATGACCGAGGGCAATAAAACCCCAATTAATCTCAGCAGGTCATGATGTTTGGTCAGCGGTGCTAGATAGAGATAATGGCCATTTAGTTATTGGGGGTTTACAAATTGCAAGTTTCTTGCACAAGACATTAAGATAAGAACTATTTATGTCTTGTACAATAATTTTTCATATGTAAACACCCACATTTGAGCAACTTATTATATGTGATAATTTTCTTGCATGAAAATAGAGCCTGTTTTATATTTTCACAATTTCTTCGCTGTCAAATGACTGATAAGAAGTGTTTAATGGGAAAAACAGATGTGGGAGAGGTAATTCAGGTACATTTTTTAAATTCTGTACACAATGGCTTGGTCAAAGGACGGAGTTGATCAACTGATAAATTTATACCAAGAAAGGGAACATCTATATGATACAAGTGCAAAGTACTATCACACTAAACAAAAAAGAGTTTTTAAGATGAAATTTAAAAGTCATTTTAATATGTATTGGTCATTCAATCAAAGATTTTTCTCGATAAGAACACTTAATGCATTTCTTTTAAAACATAATCGATTAATTTCATATTTTCTTTAAAAAATCAGAAACTTGTGTGCATGCTAAAGACAGTATTATGTGCTGATGACATCTTCCCGCTATTTTGTGATTAATTGTCAAAGCAATTCTTGCTAGATCTTGTGTAGAAATATTTCTTGTACAAGTCATAACTTTGAGTTTTCTTTAATGTCTTGTACAAGAAACTTGTTGTATGTAAATGCTGTCTTAAACTGAGAACCTTAAGGATAAATTTATATAGACATAGGTGTTACTTGACCTGAAGCTTATCAAAAATCTCAATTAAACTTGGATACAAATTCACAGCTGATGTGAAAATTCAACCCCTTACACAATATCAAGAGACTAAATGAATCTCATTTTTTATTTATAATATAATGTTTTATAAGGTCAGGAAATAATGATGTACATGTTCTAAAATTAAGAATAAATAGGGTACATACATGTAGTTACGGTAGATATTTTCTTTTTAAAAACTATAAGATTAACTCAACATGTTTTTGTTCTGATCATGAAGTGAGTTATTTAGCTTGTGACATCAAATGATAAATTATCAGAACAAGAGCAGTCAAGGATTTTTATTAACAAGCCCCTGTTGACATTGACCTTTGACATAGTCTCCTTAGATTATAATATGCTAAACTAAACATCAGAAACGTTTTATTAAAATCCAGCAATAAGGAGAACAAGTGCGAACAATGTAAAATGAACAGGCCAGACGGATGGACTCACATGATGGACGTTGTCTGTCTGTCTCTCCATCCATCTATTAGCAATTTCTGTCTGGAGCCATAACTATCTAAATGGTAATTGCAATTTCAATCAAACATTGTGGAAATGTTTATTACTGTCATTTTAGAGTTGATGCCCCTTGAATTTAAGTTGAATTGTGGGCTTCGGTAGCTCAGTGGTTAGGACGGGATGTCCCGGGTTCGAATCTTATCCCGAACACGAGGTGTGTCCTTGGGCAAAGACACTAATGCCACACGTGCCACATTCCACCCAGTTGTAAATGGGTAGCAGCGTTTTTTAAAAATCTGCTGCCTATCTCTCTCTCTCTCTCTCTCTCGAGATCTGGAATGAGTGTTAGAGAGCGATTATATAAGTTAGGAGCTATCTTCGTAATCGAACTAAAATACATTCGTATAAACTATTTGAATTGCTTCTGAAACACAGGAGTTATGGCAAGTAACTCTTGCTGAGCTTGCATTTCTGTTAAAAGTAATTGTGTTTGCAAACAAAACTTTGTTTTAATTTCTATCATAGTATATTTAGGTGAAGATATAGTTACAGCTGTATGTTATTTTCTAATTGAAATAAAATCTTTGAATACCCCAGTAATGAAACAAAACAATTAAACAATATTTATTGATATTAACAAAAAATATATAACCTGTTTTCATGAAAAACAGTTCATTCGTTTGATTGAAGTCTTTTTATGTATTGAAAATAAATTAAAAATAATAAAACACTTTTTTTATTTTGTCGTTGAATTCGGAAAAAAATCTACAAGCTACTATTTTTCTTGATATATATCTCTGTCATTCTCTTTGTTACAGAGAATCAAGACAGGGGAATAAAAAATATTCATGGTGTTATTTTCTGCAACCCAGTCCTTGTTACAGATGTTAACCCAGACATTCAGGAATCCCTGTTGTGAAACTGACCACTTGAAATAATCAGCTGAGTCAATATATATTTTTGTAACAAAACACCGTCCTCGGGGATATTTTTTTAATTTGCTTAATCACAAGGAATATTTCATATTTTCTGGTTAGTCTATCTGCAGCTATGTGAGTTTCATGAAAAAAATCTGATCACAAGAGGCCAAAACGGTTTTAAAAATAGTTTTAAGTGTCTAAATTTCCTTGATGTTACTGTCCCTCAGAAACAAAAAAATGTAAATTTCTCTCTATATTTCAAAAACAGGGCAAATTATTTAATATTTGTTATCACTTGATTTAAATATAGTCTTATTTGTCGTGATATCAAATGCAAAATTAGTAAGTATATGCATACTGAATACATTAATTGAAGAGCAAACTTTGTCCCTAAAGATCTTTCAGTGATTTGCCAATTCTCTAAATACACTAAATATATGGCTCTCACACTTTCTAAGAAAGTACATGCTACCTCCATTTTGAAGAGCACCTTTCAAAACAAAGATGGCAGACAACCCTATATGCATGTGATCAGGAGGAGATTTTTCTTGAAATATTTCTATATCCAGGTAAGTGAGTATTTTTCAAACCATTCCTTGATGTTACAGTTGTGATTGTGTTTGTTTACAGACATAGTTTGTATGCACATTGCACCAGATTTGAATTGTTGATATGTAAACATTTCCCGCCAAAGTTGAAGCCATATGCATATTTTACCTCATTTAAAGACTCTATCACTTGAAATAGTTCATTGATGTTACAATCCTTGATGTTACATAAGAAAATGTTACGCCAAGGAGGGATTTTGATACATAAAGGAAAATAACGAATAATAATGGACCACATGTTATTTCCTTTTAAATTAATTGTCTATTTGATATGGGAACCTGATAAATATTTCCACAACCCAATTATATTGCACTGTATATGTACTGTATGCATAGATGAGTTGAGGGTTTTATGATTCTCATTTGATCTGATATAGGTCATTCATATTTAAGCAAAAGTAAGCTATTTGCATGCCAACATTTACACACAAAAAATGTGTTCATCAAAAATTGTTACACCAAGGAGTAGATGTTGTTATGCCAAGGAAAAACATACAAAAAATACTAAACAAATGTAGTGTATGCATAGCTGAGTTGAAGGTTGTATAATTACCATTTGTTCTGGCATTGGTCATTCATATATAAGCAAAAATAAGCTAGTTGCATGCCAAAATGTACAAAAATAGCATGTTTGTCGAAAAATGTTACATCAAGGAGCAGATATTGTTATGCCAATGAAATAAAAGACATAAAATTCTTAAAACATGTACTGTATGCATAGCTGAGTTGAGGGTTGTATGATTGCCATTTGTTCTGACATTGGACATTCATATTTAAGCAAAAATAAGCTTATTGCATGCAATGTTTGTCGAAAAATTGTTACATCAAGGAGAGGATATTGTTATGCCAAGGAAATAAAAGACCTAAGTACTTAACAAAATGTACTGCATGCACAGCTGAGTTGAGGGAGGGTGTTATGATTACCATTTGTTCTTACATTGGTCATTCATTAGCAAAAGTATAGTGTCTATATATATAAGTCTGGTATCTTGAAATACAGCATCCTGTCTAATCTTTATGAAATCTTAAATATTGGTCAGTGTCAATATTTCAAATGCTTCTTATTACAGTTATATTACTGCTATTGTAGTTCACCAGTTCAGCCTGACCGAGGGTGCGGTTCAATATGTACGCACCAGTCCCCAGGGATGTACCAGACCCAAAGGATGTACAATCCGCGAGGAATGTACTAGACCCTAATGATGGACCACACCCAAAGGATGTACCATTCCCCCAAGGATGTACCATACCCCAATGATGGACCAGACCCCAATGATGGATCAGACCCCAAGGATGTTCCACACCCCAAGGATGTACAATCCCCCTTCATGGACCAGACCAAAAGGATGTACCATTCCCTCGAGATTATGATGGACCAGACCCCAAGGATGTATCATCACCCAGGGATGTACCAGACCCCAAGGTTGTACCTTCCCCTAGGGATTATGATGAACCAGACCCCAAGGTTGTACCATCCCCCAGGGATTATGATGGACCAGACCCCAAAGATGTACCCACCTGAGGGATTATGATGGACCAGACCCTAAGGATGTACCATCCTCGAGGGATGTACCAGACCCAAAGGATGGACCTGACCCCAGTGATGGACCAGACCCCAGGTGTGTACCTGACACCAAGGATGTATCATCCCCGAGGGATGTACCATACCCCAAGTTGTACCATCCCCCAGGGGTGTACCATACCCCAAGTTTGTGCAATCCCCAAGGGTTTATAATGGACCAAACCCTAGGGATGTACCATCCCCGAAGGATGTACCTGACCCAAAGGATGTTCCAGGCTCCAGTGATGTCACATACCATGGTGAACAAGACTACAGTGATATACAAGCCCCCAGTGATGTTCCTGACCCCAGTGATCGGCCAGACCATGGTGTACAAGAGGTCATCTAGTTGAGGTGGGTTTATAAGTACAAGTATGTACAATCTTAATCCCGTATCTTTTGTATCCAAGTGTATGCTTCGCTTGTATCACAGTGTGCTTTACTTAAAGGTGGTCAATTACTTTTAAGCAACATTTTATGACAATTCTTACTTTTTGTATATTCTGTTAGAGATTAATTTAATGAACAAAAAGACCCATTACATTGAGTTAGATCCCTATCAGTGCGCACCCAAGATAGGTAAAGGGAGGTAATAATAATTTTTCAAACTTGCATTTCTGATAAATTTCATCTAAATATATATTATTTAATGCAAATATTTCACAAATATAATACAATAGGTCTTATATTTATATCTTTCTGCAGGCAAAGTATGTGTATCAACTTTTTACTTATGATAAAATAACTCTATCTTGGTTGGGCAACCAGGATAGGGGAATCAAATTTTAAAAATACCTCCAGTGAAAATCTTACTTGAATTAAGCGCTATTTGAACATAAATAAGTGTAAATGATCAGATGTTAAAGTTTCAAACAAATCTGCTACATGGCCAAATTCCAATTATAAACCTTTAATTATCAGATTATATGTTTTGCTTAGTATCACAGTGTGCACTTTGCTTAAATATCACAAATAAAGGTTTGCTTAGTATCGCAGTATATGATTAGATGAACATGCACTGCAAAACTTATAGGATTATCAGAAAACTAGATCTAGTCCATTTTAAATACTAATTTTTACTTATTATTTTGAGTGTTCATTTATTACTTTTTCAGACATCAGCCTGACGATTATGTTGGGGTTTGTTTAGCGTCTAGGAAGAAACAATTCTTCTAAGTATCAAAGGTTTGTATACTGTATATTTACTTTCATATATAAAAATGGTTGAAACAAGAACTCCTATTGGTACATTAAAGTAAAATGGTTAGTTTTTAGTTAGATTATTATATTTATTCAAACACCAATTATAACAATAAGAATGAATGATATTTCAAGAAATAATCATACGGTTTTATTATTATCAAAGTGATTGTTTTATGATACTTTAACCAATAGTTTCAAATATTTGTAAACAAAACTGTTTTTATAAAATCCTTTACACTGTATGTTATTTGTTTTCCAGGTCCCGAAGATAGACGGTGACATACAGCTGACATTCTTAAAGACCTTTGGTACCAACGTCTACACCTGGCCAGATGAAGAATATGTTTCCTGGCAGTCCCCTAGCGACATATTGACTATTTCACTGCCGTCACTTCTTCCTGGTCGTTGCTTAAAATTGAAATTTGTTGCATCGGAAACTAAAGCAGCTGAACAAATGTTAAAAAAGAATGTTTGAAATTTAAACAAAGACTTACTATACAGTCATAGTTTTATTGACTGTTTACAGGAGTGTAAGAAATTAACTATTAATCTTCTGTAACATCTTCTGTTTTTCTACGTTGAAATCCTTTGTTCCTTGCAATAACATTTTTAATTCATTGATGTAACACATTTACAGGAAGTGACAAAAACTATCCTTGAGACCTTATTTGATAACATAAGACTTGAGTGCCTGGTATTTTTCAGCTTAGTTACACCTCAAATTTAAGTATTATTTGTTATCTTTGCCAAATTCAGGTTCTGGTTTGCCCTCATATCCTTGCTGTAACAACAGTTTCCTTTATGTAACAGCTATTATTTATCGATGTCAATCCTTAGTAACATGAAATATATTTGGAAGTTAATTCTCAGTTGTTATTATATTTCAAATATAACTGAAGGTTTTTGTTTAGTTATGCTAATCTTTTAAAGCTTCAGTAAGTTTTAAATCATATTTATGTTGTTGATATTCAGTAACAAAAATACTTCCTTGCTGTAACATCGGTTTCCTTCACATAGCATGCCTTTTGTGTTAAAGTCATTATGTTTCTGTGTGATAATCAGCAACTTTTGTTGTACTATTTAATAGACAACTGTGCAACAATGATGCAGATGGAAATGACACTCTAGTACTTTGAAAGCATCAGACACACAATTTAACATTTCCTTTTTTCAAAGTATTCAGGTCCCATGTGTACAAAACCATAAAATGAAAAATAGTAATGTTTTCAAACAAAAAAAGGCAATTTTGCAAAACTTCTGACACAAATTTATGTGTCAAACGGCTCTCATATACTGACCTTGTTTTTAAAATATAGTTTGCAATTAACTATCTGTTACATCAAGGAAATAAAAAGTACTCGGTAGCCGTTCAAACTATTTATTGCCCAAAATGATGTGAATTAAGGGTCATCTAACTACATTTCACTCAGAAGAGACCTATATCAAGCTTATAATATAAACTATTGGTATGATTAAGGGGCAAACGTTCTCAAAACCAACTTTTGTTGTATTGTTGCGAAAAAATATATTGACTCAGCTACTGATTACAGCCAGAGTAGTTTTTACTCAGATTTTCGGGACAGTCTCTAAACTGAGCCTATATAAAACGAAATTTACATTTCATTTGTTGTATTAGAACGGTAAATTGTATCCAGTATCAATGTTACTTATATGAATTAAATATATTAAATAAAATATAACAACTGTTGTTATTTTCATTGACTTTGTTCAGTTGTTAGCACTAATTTACAATTTGACTCGTTTTCACAAAGCTATTCATAGCCTCATGTCCATTGCTCAAAAATATTTTGCATTCCACAAACTTGTCGCAGCGATGAATGAAGAGGATTTTGTAACATGTATTTCAATGCTCTCGAAGGAACTTTTGGGGCATGTGTTACTTTCAAATGACAGCTCTTGGTTCATAAATATTTTGATTAACATCACACTAAATGAGCGATCTTTTCCACTGCAAAAACCTAGCCAGAGATAGGGCATATCCCCATGCACATCTTTTAAGGTTAGGCACTTAGAAAGTATCTAGCCGTATTATCCAAATGGAAACATGCCAATTCATTCCTCTGAACACTTTGGTACTTAGAGGTGGCAGTCTGTGATTAACTGGAGGTAGCGGTCCATGCCATTTAATGTGTATTCTATGCCTAAATTGGTTAAAGAAAAGGAACATAGTTATGATCGTGCCTCTTACTAACTTTTTAATGGACATTTTGTAAATTTGAAAAAAGACTACCTTTTGCAATGAATTCACTGATAAATTCAATACAATGGACTAAACCCATGTGTAATTTCTGTATAAATATTAAAGCCCAAGGATCACATAAAGTGTAAATCTATTGATAGGATAATGATAGAATCATGCTCTATTCACTCTAAAACCATGACGTTGACATAATTATGCCTTTCTTTCGTATTCAAGTTATATCTTTAAGAAAAAGGGAAATTGAAAAAAGTACTGCGCTATGTTTCTAATATGTATTTATCAATTTAAAAAGTCAAGTTAGGAATGGTTTTTGCACAAATAAAGGTTTTCACTGTCAGTAAGACATCTTTCCTGATAAAATGAGAGCTACTTGTAAATGTGATCTTGGGACTATAAACATGACTTATTTTTTTAAAATTTGTACACTTTTGTAGAGCAATTCCAAGGCTTGTGCTGCAACTGTATTTTGAAATATGAAGTGTACACTCAATGAAGCATCAGTACTAATGGACTAAAATATCATTTAGTTAAAGCTTATTTAATTCACTCTGATTGTGGAACAAGTTCTTGCAATCGATATCATCTACTCATGATGACTGTTCCCTTGTGTTCTGACAAGCACTCACACCGAAAAAATATTCTTTTCATCATCATTTTAAACATGAGATGTTTCATATTTCCTCACTCGAACTTAAAAAAAAACATTAGGTCACTTCTCTATTTCAGTAAGTTATATTAAATGCTCCAAAGCTGTAGTCTCTATCTAACTCCATGTTATCTTATTCATTGTCTGAGTCCGCCTTCAAACGCCCTTAATGCAACTAATGCTATATTTGCTTGAACATGACCAACTAGATTTACTAGATTGATCTATGGTCGTCTGTCACCCAGTCGCACACAAATACCGCAGTACCACAAACATCAAAATATATACTGTGATTGTTTTCTAAGAGAACTGCATGCCGATACTTTTGTTGTATTCAGTGTCACTGTGTTTTTCAGTTCATGGTCAGAATTATTGCTCTTTTACTATAAGCAGGAAATGGTCAGCTCTTTCCAAACTCCTACTTGCTCTTCCAGTCTGCTTTTAAAGGGAATGAGGACTGGCAACGTTAACAAAATGAATAAAATATCCAGGTAGTATTTTAAAGTGTATACTATGACATAAAACCGGCAAACTTTTGACACATCTCACTAATGGCTATCACTGTACATAATATGAAACTAACAGCAATAATTAGTTCCGACTGTTTCATTATTCTTTTATTGTTCATATTGATTCATTATAAACAGCAATAATTGTTTTTATTGCTATAAACACAATTCAAACTCTTTAATTTAACCAGGCGGCATTTTCTTGATACATCAGACTGGCCGACAAGTGGCAGCGCAGCGACCTTAATATAATTACAACGTAATGTGCTATTTTTGTACTGCGGTTCACATTAGCCCGGCCCTGTTTTGCAATATACCAGTATAGTGTTGCAACACAATTGAATCACTTAGGTACGAGTTTACCGAATTATCCTGATAAGGCCGCATCTTACAGCATGTGGCGCCTTTGACATATAGGTTTGATTATATTTAGCCAAGTGATATGTATACCATGACAAGGGCACATTTTATGAGTACGTTGCCTGAGTAAACCTGTTAGGTGTGTAAACTGTGTTCTCAAAAAATTAAGACAATAAAATGGTTACAAAAATTCAAGATAGACATAGCCCTTGAAAAAGTTGCAAAAGCTCAATCGGTAGAGAATGAGACTTGTAATCTCCGGGTTGCGGGTTCGATTCCCGTGACATACCAACTAAAATTACTAACAGTCTTCCGGATGAGACTTCAAAACCGAGGTCCCATATATTGGTGCTATACACCAGGTATGAATAAGAACCAGGGGTGTCTCTGGAATTGGGATCCTCCGAAACCTATAATAACTAACCTCGTCTGGGGGCGTTGGTTATATGGGAAACCCAGCCGCGGATTCAGGGATGGGCTTTAGGGCTGCAACCCCCCTCCACCCCCCACCCCAGCTCGGCCTGCAGATACGTTTTTGGTCGAACTGGTATTTTTGTCCTCGTTAAAAAAGGGCTGACGTGTCAGTTATGCACACATTGTATTCTCTTATCAAAACATGTTACTAGCTTATCCCTTGCAGGAGGATATTATACCTACATTTTTGATTGTGCAAGTCAATTCACCGTAACGACTGAAATTGAAAATTGGATAGGCTAATAGATACGTCAGCCCGGTTAGCTCAATAGGAGAGCACGAGACTTGTTATCTCGGGGTTGTGGGTTCGATTCCCGGGGCTGACCAACTAAAATAACTAACAGTCTTTCGAATGAGACTTAAAACCGAGGTCCCATAATGTATGGGCGCTATACACCGGGCATGTAAAAGAATCAGGGGTGTGTCTAGAATCGGGACGCTTTCTGTATCTTGCACTTTCCTCCGAAAACCTAAAATAACTAACCTCTTCTGGGGGCCTTGGTCATATGGATTATCCGGTACCAACAATAAAACTCTAATTATATGCATACATACTAATAGATACAACGGTTCGGATCGTTACAGTTTGTTACCGTGAAGTGTCCGAGGTCACTTCTTAGTGGTTTGATAGTGGTTATAATTAGAATATAAGATATAAGTTTGCCAGTACTGAAGTCCTAATTAATGTATTATGCCAGAAAACAAAATATTAAAAATTAATGTCATTCAGAAATGAAAATGTGGGCTCCGGCTGGAGTCAAGTCACGAAACAAAAAGTTGCAAAAGTAACATTAAATTGGAGAAAAATCCTATATAAAAAGAGGGGCAGTTTTTTCGCATGATACATTTTGTGATTGTATACCAACTTCCTGTGCAATTACGAATTGACTATTGGATGAGACCTTAAAACCAATGTTAAATTTATTAGTTCTGTGCACTGACAAGAAGTGGGACATAAGTTGTCTAAATCCGATGTGTCCCATGCGATTTGTGTATGTAAGTAAACATTTAGTATTTTACATCTATCTATGTCTTGTATTAAAGATTGTGTATTTGACATTGTTTTCGTTGCCTTCTAAACACTTTGCAGTTGTAAGTTAGGTGCTGCAGAGTAGGTGAAATATGCTGGAAATTGCACTTTTTCATAGACACAGTTCAATTATTTTTTCCGTACGGAGGGGACACCCCTCTCCTACCACCCCGAGTCAACCCCTCGCCCCAGGAAACCGGTACTACTCTAACGATAAAGCTCTAATGTAAATAAACAGTAGCTCAACTAATTGTGTGCAAGGGCTTTTCGCTATATACACCGGCCGCCGTGAGACAGACCATATATGTTACGTCGGTTTGTAAAATGGGTCGGTCTTGCAGTCGAAATATTGAGGCTACACTTCCAGTAGCATCTTACGGTAAGCTTACCAATTGGTAGTGCCCGAAATTAAGAGCGTCTAGATGTAATTTATCAAAATAATATGTAGATTCCATTAACATGAAATTGAATATCTCCTGTTAACTTACCACTGGACAGCAGTATCAGCCTCGGTACAAAGGCTTTGTCTTTCGTAGGACTGCTATCTAGGCTGATATTTTCATCAATTTAGCTATTTTCCATACTGTATTGGATAACACCTAAACATGCCGATTAAGGACTTCCTTTTGCATCGGCAAGGTTGATTGGATGATAGGAAAACTACGACTATTGGAAAAAATGCAGGTGATTGATTGAAATATGCTGGAAATGACCGGATGTTATCCAGAGCACGACATGTAGCTTAATGATAAATGCGCTTGCACGTTTCACGTTTAGCGACTACACGTTGGGCATGCGCACTAGCATGCGCAGTAATATATTTCCGGTTACCGTGCAACACGATCGTGTCCTACACGCGTGCAACACGCTTTTTCACGCAAACACGGGGAACTTACACACAGGCGCCACTGTAATCACAGAGTTTGTTGGCATAATAAAACACTATATGGGCAGGATGTAAAGATATGGCCAAATATAAGACAGCTGCGGCGTTCCATACATTATGTGCGTCATCCAATCAATTAGAAACAAGATTTCAAAATGTTTTAAATCACAATGTAAATGGTAGTGATAGTACTGTATAACGTTGAAATATCCCGTGCGTCTAACGCCTAAGGTACACGAGCGTAAAATCAACATCAAGAAAAAAGATAAACGCAAGTATTTACGTAGTTTTCTCCAGCTTGCACGTTTCTAGAAAGTTTGAGTGTCCGGAAAAAAATTGAAAGTATTCATATATCTGACATTGGAATTATTATTAAAGTCTTCTCTGAAAATCCCTTTCAAAGTTTTTGGTATTTAAAGGTCACTCTGATTTAAAACGGATTATTTAGTGTTGGTCAAGGATCGAGGTCAAGGTCACTGTGGCTAAAAATACGAAAGCGGTTTCCGGTCAATAGCTTCAGTTTGGATTGTGCTATTGAAAATCGGCCTGTAAGCTGTTCTCATGGAAACCTACTATATGATTGCATTTGGGTTCCAGGTCAAGGTCGAGGTTACTGTGTATAAAAGCGGTCAATTACTTCAGTTTTTTGGATAGTGTTATGGTTATGAAATTTGGTCTGTAGATTGCTTTCCTGGAAAACTACATTATGATTGCATTTGAGCCAACTGGGGTAAAGGTCAAGGTCAATGTGGCTAAAAATGGAAAATTCCTTTCGATCAAAAACTTCAGTCTGGAATAGTGTTATGATAATGAAAATTGGTCTTTAGGTTGCTCCCATGGAGACATACATTGGTATTGCATTTTGGGTAGCTGTGTCGAGGTTAAGGTCACTGTGGCTTACAAAGTCAACTTTTATTTCGGCCAATAAATTCAGGCCGGATAGAGCTAGTCAAAATTGATCTGTAGATTGCTCTCATCTTGACCTAACTTGGGATTGCATTTGGGGCCACTGAGGTCAAGGTCAGAGTCACAGTGAAAACAGAAAACTGTGTCCGGCCAAAAATTTCAGTTTGGATAGTGTTAGGCAATCAAAAGTGGTTAGTAGGTTGCTCTTGTGGAGTCCTACCTTGGGATAGCAGGGGTCGAGGTTGAGGTCACTGAGGCTTAAAATAGAGAAAGCTTTTTCTGCTTATAACTCCATTTTGTTGTAAATTACAGTTTCTATTCTGTATTTTCAGTGTTGATGGCTCTATGGAGATAAAACTTCTTTTTTATCATTTATTTTTTAGACATATATATACAATATGACAAAACAATTAAGAATAAACAATGTGTTAAAGTATAATAATGTGAAGTATGCTCGTTTTTTTTTAATAAAAACTAAGCAGAGAGAAAGGTAGAAGTGAGAGAGAATCAATGAAAGCTAGAAGATAATTAAAAGGAGAAGACGAGAAGGTCTCACATTATTGTTCATACAATACTTTTATGAAATATCTTTATTGCTCTGACAAAACGAAAGTATATATAAAAAGAGGAGAGAAAAAAGAAATTTAAACGTTTGTACATGTACTAGAAATTTTAACCCTAACCCTAACCTTAACCATTTTTGTTCTATCTGTTCTTAATTTTATTCATTGCTTAATGTATTTTCTTAATAATCACAGTATAATACCTCATCTAAACATAGATACGACCATTTTTAGTTATAATGTTCTATTATGTTGTGCGTTATTGTTATTTCTTGTTAAAGCCTTCATCTTGATTTTAAAAGATAAATAAAACAGGTGGTTCTCTTCTTAGCTTTGTTTGAAAGATATCAAATTTCGCTAAGAATGTTATAGTATTTAATGTGTTCATTTCAAATTTCTTTTCGAGAATACCAAAACTTTTGCTTTCAAAATTGAGAGAAATATTTAAACCTTTTTAAGTAAAAGTATCAGTATATCATTCTATAGTATTTGGTAGCAGTTCCAGAAAAGATGTTCAAAATTTTCCTCTTAAAAGTTACAAAGGTCGCATAGGCTTGAACTCATTAAGTGTACCTTTAATAAAAAATACATTTGTTGGTAATAGATGTTAATACTGAAGATTTCTTAGTTTCGAATTTATTGTGGTTTTAAACAATTGAATGTATAACCCCTTCACATCCCCCCAGTTTAAATCGTTTTCAAATATATTTTTTCACTTTTCTTCAGATTTGATTTCAGGTTAACCTTCTACTTTCAGTTGTTGTCTTGTATATAGAAGTCTATTAGTTGATTTCGGTTTTATGACAAGTTCAAGCATATTGTCACATACCTCTTGATTTCTGTTTTAAGCTTTCTTTTAACGATGTTGGTATTGAATTTATACGTTCAATTTATCTAAGATATTCCTTATTTCCAATGTGTTTTAAGTACTGAAAGAATTAAAATACATTTTGTAATAAAAAATGTGCTCCAAATATTTGATTCCCTTCTGATACTAAGTGTCGTTGAAAAATGAATTATTTTCGCGTTTCATTTTTTATTTATTCCACAATATCTGCTTGCTATAAGTTACTTTACAATCATCCTGTTTCATGTCATTCCATGCAATCAATATGTCTCAAAGGAAGCTGTTTACTTTAAATAGTTTCAGATTTATATCTTTTTGTGATAAGCTACATTCAAGTATAAGTTTTCCGCCAAAACATTTCAATATAGGTTCGTAAAAACATTTCATAAGGGACTGCTATTTTCGTATAGATATCGTTTTATCCAGCACATCTTTAAAGAATTAAGAAACATACCTATATTTATCATTTTAATTCCTGCCTGTCTAATTTCTATGGCACGTCTTTTTATTTTCTCTGGCTTTTTATCCCATTAAAAAGTATACATTGTATCATTTATAATGTATTGTATTGGATTTTGAAGAACTGTTAGTGGATATATTAGTTTTTGGAATAGCAAAGGTCTTTATAACTGTTACCTTTCCTGGAGATTAAACTTGGCTTGTGATTGATGGATGGTCAAGGCTAAATGCAACAGAGTAATCAAACACTCAACACTATACAAAATTTACAAATTTAATTACAAAAAATGAATTTATACAAAGATGAATGCAAAATATGAAGTGAAATATGGTGAAAAGTCCGGACTATAGATAAAGTCCTAATTCTAATCCTGAGTAATTCACGTTTCGCTTGACTTATAATAAGAAAAAGACTGTCCTCGCCATTCATAACAACATCTCCGTATTGGTTCCGGTAATCCGGGGTTGGATTTCAGTTAACATGAATGTCAACTACACTATAGGTGATTCCTGTGTGAATGGGGCATAACGTAGACTAGCATGTGCTCGGAAATCAATACATCCGGGCGAATCGTGTAGTTTATCGACGTAACAGGGTGGTCTTCTCCAGGAAAGTCATCGTCTGGAGGCAATACATTTCTCTACCACTCCGGGCATTGTATATTCCGGGGGAGAAAGCTGAAAGATATAAGAGATGGTAAAAAACTCGGACATAAACTGCTCCGACGTGTACACCATACCATTGTAGGTTTCCAAAACTGTGCGTATATACAAATATATATATAAACATGTGTTCAAAGACGACTCTCTGTGTACACCATACTGTCTGGAGGTTACCCAACAGTAAACGTGTTATAAAACGTGGTATATTCAATAGTGTAATACGTCATTTGATGCGTTCATTAATTAATCTTTTTCACTAACATTTGCAACATTCTTTGTTCTATTATTAAGAATGAAAGTAAAATTAAATGAAACACAATTAAACTGAATTAACTGCTTTCAACTGCAGTTTACATACTATCATTACATTAGACAAGATAACCGATGATTACTAAAAAAGTAATCACACAGTGGCATTTGAGAAAGATTTAAAACAAAAACAAAGTTCACTGATTCTTCATTAAATTACAACAAGTTCAGCTACTTCTGAATTTTACGACATCTTGAAAGGAAATCATAATATAAAACAAAAAGCTGACAATATTTGTAACTGAAAAATAATCTATATACCTAAACAATTTACGAAATAAAATAGAAAACGTTACAAAATGAATTCATTTACATTAATCAAGCTAAACTTTATATAGAATGTCAAAGTCGTGAAACAAGTGTGTGTCATTTCCAAATGGTCAGTCTTGTCTTAAATACTTTATATTCCCGCCTGTTTATAAATTCACGGGGAAACGATAACCTCCGTGCAGACATGAAATGCATGAATAAAATGTATTTAGGTCGAAAATAAGTTATAAATTGGGGTCCGTTATAGTGGTCTCAGTAAAATTGTTATACAACAACTACAAATGCGAAAATATAACTTTCTTATTACTGAACCGAATATATTGAAATTTACATGAAAATAAACGATACTCAATACTAAAAACAATGCTCTTACTTTTATAGGAAATGTCTTACAATTTACACAATCATTCAAACTTTACAAAAACAATGATACAATTGATGTAACTATCTTTATAAGGGCTGGACTTCAGTTCCCAGTGGGCAGAATACATCAAGGGCTGGACTTCAGTTCCCAGTGGGCAAAATACACCGTCTGCTTCGCAAGGGAAACTATGCCGAGAGAGTAGGAGCCGGAGCACCAGTGTACCTGGCAGCCGTTTTGGAGTACTTGGCGGCTGAAGTTCTTGAGTTGGCAGGCAACGCTGCATAATGTAAATCAAGGCCCGTCTGTGACAGACGTCCCCCCTTGGATAAGAAAATGTATATTTTTGTTTTAAAACACAAAGTGATAGGACAACATTTATTCTGATGAAACTGTCTCTGTACAACGAAAGTTACAGCCACTTTTAAATTCTGCTTAGATAGTCTGGGAACACATTCTTTTGTCCCGGAATGGCTCTAATTCTCATTCTATAAGGTTTTAATTCAAACGCCCATCTCATTATCCATGAATTACTTAGTTTGGCCTTATTTAAACAAGTTAAGGACTGGTGATCTGTTTCCGGTAAAAAATCCTTAACAAACAGATACCTGTGATGCTTTGACACCGCCAATATTATTGCCAAGCACTCCTTTTCTATGACTGAATAGCTTTTGGCCTGGGGACTGAAAGTCCCCTAGGCCTAAGTTAGCATACCACATTTCAAACACTGCAGACAATTTAACTGTGCTATGTGCGAATAACAACTGTAAACATGCGCTTTGGGAAAGTAGTGCAAGACAGACCAGATCAATCTTTTGTTTGAATGTCGCATACGATAAGAACAAATTACAAATAAAAACAGTACATACAACTTCAAACGATTGCAGAAAGGTCTATAGCTTACGGGCTGCATTACACAATTTATTTCTGTTTTATAAATTACTGCGCTGTTAGCTGATTACGGAAGATAATCATATGCATATCACGGAAAAGTACGGATATTTACGGAAATTTACGGAAACGTACGGAATTCGACATAAGAGTTTGTAGTTTGATTTTTAAATTTCTGATGTTATTTCATTGGCAACTTTCTTATTTACGAACGATTACATATATATTTACCTAAAAAGAAATTTCTTTACAAAAAATGATACAATTTACGTACATTCTCGAGAAGGAACTCACGTGATCACGCCACGCCATTTATCGAGGACGCTGTATGTCAAGGCCCAGTGAACGGTTTCACCGATTACAACTACAAGGTAACCAAGAATCATTTTTTGGTTTTCCCTGTTATACACATTGTACAGTACTGTATTTATATTTCAATGTTGGTATTGCTTTGTTTATTTCTGTTTTAAGGTATTGTCCTTGGTACACAATAATTTTCGATCCACATCATCAGATATCGCTTGAAGTTGAACAAAGCGCAGATTGAATTATTTTTATTGTTCTCTCAAACAGTTGATATTGTTGACCATGTGATTATTTTTCATTTAACGTACGTTTTATAATAAAACAAACTTCCCTGCCACCCATATATTTGTGAATCATTAATTCTGTGTCATATACTAAATTTTGCCCTATGCATATTTCGACCCGCGCTTTAGGTAAGGTTCAGCGTAAATCACGAAGGTCAATAGTTGTTTTTAGGGGAGTTAATCTATAGCCCACAGGCTCACAGCGCTTTGATTATCTCTTGGTAGCAACTTTCGACTAGCATACGTTACAGGTAATTTCTCTGCCTCCTGCTCTTGCAATATAACTGCGCCTATATCTACGTTAGAAGCATCTGTTCTAAGTATAAATGTCTTCTATAAATCTGGTATTTTCAAAATAGGTGGTCCAGTCAAACCAGCCTTCAACAACTGAAAAACCTTTTCTTGACTTTGACCCCAATCTACACGATGTGGCTGACGCTTTTTCGTCAAATCTGTAAGTAGTCCTGCAATAGCAGCAAAAATTCGGGATAAATTTTGGGTGGAAACCGACAACCCCTAAAAAGGAACGGACTGCCTTCTTAGTCTTTGGTCGTTTAGCATTTTGTATGACATTGACTTTACAAGAGACTTGTTCAAGAGTTTGAACCTCTCCTATCATATGCCCTTAACACTCTAGTTTAAAACTCTATACAACACTTAGTCAGTCTAGCTGTAAGCTTGGAATCTCTTAATCGGCTTAATAACTCTGTAAGGGCAACAACATGATCTGACCATTGTATGGTATATACAAGGATATCATGTATGAATGTGCTATTCAAAACCTTCGTCATTAATTTGCAAAATGTCGCAGGGGCATTTACTAATCCGAATGGCATTTTTCGAAATTGAAACAGACCTTGCGAGGTTTCAAATCCGGTCACTGGCTTTGCCTTCTCAGACAAAGGAACCTTTACGTAGATCTTACTTAGATAAATATTTGTATTTAGACAGTTTTGCAAACATCTCTTCTATATTTGTCATAGGTTCTGCATCGAAAACCGTAAATTTGTTAAATTGACGGAAATCAATACAAAACCGGATACTGCCACCCTTTTTCCTAAAAGGACAATAGGGGAAGAAAATGTAGCATTTGAGGGTTCTAATACTTCCAACTCTAACTTCTTTTTTACTTCCTCTTTCACTAGTGACTGTGAATAAAAAGGAGTAGGATGACCCTTAATCCTCAACGGATCGGAAGTTGACAACTGAATTTCATGTTCAAATAGATCAGTATTTCCTGGAATGTCTGTCGATATATCTTAGAAATTCTCTAACAAATTTTCTACCTCCTGCTTATTTTCTACTGATAAATCAGGATTTATCTGTACGTCTGTATACGTTTCACTTTCCTTTTTCACAGAAAACAACTCATTATCACTCCCATCTCTACTTAACTCATCACATATCACTTCACTCGGGCCAATTCTGTCAAACATTCTCAATTCTTCCTAAACAGTCGCTGAACTCACCTTATTTAACACACCTCTATCCGGTATATTGCTCTCATTACTATCTCTTTCACAATACTGTTTAAGCAGATTTGCATGAAACGTTTTCAACTTTCCATCTATCTCAATCTTATAATCTAATATGTTTACAATCACTGCATCTACATGTGGGCCTTTCCGCTGCAGTATCGATATATTACGCTTCGTAGGTAACAGCAAAAGTACTTTACTTCCCGTTTTAAATATTTT
The DNA here is from genome assembly GCA_022818135.1 of Saxidomus purpurata. Lineage (NCBI taxonomy): Eukaryota > Metazoa > Mollusca > Bivalvia > Venerida > Veneridae > Saxidomus > Saxidomus purpurata. The sequence goes on along the minus strand of JAFMSR010000022.1, from coordinate 1,136,006 downwards.
ATCCCCAGCCTTAATGTTGTAATACTTCCTATATCTAACACTATTCTTAGCCAACTGTTGTTGTGCTAACTTACAAGTATCTTCTAATTTCTCTTTTAAATCCATGACAAGCTGGTAAGTCGTTTTCACCTCATCATTTTCCATCTTACCTGCCCATAACTATTTCAACACAGTTATCGGTCCTCAAATTTGTCGACCATAAAGTAACTCAAAAGATGAAAACCCTAAACTTTCCTGTAGTACTTCCCAATAAGCAGACAACATAGCATTCAAATACTTTTCCCAATCACTTGGTCGCTTGCTACACATACGTTTCAACATCTGCTTAACACTACCATTGAATTTCTCAACTAATCCATTACACATCGGGTGATACGTGGTTGTAGTCAGATGTCTTAGTGACAATAATCTACTTTCTTCTGCCATATGGTTCGATGAAAACTGTGATCCGCAATCGGTAAGCATTTCCTCCCGAACACGCAATCTACTATACATGTGTATCAAAGCCTCTGCTACTCTTTATGTTTCAATACCAGGCAATGCTATTGCCTCTGGGTATCTAGTAGCATAATCAACCGTTGTCAAAAATATATATTTTCCCGTTCAGTCGTTGGTTTAATTGGTCCAATAATATCAACAGCCAGTCTCTTAAATAGAGTATCAATCAATGGCATCTTCCCTAAAGAAACTTTACTTACTCTGCCCTCAGCTATTGTACGTTGACATATATCACAGGATTGACATTACCTTCTCACTTCTGACTACACAACTGGCCAATTAAAATTCATCCAACATTCTGTCACTTGTCTTTCTTACACCCAAATGACCTGACAGTAAAGAATCATGTGCGACCTTCAGTTTCCCTAAAACCTTTAGGTACTATAAGACGTTTATCAGTTAATCCGAATCCTTTGTTGAGGTTCTAATTGGACAAACGGATACTGTTTCGAAGGAGTCATCTCGAACAAATTTTATCCTGTACTTTATTTCTGATCTTGTGTAGATGACAATATCACAATTCTCTCTTATTTAGTGTATACTTAACACCTATTCATGATAAAAGAAACTCTAAACTTTGGTCTGTATATATTAATTAAACTGCCTCTAGTTTTACAGTTTATGTAGTTACACGTTTTTATGTTATAGAATAATATTCGAATTTCAGTAAAATATACCCCTCAAAATAGGTGAAGGACCACATAATTGAAATAATAGGACTGCATTAATTTCAATGACATCCTTAATAAAATTATTATAGCAGAAAATGTATTGGTTTTAGTTAACTGATGTAAGTGATGAATATCAATAACAAATATGTAAAAATAACATAATTGTGAAATCACTGTTGAAAAGTTAGAGACTTAAGATGAAAGGTGAAGTTTGAATGTTTATAGATTATACTGCTCAGGTCAAGGGCAGACCAGTCAATGCACTTTACATGTTTTCAAGTTGTAGATAGTAAGTAACCACTCTTTCTTTATGTCGACGGACGTTATCGTCCAAAATCACACAAAACTAGGCATAAGGCCGTAAAAGTCATGTAGACCGACGAATTGTACACAGACATTTTTTGCGTTATGTCGCTACCTGTGTAAAATTGGCAATTTATTAGATAATCATTCTTCGTAATTATACGCATACATTCTTGATCTAAAATTTAACTGAAATCCTTATTATAATCAACGTATTGCGCACTATACGATAAAGTCTCAGCCAAAAGAAATTTTATTATTTCACCAGTACTCGGCCACCTCTACTCACTGAGGGCTCGGTGTTTGCGAATTTTCATTCATGATCCTGTTGGAGTAATTTTGTCGAGCCCGCTTGCGGTGAGCTCGACATAGTTGTCACTTTTAGCGGTTCGGTGTATGTGCGTGCGTCCGTTCGTGCGTCCGTGCGTACGTCCGATTTTGTCTGGACCATATCGTTTTCATGCATGGAGGGATTTTGATGTTGCTTGGCACAAATGTTCACCATCATAAGACGGAGTGTCATGCGCAAGAACCAGGTCCCTATGACTAAGGTCAAGGTCACACTTGGAGGTTAAAGGTCAAATTCAAGAATGACTTTGTCCCGAGCATATCTTTTTCATGCATGGAGGGATTTTAATTTAACTTGGCACAAATGTTCACCATCATGAGATGGAGTGTCATACGCAAGGTCCCTAGGTCTAAGGTCAAAGTCACAGTTAGAGGATAAAGTATAAAGTCAAGAATATCTTTGTCTGGAGCATTTCTTCTTCATGCATGGAGGGATTTTGACTTTGTACAAATGTTCACCACCATGAGCTTCCCTTGTTTTAAGAATTACTTCCCTTTGTTGTTACTATAAATAGCTTTTATTGTAACTTTTTTATTTTTTTACTTTTTTTTGACATATGGCGGGATCGACATGTTGCACGTGGGCATCTAGTATTTAAATAAACAGGATTTTTTTTAATTATAGAAAGCACTATCAAACAGTCGTGACCAATTATAAATCAAAATCACAACTGTTTTAAAACAAGGTCATGAATCGGAACTATGAATTGGGTGAAAAAACAAACGAGCAAACGTATTTTTGCGCTAAAGAATACATGCACCCAAATGCTCATATTACGGTACAGTCCAAGAACTGTAGCGAAGCATTGGCTTCGTGTTAAATATGTGGAGAGACATTTTCAAAAAGCATTATCTTTATAAAAGGCTTCAAATATCACTGCGCATGACATGGTAGCAGTCTGACTTGTTCAGGCTTTCATGTTTTATTTACTTGTTGATAGCAACAAACATGATTTATTTACATGTATGTCCAGAACTTGAGTTTGTTTGCTTTGCAATTGAATATCCGAAAGATGTATAAAATGTTAAGCAATATCGCCTAAGTACATCGGATGAGTTTGTCCCGTATTGTAAGTTTTTTTTTCTAATTCATTGTTTTGAGAAACCCCTCTAAAATATGGCTAAGTAACTATCGGCAACGGATTCGGATTAACTTATAAATGTCTAATATTAACTGTTTACTTACATCACCATCTCTCGCAGTAAATTGTTAATTTCTTCCTAACTTCATACTTGACTTCCTTCAAACTAGTGATTTTTCATCTGCTGTCAAAGAAACATACTTAATATATCAGCCACGTCCTGTGAGCCGCGTCTGCAGATACTTATTTTGAATAGAACAGTAAATGCCGAGGAAAACATATGACTCAAGCCTCACAGACAGCCGACCCAGAGTGAACAAACAAGACAATTAGTATAAACGAATTTTTCGGAGATACGAGGTTCCTAAAAACGCAAGCAACTCTTCCGAAACAAGTAGTTCGATGCCGAACAAATAGTTCAAAGCGGGTTAATTTCTTTCCATAACAGATCATGCTATGTATATCATGTGATGATACTATTTTTTGGGACGGTTATGATGTTTCCGCGAGAGCGCGTTTTCTGCGTTTTTGACGTAGTCAATTTGTCAATGACGCAACAGAAATAGCAAAGAGCGTTTCCTATGACGCAATTAAAATGTGTATGTCCAAACTAGTACTACTACAAAAATAACCATTTAAAAACCGGCGTCGAAATGCAAGACAAATTGTTAACAAAATACGCTTCCGGTATAGGATATGTCTAATATTGACCCTATTCCGTCGTGGTTGTTTTCTTATTTCGGATCGTGTATTGGTTCGTATGTTACCATCGTTATGGTGTCAGAGACGCTTAACAAGAGATGGCCGACGGACTTTAAACGTCTTTCTGAGTGTTTTTTTTTAAAATGATAATTTTGTTGTAATTTCAATCAGACTGCCACTGTAGACTTTGGTTACCCTTTTTCTTGGTGTTGTATGACATACAAAAGTAAACTGAATAAAAAAAAAATTAACAGATAGTCTAGCCTAATTCATTCAGCTCATCGATTTGACCCGCTTTTTGGATCTGATATTTTATAGTTGCCAACCCCCAGAGAAAGCGCACATCCAAAAACTATCTCGCTGGCTTCAACGTCGAATTAATAAGGCTACATATAGTCATGCCTTAGATTTCTTTACACCGTGAAGAGTGTGACTCACGGAATTTCTAAATGACTCCATAGCTACTCAGTATCAGATGAAACAGAGTCCAAACATGTAGCATTCTTACATGTTCCTGTCCGAGACCAAGAGGCGGGGTTAAGTGACTATGGCAACCATAGGTAACAGTTAATTCTCTCTGATGTCATTCATTCCGTGTGTCTTATGTGGCTTTTTCGGGGCTTATGTGGCTAAAAAGCACTATAGAGAGAAGAAAAATAGACATACAACTTCCAATTTTTAGTACGTCCGTACAGTTTCATTAACCGAACTAAAGTCACTTTCGGCTTTCGCTAACCACTTGTGGCTTGCAATAAACGTCAACATAGGTCAATGTTTCATTACTCGAACTGAAATCATTTTAGGTATGCACTTACCACTTCCGGTTCGAAATAAACATCGGTACAGGTACATGTCTGTATGAACACTTTCACGATTTTACTTATTATGATTTAACGTACTCATTTAGTGTTTGTGTACTATCTGTGCCCGTGGGTTGCACGGCTAATTTAACTGGTTATAAAATTTTGACTGACACTAGTTTGTTCAAACTAAACATTAGCTGTTTAGTACTACTGACACTAGTTATTTCAAACTAAACACTACCTGTTTAGTACTACCTTTTTAGCGCTGAATCATTGCAAATTCATTATAAATTTGCAATCTGAAACACAGGTTTGTGCAAATTGCTAATCATTGTTTATTATATTGACATTTATTAAAGGCCTTCATCTTGTGTTCACATTTTAACGTATTGGAGTGAACACTTCAGTATATCACATTTGAGTATTTCACATGGAGTAACACCCAGTTGAACATTTCAGTAGTGTAATTTAATTTAATTTGCACATGCCAATACAACCGTTCCACCAGTACGTTCAGTGCTTTTGTTGTGTTAGTAAGCATTTACATACAATGTATATGTCTTGTATTAAAGATTTGTCATTGTTTTATTGCGTCCCAAGTATATTGCAGTTGCAAGTTAGGTGCTTCAGAGTGGTTGAAATGTGCTGGAAATTTCACCATTCCATGATTGATTGATTGATGTTTATTCAGGTTAAAACACACATATAAATATATAAGTAGTCTGGTCACCAGGCTCTGAAATATCCCTTTTACTTATTATTTCACTGTTTTGTTCTAGAGCCAGTCTACTATCCAGCACCGATTTCAGGGCCTGGAAAAGGCGATTCAAAACACCTCAGAAAACTGAGGTGTCTTCAATCAATGCCAAATCTTGACCGTTCTCTCCCAGCAGGTGATTGAATTTTATTGCCTGGTGCTTATAATATACAGCAGATAAAATCTTTTGTGGTAACTAGTGGTAAGTTGTTATTAGAACCTTGAAACTAGAGGATAGGATTTACATCATGAAAATCTTGAATGGAAGTTGTTTTATTTTGTTCACAGACTGGCAGTGGTAATTTTTTTTTAATAACTACATGGCTCTTTTGAAACAATTGTTGCATTATGCATAAAGTGTGCCAGTATTTTTATATGAAGATGCACAGTAGAATACTTTTCACATGACTTAAAACTTGTGTTAACAATTATGGGACTTTGCACAAAACATCGTGATTTCATTTTGAACAACCTCTGTTAGTTAGGATATAGCTATCTTCTAACAAGCGTGGCCTGCAGGATACTTTAACCATAGTAAAACTTCCTGATTTACATAGTAATATATAAAGACATGTACATTTATCAAAACTATCAAAGTTTGTGCAAAAATTGTTTTGAATATTGACAATAAGATGGCGTGTATTGCTGAACTGGGCAGTAGCCTGGTGAACTGGGGAAGTTGCCTAATTTTTATACAGATCATGCAGACTCCAAACAATATCATCAATTAAAGTTTTCTGAAAATCAAATGAAAAATAAAGCTTGTAGAATATTAATATATTTTGCAGAACTTTTTTACAATGAACATAAATTGATGAAGTGGGAACAGTGTCCAATAAAGTAATCTCATAGTATATAGAATAGTACCAACGGACACAATTTATGATATTCAATACAAAAAATGAAGCATGTAGAAGGCGAAAAAGGTTTTATATGGCAAGACAATTTACTATTAAATCAATAAAAAAAGAAATCACTAGATGATTTCATAAAGATATCTCCTAAAATATGGGAGATATCTCTTAAATTCAGAGATATCTCTGTAAAGTTGAAGCTATCTTTCTTTTAGTAGAGATATCTCTCTTATTTTTAAACATATTTTCCAATATCAAAGAGATATCTCTCAATGCAATAGAGATATCTCTCTACGATGCAGAGCTATCTCTCCTTTCTCAAATATATCTCTGTAAAAATGAAATCTGTTTAAAATAGAGAGATATCATCTTACACGAAGAGATACCTCTGTAACTTTAAGAATAGAAAAATATCTCTCAATTGATATTTAACAGATATCTCTGCGATAGAAGATATGTCTTAAAACTCATGAGATATCTTTCTGTGATACAAAGATATATGTCAGCGTGAGAGATATTTCATTAAAACGAAAGACACATTGGATTTCTTTAAACTTAGAAAGATATATCTTTTGGAATAAATAGTAACATAACTTGCGATAATTTTACAATTCTATGCTTTGACAGAGTACTTTTTTACCTGACATGGCCAAATTTCTACAAAGGTCAGGTAGATGCAACACACTGACATCCTCGTGCATCCACATACAATACATATACATGGTACATGTAACAGTTAGTTATATCAGTCTTTTGTTAATTAGAATGGCTTTTAAGATTTTTAAAGACTCGCAATTATAATTGCAATTCAATACTAACAGGGGTTTAGGAAATGAAGAAATTTTAGTGGACGCTTAGAAAATTATTTCAGTTATTGTTTGGCTTGCATTCTAATAGTGGCTTTGTTACAGCACAGAAACAGATACTTGCTGAAGAAGTTAGTAGTAACAGAATACCTTGCAAAAAAAACTTATATAGAGATATGGTACTTGGCAAGTTATGTTTCGGAAAAAGAAACGCAACAAAGGGCAATGACTCTGTAATGGTTCTTGTACACTGCACTTCCTCTCATTTTCAGTGACCATTTTATGAAGTTGTATTGAATTCCAACCAGAAGATTTCAAGTTATGCTCTGGACAAGGAAAAGTAACAAAGGCAATAACTCTGTATTACTCAAGATAGAGTTATGGTTTTTATACACTGCACTTCCTTTTATTGTGCTTGACCATTGTTTGAAGTTGTATTGAATTCCAACCAGCAGTTTTTAAGTTATGCCCCTGACAAGGAAAATCAATAAAGGGCAATGACTCTGTAATTACGTAAGATAGAGCTATTGTTCTTGTACACTGCACTTTCTTATATTGTGTTTGACCATTGTATGAAGTTGTATTAAATTCAAACCAATATAATTCAAGTTATGCTCCGGACAAGGAAAAATAACTAGGGGCAATAACTATGTAAAAAGTCAAGATATAGTCATGGTTCTAGTGCACTGCACTTTCTCTCAATATGATTGACCATTGTATGAAGTTATATTGAATTCCAACCAGTAGTTTTCAAATTGTGTTCCGGACACGGAAAATGCAACGGACCGACCTAACGATCGACCAACCACCGGGTGACTCCTATATACCCCCTCAACTTCGTTTTGGGGGGAAATAAGTTTTCCGATGTTTTAAAAAATAAGTACCAAATAATGGTGAATTAAAACAATTACAAAAGGTGGTTGAATTATTGTTAATTACTGTTCAAAAGGGGACACCTAAGCACTGTGACAGAAGAACTTTAAAGTTTTGGCTATACAAAGTGTAAATAATACTATAAACTTGTATCGAAGGTCGAGTTTTAATATTTAATTACCACACTACATTGATATTCACTCATTCAACTTTTAATAATCAGTTTTTAAAAAAAATATCATTTTTGAATTACCCTGCAAGGACAAAATACCTTTGAATTTTGAAATTGGCTCATATTCACTATATTTCCGTAGTGAATTGCAGGTAGCATAATCCTGAAATTTTAGAGTAGGCCTTACAATCGTCCCGAGAATATAAGACAATATCTCACCAGAGAAAATTTGTGAAGTTCATTCTGCATCTTGATAAAAGACTTCACAGCAGTTATACAAATGAATTACTGACCACAAGATATTATCAGCAATCAGAGGAATTAGCTATGGTTTATTTTATAGCTGTTATGTGTCAATCATGCTTCTCTGGCCATTTCGCCTTTTACTAGTCCGATAAAACTGCCCCAGTGTACTAAGCAAAATCATATAAAATAGACTGGAAATAGTGCATGAAATATAGTATATTGAAAAAACATAAATTTTATCAGACTAGTAACAAGTCTAATATATAAGTTACAACTACCAGTTGTTTAGTTACACAAATTACTTAAATCAGAGTCAAAAACAGACTAAAGTCTGTTCCATTCCACTTTGGGCCCCCAACTTTGACCTGAACTGAAAAGACTTGAGCGGTTTTCGTATAAACTTTACCTGTTTTGTGATCTAAAAGTCACCCTCGGAAATTTTAAGCGTTTTTGAGACAATAACGTCATTTTGTAAATTGCCGATCTTTATTTTTCTACTGAGTCTCGCCATTGTTTACATTGGACGCCATTGACGTTTACTCTTCCGTTACAGAGAAGTTACGCCAAAGTTCACGTGTTTTTCTTTAAAATGTTCTGGGGACATTTCAATATTACAATCAGATGCAGGGTTTTTAATATTGAGGTATATAATAACAAAAGTAACGCTTAAAGCGACTGCACTCCAAATTCTTAGTAAATTTTAATTTTTTGGTAAAATCAATATACATGTATATTCAATTTGTCAGCATCAAGATTATTTTCTTTGTGTAAGAGCTAAAAATAAAGGTAGAAAAAAAAATATTTACCCGAGCCAGGTTTTGAACTCTGATCTTTGCGCTTACAAACAATTTACAGCGGCTTAACCTACTACACTATGGAGTCAGCTGATTTGATGCGAGTTAAAATATTGATATACCAAAGAGCCCACCCCGTTAGTCACGGGGTGGTATATTCTACAATAAAAGTAAGCAAAACAACACATTTTAATTGTTTCTTTTGTTAGAAAACTTGTCACGTTATCATAATACAATGCCCCTGATACAGTAATGACAATTGTTTTCTTGAAATTGAAAATTTTCTTTTTTTAGCGTAACTTGTCCATCTGGAGTGCAGTCGCTTTAAATGTACGAAAATGTTGAATATCTAATTAGATCTAGAATAAAAAAAAATTACCTTATAATTCCTGCTTTCAAATGATTCCTAGCCTAGGCTTATGTCGTACTGACAGTCCGTCACACATATCAGATTTACTGCAGTCCGTCATTTATGACAGCACTAAATATCTTGGAAACAAATCTTAAGCAGTTGTTGAATTTCAGGTGAAGCAGCATAACATGCAAGTGAAACACGCATTCATTTTAACAGTGGCCCAACATGCATATCACAGTATTTCATGAACTCTCTATAACTCATTATAAATCCTTTTATAATGACCTAGATCTATTGATCTTAAAACGACACTCTAGATTTCAATTCTCTGAAACTTGCTCGTGACGTATTTATTAGATGACGTAGTATGAATAACAAATTTATGCGATACGAGTGGATCTGACGTTCATTTTGCGCACATCCTCTTATGCATACTGGTAGCAAAATAAGATTAAAATAAATAACACAAAATAATCTAATAGTATACCGTATTTTTATAGCCTGACACAACAAGTGCGGAACACACACCTTTTTCGGAGCGCGTAGAATGTATACGCTTTTAAGAAATCACCTGGTCGATATGCATGTGCCTTCTTGTACATAACCCTATTAACTGCTGTTTGGGCACAATCATATACATGTAGGCCTTACTTGCTCCGTAAGGGTCACGATGCGAAGGGGCGTTAATACGATGCAAAGAACGATTGGCGATGCAAACACGCGATTGGACAATGCGATATGACTATCGTCATCGCATCCTGTGATCGTCCCTGCGCATCGTCCAATCGTCGCTTGCACATAATATATAATTTGTCAGGGTCGGGAAATCTGGATAGGGGCATTGTTTTCCATTTTTACAGAAAATATGTCTGCTAACCAGATATTGTAGCCAGTAGCGTTCTCTGATAGAAAATAATCATTTGGAAATGATTTGTCTGTCTGGACGCAATACATGAACTGTAAATGTACTGTAAATGGACTACATTTTCATCTTCAACAGGCTGTAGGAAATGATTTGAGTTACGTATCGATTTCAAATTTGTTTTAATATGTGCTTTAGGCTTTTAGCATAACGGCTAAGACGTAGGTTTTATTTCTTATCCGACGACAGATTGGGTCGCAAATTACGCAAAATAGTGGGGTATTTTACTTTATAATTAAGCGAAGAAAGTGATAGATCTATGTGTCTGATATAAATGTCAGTTTTATTATGTGCGAAGGCTTTAAAATGACTTGTTATTGTTGTATAAAAATATATTCCAAGTAATGAATAATATTTGACATGAGTGCGTGCGTCTGTATGTCCTTGGTCAGACAGGCACTGTCTGTATAGATGTACTTGAAACATTACCTGTTAATGGAGTGACAGCCTTGCAGTGTCTATTCTAGGACGCGCGATTGAGGGATACATCCTATTGTTTTCAGACATCTGCTCACAAAATAATAGTTTTATAAATAATTTTCATTTCTGAAAATATTTGGTAATGATCTTATAATGTTATTGTGGACTCCCAAAGAAAGCCCCCCTTCTTTAAACAGCTGAAATCTTCGTCCGCACCTGAGCGCGGGGTTCTTATTACCCGTCATCTATTTTCTATATCAGTGGGTAATTAAGAATTTGATATTTGCCGTTTTTCGACAATAGATAATTTATTTCATGTTTTTCTATGACCCGAAAATTGCCTGTCTGATTCACATGTTTAATGTCGACAAGTTTAGGACCCTTACATAATGACGAAAATGCACCGGCTGATCCTACGATGCCGGTGATTTAAAGTAACTTGTTATGCCAAATCGTTGAACTGTCGATACGGATTTGTTCAGGGCAGCATTTATACATTCTTTTTATAGCAGATATGCACCGCAAAACTTGTCTCTTTCAACGTTGGTAATTTTGAGTACGTCTCTGGTAACATCAGCTATGGACGCCGCCATCCTGGAAATCAACGCGACGCACGACCTACGTCACTTTGCATTACGCCCTATGGAGAAAACCACAAAAATGCCGATTTTTACGGTTTAGTACGAAATATTCCAGAAGTATCTGCTTATTTGTTAAGGAGGTGATCCATTACGAGAAAAAGAGCAATTTTTCTTTTCAGGCTAGTGTGTGAATGGTTATAGTCGAAAAATCCTTTGACTTTTTAACAGAGTCCGATCAATATGTCAAGACGTTGGTAACATATTCGCATAGTTAAGCAGATTATGTTATTGAACTTACTCAGCAATTCGCAATCTTTCTTGCAGTTATATACTTTATTTTCCTTGATATTTGTGAGATGAAGTACTCTCCTCTGTGTTTACATTCAAACTTTTCTAAAACGTAGTTTTTCCTTTAGAAATGTATTGCAACGTATTTCGATCAATTTAGAATGAAAAGTAATGAAATGTGATTTAAGGTCTTCAAACCAAAGGCTAATGAGAGTACTAGGTTCGCTTAATAATGTTTCATCATTCATTTAATCAAATTCTAATCAAATTCTTTGCGTCGACATACCCGAGAACGAATCGTGAAATATGTCATAAGTGTACACTTTCATTATTACCTTTAAATTGAAACCATTCGCTTGTTGATTTACAAAATCAATGTATTGGCAAATTTCTTAACTAATGCGACGCAATACAGCAATTTTTCCACAGTTATATTTCTATCGACAGCAGAATAATGCTGTTTCTAACCGTAAATATTATATATGAATATTTTACTTGAATCAATAGACTTAATTCAATATCGGTTATATTTTGTTTCAATGAAAGTAAACATTAGCAAACTGAGGACTTTGTTGTAAAACCTACTGTTTTATATAATGTAAAAGGTAAGCAATTTTATAATCGTTTAGAAATCTGGTAACATTCAGCAGAATTGAATAGATTCTAGTGCATTTTATAATCAGCAATTTTTCAGTAATTGATTATACGTTGAAAAGAGTATTTCTACATATTTCTACAATGTTAGAATCGTATGTGAAAACCACATCAACGATAAATACTATAAAATAAGGATATATTTCGGTGATAATATGATTATTTTACATTGATTTGGGAAAGTGGATATATACAGTACGCGTTTTCCGAAAAAAAAACGTTTTTCGTTCGTTCACCATGCGGTAATCGTTTAACCGTGTAACCATTAAACGAGAATTCCCTTCTGCGCATGCTTACCGTGAAACGTGAAGTTACATTTGCGCATGCGCCGCGTGAAACGAGAAAACGACATTACGCATGTACGTATATATATATTCCTCGCCATTTGAGAGCATATTCGTTAAAGCTTTCACCATTCGTTTACATCATTCTCAAGGCTTTACCGTGACTGGTCACACTTGTACATTTGATTATATAAAAACAAATGTTTAAATTTACAAATTTCGGAAATTCAATTTTTTAGTCAGTTTACACGTCATATCTCCGTTTTTGGTATTATACACTTGAAGTATCACCAAAATCTTTAATAAATTAAAAAAGTTACAAAGAAATAGATACTATCATGACCAGTTATATAGGCTGGGCCTATAAAGGGGGTTGAGGAGCTGTACTGGTGATGGGCGGAAATTATTCAGCACCTTCACTGTGATTATGATGTAATACAGAATGAGAAAAATTAAAGCATAAACTATAATATTGTGTCACACTTAGCTAAATAACTTCAGCCAGTAATCACTTTATTGCCATACGCCTTAGTCACTTAGCTTTAGCTGTAACTCACTGCAAATATTACCCATAGCAAGGGATCCAGTATGTAACATTCTTGATTTAACTGATAATCTACAAACGTTTGAATGATACAAACACATTTGAGACATAACTGAATTACCAGAATCTCGCAAAGTATTTCTGCAATAAACCGGTACCTATTATGGCTATCGATAGGTCTACTATCAGAAAGAAAAAAGTAACATATAGCAAGTTGTTCTAAATTATCTTCGCTTTAATCAAGAAATAATAAAATGTCTCCCTGGATTTTATCGTTGAATAAAATATAGTCAGAAGTTTGGATGCGTAGTATTTTTTGCATTCAAACGACTTTCTTTAAAAACTATCCCAAACTTTATTTAACCCGCAGTATTAACTACTTCATTGTATCCTTAAAACGCGAAATATGATTGGACGCATTTGTTTACATAATTATGTCACGTCGATAATTCATTTACCGCTCCTTGTCCTTGAAAAACGTGCTGAATATTTATCGTTATTTGAAATACAGGCTTTTCCCTTTATGTTTATATAGAAAAAGCAGCCGCTTGTGTTTAAATGTAATTTTGGAAATATATAAAATCTGATAAAGTTAAACTTCATTTAGATTGTTTTATAGTCACCGGTCAATCCATGGCTTTCCACGGCAGAGTCCGTACAATACTGTATGAACCAAGTCCTGGGTGTACATGAACTGCGAAGACTCCCCTCAGATTCAGGTTTCAAAGACAGATGCAAATGACAGGGAATCTAGGTTCTAGATCCTGGCTCTTTTACAAATAGACCCCATGGTTTTTAATGTGTCCGGTGTATTGTACTAATACACGCGATTTCAAACCAGTTCATCTCTATATGGTATAAAACACTGAAACTTCTAGTGCCCTGGATGGTATTCAAACCAGGGACCTCCAGATTGGTATTTCAGAGCGTAAACCACTGCGCCACCAAAATATTTCAGTAAAATAATATGTACAGTATTACATTTGTTGTAGGCTTACAATTCTTATCAACACAATTACCTACTCTTCTCTTGTAACAAAATCAGTTAATTTCAAGGTATGATGGTATTAACATTATCCAGGTGTATAAATCACTTACCCTGGTAATTGTACTGATAAGTGACATCACACTGTAAAACCAAACTTCATATTCATGTTCACTGTAAAATCACACTTCTTTTAACTGATCGTTATATTTGGATCCATAATTCAATCATACAACACACTGGACTAGTAAGCCACACTTCACCATATAATAATGATATCCGGCTCCATCACTGACATTAATACTATGAGTTATCTTGCGGGTGAAGTCGTTAACCCAGGGCTGCATGTTCTGTTGTAAAATAACCAGTAATGTCTGTAGTACCAGGACTCTCAGTGTATCTGGACCAATCTCATAAAAATAACAAAGTAACATCATGCTATAATTGTTTAAAATAAGCATAACTTATTGTAATGCATAACAAGATCTGTCCATAAGACGGCGTGCTCAAATTTTCGCAGTGCTTACCAATAAAAAAAGTTTGGGCAGTAAAAGGCAAATACAAGAATCTGTTGGGTGAGCTATTAGAACATTCCGTCCGGTGTCAGTCCGTCCACCATTTCATTCAAACGCATCTCCCCTGAAACCACCCGGCCAGTGTTGATGAGACTTTGCAGGGATGTTCCTTGCATGAAGCTCTATCAAGGTTGTTCAAAGAATTCCATTCCATGCAGAACTCTGGTTTCTATGGCAACAAATAAGAAAAACTTTAAAAATCGTCTTCTCTGAAGCCACAAGGCTTAGAGCTTAGATATTTGGCATTTAGCATTATCTAGTGGACCTCTACCAAGTTTGTTGAAATAATGACGCCCGGGTCAAAATTGACCCCATGCGGGTGGTCACTTATTGTTGCATAGGCTTATATAGGAAAAACTTTAAAAAATTTCTTCTCTGAAACCAAAAGGCCTAGAGCTTACCGGTAGATATTTGGCATGTAGCATTGGCTAGTGGACCTCTACAAAAAATATTCAAATTATGCCCCTTTGATCAAAATTGACCACCGCACGGGAGTCACTTAGTTTTACATAGGTTACTTTAAAAATCTTCTTCTCTAGAACCACAAGCATATATAATTGTTAATGCAAATATTTTACAAATACAATACAATAGGTTTTATATTTATATTTTTCCTTAGGCAAAGTATGTGTATCAGATTTGTACTTATGATAAAATAACTATTTTGGTTGGGCAACCAGGATAGAAAAATCAAATTTTAAAAAAACCTGCAGTGAAAATTGAATTACTTGAATTAAGCCCTTAGAGAACATAAATGAGTGTAAATGATCAGATGTTAAAGTTTCAAACAAATCTGTTACATGGCCAAAATCTGATTATCCACCTTTAATAAAATGTAGGTCATGTTTGAATATGGATCTTCTTGAGTCAAAAACTAGACCACAGGGTCAAATAAAGGAAAATCTTGTGTATGAAATATTGGTTGCATTTTTAGCTCGACTATTCGAAGAATAAGGAGGCTATTGCACTCGCCCCGGCGTCGGTGTCTGCGTTGGTTAAAGTTTTTAATAGAGTCAAATATCTTGCATATTATCAATGGTATTGACTTGAAACCCAGAATATATCTTTACCATCAACATCTACACCTGAGGAAACAATCCTCATAACTCCGTTTTGATTTTTGACAGATTTATGCCTCTTTAGAACCTAGAATTTTTTGTTAAAGATTTTTATAAATTCAAATAATTTGAATACTATCAAAGGTATTGACTTGAAACTCAAAGTATGTGTCTACCATCAACATCTACACCTGAGGAAACAATCCCCATAACTCTGTTTTGATTCTTGACAGATTTATGCCCCTTTTTAACTTAGAATGTTTGGTAAAAGATTTTATAAAGTCAAATGTTTTGAATACTATCAAAGGTATTGACTTGAAACTCAAAGTATGTGTCTACCATCAACATCTTCATCTGAGGAAACAATCGCCATAACTCTGTTTTGATTTTTGACAGATTTATGCCCCTTTTCAACTTGATTGTTTTTATGGACTTAAAACTTAAAATGTATGTTTACTGTCAACATCTTCACCAATGTTTTTGATTTTTGACATATAATTATATGTCCCTTTTAACTGAGAATTTTGTCACAGTTTTTACCAGACTAACATGGAAATACTCGAAATGGCGTTCTTTTGAAATATCATAGAATAATTATGCAGCATGCAGCGGTCATGCTTTTTTAATTCTATACATATCAATTTTTAAAAGTTACAAAGTTCTTCATGATCAAATTTACAAGGTTATGTATTTCTTTGAAATTATCCCTCCCCCCTTCTCCCTCCAGTTGGCTGACAGAATCCAGAGTAAGTCTTTGAATGCAATGTAAATTTACAAAGGTCTTTGAACAAGTTTCATATCTTTGACCTTAATTCTTATAGACAATTACACAATACTCCTGTTTTAGACAAAAAGCCCATTTTACCAACAACCTTTCGAATAGTCGAGCGTGCTGTCATGTGACAGCTCTTGTTATATTGGATCTTGATGTAACTTTGTCAGTATTAGAGGTGTTATGATTCATCGTGGTTCACGATACACTGCGGTTTCTTTTACTTTCGCAGTTCACGGCAAGCCATTACCAAAATTTGGTCTGTACAGTACGGCACAGTATTAATTTTACAGTAAAAGTTTGGTCCACATCTTGATGGTTCAGGTCACAGACTGTGAGATACCACTTTTGCGGCATTTGTTACTTTCCAATGACAGCTCTAACGACTTGTTTTCTAAATAATTTTATTCACATCACACTCATGGATTTGAAGGGATATTTTCCACTGAAAAAACCTTAAGCCAGATATAGGGCATATCTCCCCTGCACATCTTTTGAGGCTAGGCACTCAGAAAATATCCCACTGTATTATCCAATTCATTCCTTTGTACACAATAGTGCTTAGAGGTGGCAGTTTGTGATTAAATGGTGGTGGCGGTCCATGCCTATTAATGTGAATTATATGCCCTAATGGGTAAAAGAAAAGGCAAATAGCCATGATCTTGTCTCTTCCTAACTTTTTTTTTTTTTTTTTTTTTTTTTTATATATATATATAACTTTATTTAACAAAATGTAAGTTTTCACAAAAGCATCACAATATTAACAGTATTTAGTTACAAGCACAGAACTTAAGTCTAAATTTCACACAAAACTGGTTATCAAACGCAATACAACTCTTCAAACCTCATCTTCTTTTTACCCTACCACCAGATTCTCTGGCACTTCTATGTAGACCATATACATTAAAGTCCCATGATCACTTTGGATGTACTTGTAGCTCTAATATTCCAAAACTGATGTCTTACAGACAAAATTAACCTTATTTGTTCAAATTGAATACAGATCTGTTAAAAATAGATTTCAATGAATTTGTAAAAGATATTAAAAACAACAACACTTTCATGAAGAGGCAAAAAGTATGATAGAAATGTGTATGTCAACATTGCTTAGGACTAAACAGAACAAAGTTATATCACTGTTTCTGTGCTAACCTCTGAATTCTGGCCGATTCCCAACTGTTAATGTTTGGAGAGTTCCCTCCCTTATATATTTAATATTTTTAAAAACAATTACCAATTCAGTGTGAAACGTTGATATGTGTTAACTATTAAGGTATTTACTCTGGCTTAATTCAGTAACATTAAAGGAATTTGCAAATGAAGGATATGTTGACCCCATGTATAACATCATTTCTATAGGAAAACAACAAATCAGCATGTTTTCAGTGTGTATGGAGGATTTCAGACAGGATATATATATATATATATATCAAGATGAAAATGAATTTGATTTGATTGTTATTATTACATGAACTTAGAACTGTTTACTCGAAACAATCACAATTATTTGTGAGAATAAAGTACAAATTACGTTTTCACAAACAAGTCATGTTATACAGTTTACATGTACTAGTATTGTACAGCATCTCATAATTACATACAATAAATATTATGTTAACTGTCAAGTTTTCACATGGATCAGATATATCTAAATACATTTCAAACATTTAAAAACAGTATTCTCATTTAGGACTGTAACCAAGATTACGTTAGAGGCTGTGAAACAATAAATAGTTTAGATTCATGTACTGTTTAGTCCTGAGAGAAGTCTGTATACAATGAACACTTAGCAGTTTTGAGGACTGTCACAAGACACAAGATGTAAGTTTTGCTAAAAAGCTTCCTGCATCCTACATCTGTCAATGCCCATTTATTTTGCTCACATATATTTGACGTGAGACTATTACAGTAAATAAAACATTAAACAGTAATATATTTCAACAGCTCAAAATATGAAATACAGTATGTTCTAGAGTTAGACCCAAGTACATCAAGAGAAATCCTTCCCTTCAATGAAATACACATCCCCTTCAAATAAATCTTCAAAATCAAACAAGCTTAGCTCTAAATATAATCAACAAAACACGACTACACAATATAAATCTACATTTAGAATTTGAAAAATCTCTTCAATTTGGATTGTTCTGATCTTATCTCTTACAAATCAAGGTAAAGTTAAACACCACAAAACAAAATGTCATTACATATTGAAAGATCTGGCGGCCGTAAGGTACGTATTCAGGAGGGTTCAGAAATGTACCTCTCAGTACCATCTAGGCTACATCACTATTGCACAGTCCACTATACCATTGTTAATACATAAGTTTTAGATTAATATTTGCAAAGAAACTTTCTAACATAAAGTTTTTTTGTTTTTTTTTTTAAGGGGGGATAACACTTTATTTCATAGCACATGTATGTAATCACAAACAAGCTCTTTGGCTTTTTCAAAGACTATATTAACATTGATGTAAGAACATATTTTTATATGAAATATACATAAAATACATATATTACATGTTTAAATCCCTGTTTTTTAAGACTCACAAGTATACATGTAATTACCTTGATGTGTAACCCCTACTTTTAAATATTGGAAAAAAACACAAAAAACAAACAATGGGATCTATCTGTCTGAAAGAAAGAATATGTTATTTCTTTTGCAGTAAAATACTGTTGTCATCTTGAAACTATAGTTTTTTATTAAAAAAGTACCAGCTGTAGTTATGGTAAAAAGTGTCTTACAATTGTCCATCTGTTATACTCAAGATAAGTAATGTTCGACATGTGATATATCTCCCATGCTAACTTTAGACTGTTTTTTAAACCTATAATGCTTGGCAATACTTCTTTTCCTAACTTTGTGTAATGAACATTTTGTAAATTTTAAAGAAGACTACCATTTACAATGAATGCACTGATAAATCTACAGTAGTATTTTGAAATATGAAATGTACACTCAATTAAATGAAGCATCAGTACTGATGGACTAAGAACATCATTTAGTTAAAACTTATTTAATTCACTCTGATTGTGGAACAAGTTCTTGCAATCTATATCATCTACTCATGATGACTGTTCCCCTGTGTTCTGACCAGCACTCACACCGATAGAATATTCTTTTCATCATCAGTATAATCATGAGATGTTTCATATTTCCTTACTCAAACTAGAAATATTTATTAGGGAACTTCTCTATTTCAGTAAGTTATATCCAATGCTCCAAAGCTGTAGTCTCTATCTAACTCCATCTTATTCATTGTCTGAGTCCGCCACGCAACTAATGCAAAATTTGCCTGAACACGACTAACTAGATTGATCTATGGTCTTCTGCCACCCAGTCGCACACTTTGCATGGCAAAACTCTTTGTGTATTCAGTGTCACTGTGTAGTTTTTCAGCTCATGGTCAGAATTATTGCTCTTTTACTATAAGCAGGAAATGGTCAACTCTTTCCAAACTCCTATCTTCTATGTCAGCCTGCTTTTAAAGGGAACGTCTCAGGACTGGCAAGTGGCAACATTAACAAAATGATTAAAAAATCCAGGTAGTATTCATAATATATACATGTACTTATGATATACACTGCAGTTCATCTGTATATCCTGCTTTCAATTACAATAAGTGAGCGAAAAACATGAAAATGCTGCAAAGTGCATATAAAATGAGTAGTCCATACATCTGCACAGTTGTAAATTATTTAAGAAATATTGTGTGCATGGGAAGTCTTTGTTCTATGACCAAAGGATTTTTCAGCAACCACTCCAACATTACTTTCTCTTTCACAGTAGATTTCTAAATTTTAACACTGAACTTTCTAATCTTTATTTGATCAAGGCTTTTAATATAAAGTTATTCAGACAGTGCCTGACACAAATTTGATCACTTGTTTTCTTGACAAATCTGCTGACTGTGGCACTATGGACAATAGCTAGTACATCTGAGCACTGGGAAAGTGACTCGCAGTTTCTGATTGGATCAATCATCATGTTGGACTAATATCTTTCTTTTCTGAAATTAAGATAGGATGAAAATTAGCATGTTGTAAGTAGAGATTTATGCACTTGATCATGCCGACAGTGAATACCTTACACCATTCATTACAAGATCCTTGATGTTGGTTAATCTCTTAAAAAATTGCATTTTAAAGTGTAAGCTATGACATGAAACCGGCAAACTTTTGACGCATTTCACTAATGGCTATCACTGTACATTAAAGAAACTAACAGCAATTAGTTCAGACAGTTTCCATATTCTTTTATTGCACAGGTGACGTATTATATAAAGCAATAACTGTTACTGTTTTTATTGCTATAAACAAAATTCAAACTCTTATATAACCTGGCGGGATTTTTGTTTATACATCAGACTGGCCGACAAGACTTAGTGGCAGCGACCTGATACGTGATATTTTTGTCGAGACGTGTCAATCTAAATTAAATTAACAATGTGTAAAATGAGTATTTTATTTTACTTGCGGTACAGGAATTTGAACTGTGGTACACATTAGCCCGGCCCTGTTTTACAAACTACAAGCATATTGTTGCAACATAATTGGAATTACTTATGTACAAGTTTACCGGATTATCTTTCAACATGTGACGACCTTTGACATATAAGGTTTGATTATTATTATTTAAAAATTTCAAGATGGCGACCATGGTAGATTGACCAGTTCTAAGTTGTGGAGATTTCGATTTTCTCACGGTCAAATCTATTCATAAACAAGGATATTTTGAGACTAAAATGGACTAAAAGTGTTCAAGGAATAAATGTGATACTGTATTATCTACAAAAACTTTCTAATTACCTCAAATCGGAAAATGTTTCCGTTTTGAACGTCGAACTCAGAGATCGCGCCATTTTCTTTACCGTAACAAAGGCGAACATTATTATTCTAATTAATCGATTGATAGTTCTAAGTGATATTATCTGACACTCAGTGGTTGTCAGAGATAAACCAATAACATTATGGCTGAAAATATGAGTGTTTCGACGCCGGATACTGGTGTCAAAAGAGGAATTAGCCAGACCTTGAGCCAATCTGAAGTCCACGAACAGGGTCATGCAGGGGCTCCACCAGCATCAAGGTGGAAAGAATCAACTTCACCGGGACCTCAAGCTCAAACCCAGGTATTAAACACGGATCCAAATTTTGAAATGCCTGAAACAACCCTTGATTTGGCCGATTTAGTAAAAACAGCTATTTGTAGCCAAGACTTAATGCAGGCCCTGTGTAGCAATCTTAGTGTTGTTTTTCAAAAC